>CAXAJV010000001.1:62300037-62900037 GCA_963969225.1 Xylocopa violacea
CTGTAATATTTGACAACATTCCTGGCGAGTTGGCCTCTACGTGTCCGTGGGAACTTTATATACATCAATAACAATATATAAGCTAGCCTAACCCAATCTAACATATCGGCGGTAATATTTGACCACAATTCTGGCTTGTTGGCCTCTACGTCTCCGTGGGACCTTTATATACTTCAATAACGTAATATAACCTAACCTAACCCAACCTATCATTTCGGCGGTAATATTTGACCACATTCCTGGCGTGTTGGCCTCTACGGCTCCGCTGGACCGTCATATACATCAATAACGTAATATAAATTAACCTAACCCAACCTATCATCTCAGCTGTAATATTTGAGAACATTCCTGGCGAGTTGGCCTCTACGTCTCCGTGGGACCTTTATATACATCAATAACGTAATATAACCTAACCTAAGCCAACCTATCATCTCGGCGGTAATATTTGACAACATTCCTGGCGAGTTGGCCTCTACGTCTCCGTGGGAACTTTATATACATCAATATCGTAATATAACCTAACCTAACCCAACCTATCATCTCGGCGGTAATATTTGACCACATTCCTGGCGAGTTGGCCTCTACGTCTCCGTGGGAACTTCATATACATCAATAACGTAATATAACCTAACCTAACCCAACCTAACATCTCGGCGGTAATATTTGACAGCATTCCTGACGAGTTGGCCTCTACGTCTCCGTGGGAACTTCATATACATCAATAACGTAATATAACCTAACCTAACCGAACCTAACATCTCGGCGGTAATATTTGACAGCATTCCTGGCGAGTTGGCCTCTAGGTCTCCGTTTGACCTTCATATACATCAATAACGTAATATAACCTAACCTAACCCAACCTATCATCTCGGCGGTAATATTTGACAACATTCCTGACGAGTTGGCCTCTACGTCTCCGTGGGACCTTTATATACATCAATAACGTAATATACCCTAACCTAACCCAACCTATCATCTCGGCGGTAATATTTGACAGCATTCCTGGCGAGTTGGCCTCTAGGTCTCCGTTTGACCTTCATATACATCAATAACGTAATATAACCTAACCTAACCCAACCTATTATCTCGGCGGTAATATTTGACAACATTCCTGGCGAGTTGGCCTCTACGTGTCCGTGGGAACTTTATATACATCAATAACAATATATAAGCTAGCCTAACCCAATCTAACATCTCGGCGGTAATATTTGACCACAATTCTGGCTTGTTGGCCTCTACGTCTCCGTGGGACCTTTATATACTTCAATAACGTAATATAACCTAACCTAACCCAACCTTTCATCTCGGCGGTAATATTTGACCACATTCCTGGCGAGTTGGCCTCTACGGCTGCGCTGGACCGTCATATACATCAATAACGTAATATAAATTAACCTAACCCAACCTATCATCTCAGCTGTAATATTTGAGAACATTCCTGGCGAGTTGGCCTCTACGTCTCCGTGGGACCTTTATATACATCAATAACGTAATATAACCTAACCTAACCCAACCTATCATTTCGGCGGTAAAATTTGACAACATTTCTGGCGAGTTGGCCTCTACGTCTCCGTGGGACCTTTATATACATCAATAACGTAATATAACCTAACCTAACCCAAACTAACATCTCGGCGGTAATATTTGACAACATTCCTGGCGAGTTGGCCTCTACGTCTGTGCGGGAACTTTATATACATCAATAACACTATATAAGCTAGCCTAACCCAATCTAACATCTCGGCGGTAATATTTGACCACAATTCTGGCTTGTTGGCCTCTACGTCTCCGTGGGACCTTTATATACTTCAATAACGTAATATAACCTAACCTAACCCAACCTATCATCTCGGCGGTAATATTTGAAAACATTCCTGGCGAGTTGGCCTCTACGTCTCCGTGGGAACTTTATATACATCAATAACAATATATAAGCTAGCCTAACCCAATCTATCATCTCGGCGGTAATATTTGACCACAATTCTGGCTTGTTGGCCTCTACGTCTCCGTGGGACCTTTATATACTTCAATAACGTAATATAACCTAACCTAACCCAACCTATCATCTCGGCGGTAATATTTGACCACATTCCTGGCGAGTTGGCCTCTGCGGCTCCGCTGGACCGTCATATACATCAATAACGTAATATAAATTAACCTAACCCAACCTATCATCTCAGCTGTAATATTTGAGAACATTCCTGGCGAGTTGGCCTCTACGTCTCCGTGGGACCTTTATATACATCAATAACGTAATATAACCTAACCTAACCGAACCTAACATCTCGGCGGTAATATTTGACAGCATTCCTGGCGAGTTGGCCTCTAGGTCTCCGTTTGACCTTCATATACATCAATAACGTAATATAACCTAACCTAACCCAACCTATCATCTCGGCGGTAATATTTGACAACATTCCTGACGAGTTGGCCTCTACGTCTCCGTGGGACCTTTATATACATCAATAACGTAATATACCCTAACCTAACCCAACCTATCATCTCGGCGGCAATATTTGACAGCATTCCTGGCGAGTTGGCCTCTAGGTCTCCGTTTGACCTTCATATACATCAATAACGTAACATAACCTAACCTTAACCCAACCTATTATCTCGGCGGCAATATTTGACAACATTCCTGGCGAGTTGGCCTCTACGTGTCCGTGGGAACTTTATATACATCAATAACAATATATAAGCTAGCCGAACCCAATCTAACATCTCGGCGGTAATATTTGACCACAATTCTGGCTTGTTGGCCTCTACGTCTCCGTGGGACCTTTATATACTTCAATAACGTAATATAACCTAACCTAACCCAACCTATCATCTCGGCGGTAATATTTGACAGCATTCCTGGCGAGTTGGCCTCTAGGTCTCCGTTTGACCTTCATATACATCAATAACGTAATATAACCTAACCTAACCCAACCTATCATCTCGGCGGTAATATTTGACAACATTCCTGACGAGTTGGCCTCTACGTCTCCGTGGGACCTTTATATACATCAATAACGTAATATACCCTAACCTAACCCAACCTATCATCTCGGCGGTAATATTTGACAGCATTCCTGGCGAGTTGGCCTCTAGGTCTCCGTTTGACCTTCATATACATCAATAACGTAATATAACCTAACCTAACCCAACCTATTATCTCGGCGGCAATATTTGACAACATTCCTGGCGAGTTGGCCTCTACGTGTCCGTGGGAACTTTATATACATCAATAACAATATATAAGCTAGCCTAACCCAATCTAACATCTCGGCGGTAATATTTGACCACAATTCTGGCTTGTTGGCCTCTACGTCTCCGTGGGACCTTTATATACTTCAATAACGTAATATAACCTAACCTAACCCAACCTTTCATCTCGGCGGTAATATTTGACCACATTCCTGGCGAGTTGGCCTCTACGGCTGCGCTGGACCGTCATATACATCAATAACGTAATATAAATTAACCTAACACAACCTATCATCTCAGCTGTAATATTTGAGAACATCCCTGGCGAGTTGGCCTCTACGTATCCGTGGGTCCTTTATATACATCAATAACGTAATATAACCTAACCTAACCCAACCTATCATTTCGGCGGTAAAATTTGATAACATTTCTGGCGAGTTGGCCTCTACGTCTCCGTGGGACCTTTATATACATCAATAACGTAATATAACCTAACCTAACCCAACCTAACATCTCGGCGGTAATATTTGACAACATTCCTGGCGAGTTGGCCTCTACGTCTGTGCGGGAACTTTATATACATCAATAACACTATATAAGCTAGCCTAACCCAATCTAACATCTCGGTGGTAATATTTGACCACATTTCTGGCTTGTTGGCCTCTACGTCTCCGTGGGACCTTTATATACTTCAATAACGTAATATAACATAACCTAACCCAAACTATCATCTCGGCGGTAATATTTGACAGCATTCCTGGCGAGTTGGCCTCTAGGTCTCCGTTTGACCTTCATATACATCAATAACGTAATATAACCTAACCTAACCCAACCTATCATCTCGGCGGTAATATTTGACAACATTCCTGGCGAGTTAGCCTCTACGTCTCCGTGGGACATTTATATACATCAATAAAGTAATATAACCTAACCTAACCCAACCTATCATCTCGGCGGTAATATTTGACCACATTCCTGGCGACTTGGCCTCTACGTCTCCGTGGGACCTTTATATACATCAATAACGTAATATACCCTAACCTAACCCAACCTATCATCTCGGCGGTAATATTTGACAGCATTCCTGGCGTGTTGGCCTCTAGGTCTCCGTTTGACCTTCATATACATCAATAACGTAATATAACCTAACCTAACTCAACCTATCAATTCGGCGGTAATATTTGACCACATTCCTGGCGAGTTGGCCTCTACGGCTCCGCTGGACCTTCATATACATCAATAACGTAATATAAATTAACCTAACCCAACCTATCATCTCAGCTGTAATATTTGACCACAATTCTGGCTTGTTGGCCTCTACGTCTCCGTGGGACCTTTATATACTTCAATAACGTAATATAACCTAACCTAACCCAACCTATCATCTCGGCGGTAATATTTGACAACATTCCTGGCGAGTTAGCCTCTACGTCTCCGTGGGACACTTATATACATCAATAAAGTAATATAACCTAACCTAACCCAACCTATCATCTCGGCGGTAATATTTGACCACATTCCTGGCGAGTTGGCCTCTACGTCTCCGTGGGAACTTCATATACATCAATAACGTAATATAACCTAACCTAACCCAACCTAACATCTCGGCGGTAATATTTGACAGCATTCCTGACGAGTTGGCCTCTACGTCTCCGTGGGAACTTCATATACATCAATAACGTAATATAACCTAACCTAACCGAACCTAACATCTCGGCGGTAATATTTGACAGCATTCCTGGCGAGTTGGCCTCTAGGTCTCCGTTTGACCTTCATATACATCAATAACGTAATATAACGTAACCTAACACAACCTATTATCTCGGCGGCAATATTCGACAACATTCCTGGCGAGTTGGCCTCTACGTGTCCGTGGGAACTTTATATACATCAATAACAATATATAAGCTAGCCTAACCCAATCTAACATCTCGGCGGTAATATTTGACCACAATTCTGGCTTGTTGGCCTCTACGTCTCCGTGGGACCTTTATATACTTCAATAACGTAATATAACCTAACCTAACCCAACCTTTCATCTCGGCGGTAATATTTGACCACATTCCTGGCGAGTTGGCCTCTACGGCTGCACTGGACCGTCATATACATCAATAACGTAATATAAATTAACCTAACCCAACCTATCATCTCAGCTGTAATATTTGAGAACATTCCTGGCGAGTTGGCCTCTACGTCTCCGTGGGACCTTTATATACATCAATAACGTAATATAACCTAACCCAACCCAACCTATCATTTCGGCGGTAAAATTTGACAACATTTCTGGCGAGTTGGCCTCTACGTCTCCGTGGGACCTTTATATACATCAATAACGTAATATAACCTAACCTAACCCAACCTATCATCTCGGCGGTAATATTTGACAACATTTCTGGCGTGTTAGCCTCTACGTCTCCGTGGGAACTTTATATACATCAATAACAATATATAAGCTAGCCTAACCCAATCTAACATCTCGGCGGTAATATTTGGCCTCATTTCTGGCTTGTTGGCCTCACTCTGAGATAGCGCGTTTTATATACTTCAATAACGTAATATAACCTCACCTAACCGAACCTAACATCTCGGTGGTAATATTTGACAACATTCCTGGCGAGTTGGCCTCTACGTCTCCGTGGGACCTTTATATACATCAATAACGTAATATAACCTAACCTAAGCCAACCTATAATCTCGGCGGTAATATTTGACAACATTCCTGGCGAGTTGGCCTCTAGGTCTCCGTTTGACCTTCATATACATCAATAACGTAATATAACCTAACCTAACCCAACCTATCATCTCGGCGGTAATATTTGAAAACATTCCTGGCGAGTTGGCCTCTACGTCTCCGTGGGAACTTTATATACATCAATAACAATATATAAGCTAGCCTAACCCAATCTATCATCTCGGCGGTAATATTTGACCACAATTCTGGCTTGTTGGCCTCTACGTCTCCGTGGGACCTTTATATACTTCAATAACGTAATATAACCTAACCTAACCCAACCTATCATCTCGGCGGTAATATTTGACCACATTCCTGGCGAGTTGGCCTCTGCGGCTCCGCTGGACCGTCATATACATCAATAACGTAATATAAATTAACCTAACCCAACCTATCATCTCAGCTGTAATATTTGAGAACATTCCTGGCGAGTTGGCCTCTACGTCTCCGTGGGACCTTTATATACATCAATAACGTAATATAACCTAACCTAACCGAACCTAACATCTCGGCGGTAATATTTGACAGCATTCCTGGCGAGTTGGCCTCTAGGTCTCCGTTTGACCTTCATATACATCAATAACGTAATATAACCTAACCTAACCCAACCTATCATCTCGGCGGTAATATTTGACAACATTCCTGACGAGTTGGCCTCTACGTCTCCGTGGGACCTTTATATACATCAATAACGTAATATACCCTAACCTAACCCAACCTATCATCTCGGCGGTAATATTTGACAGCATTCCTGGCGAGTTGGCCTCTAGGTCTCCGTTTGACCTTCATATACATCAATAACGTAATATAACCTAACCTAACCCAACCTATTATCTCGGCGGCAATATTTGACAACATTCCTGGCGAGTTGGCCTCTACGTGTCCGTGGGAACTTTATATACATCAATAACAATATATAAGCTAGCCTAACCCAATCTAACATCTCGGCGGTAATATTTGACCACAATTCTGGCTTGTTGGCCTCTACGTCTCCGTGGGACCTTTATATACTTCAATAACGTAATATAACCTAACCTAACCCAACCTATCATCTCGGCGGTAATATTTGACCACATTCCTAGCGAGTTGGCCTCTGCGGCTCCGCTGGACCGTCATATACATCAATAACGTAATATAAATTAACCTAACCCAACCTATCATCTCAGCTGTAATATTTGAGAACATTCCTGGCGAGTTGGCCTCTACGTCTCCGTGGGACCTTTATATACATCAATAACGTAATATAACCTAACCTAACCGAACCTAACATCTCGGCGGTAATATTTGACAGCATTCCTGGCGAGTTGGCCTCTAGGTCTCCGTTTGACCTTCATATACATCAATAACGTAATATAACCTAACCTAACCCAACCTATCATCTCGGCGGTAATATTTGACAACATTCCTGACGAGTTGGCCTCTACGTCTCCGTGGGACCTTTATATACATCAATAACGTAATATACCCTAACCTAACCCAACCTATCATCTCGGCGGTAATATTTGACAGCATTCCTGGCGAGTTGGCCTCTAGGTCTCCGTTTGACCTTCATATACATCAATAACGTAATATAACCTAACCTAACCCAACCTATTATCTCGGCGGCAATATTTGACAACATTCCTGGCGAGTTGGCCTCTACGTGTCCGTGGGAACTTTATATACATCAATAACAATATATAAGCTAGCCTAACCCAATCTAACATCTCGGCGGTAATATTTGACCACAATTCTGGCTTGTTGGCCTCTACGTCTCCGTGGGACCTTTATATACTTCAATAACGTAATATAACCTAACCTAACCCAACCTTTCATCTCGGCGGTAATATTTGACCACATTCCTGGCGAGTTGGCCTCTACGGCTGCGCTGGACCGTCATATACATCAATAACGTAATATAAATTAACCTAACACAACCTATCATCTCAGCTGTAATATTTGAGAACATTCCTGGCGAGTTGGCCTCTACGTCTCCGTGGGACCTTTATATACATCAATAACGTAATATAACCTAACCTAACCCAACCTATCATTTCGGCGGTAAAATTTGACAACATTTCTGGCGAGTTGGCCTCTACGTCTCCGTGGGACCTTTATATACATCAATAACGTAATATAACCTAACCTAACCCAACCTAACATCTCGGCGGTAATATTTGACAACATTCCTGGCGAGTTGGCCTCTACGTCTGTGCGGGAACTTTATATATATCAATAACACTATATAAGCTAGCCTAACCCAATCTAACATCTCGGTGGTAATATTTGACCACATTTCTGGCTTGTTGGCCTCTACGTCTCCGTGGGACCTTTATATACTTCAATAACGTAATATAACATAACCTAACCCAAACTATCATCTCGGCGGTAATATTTGACAGCATTCCTGGCGAGTTGGCCTCTAGGTCTCCGTTTGACCTTCATATACATCAATAACGTAATATAACCTAACCTAACCCAACCTATCATCTCGGCGGTAATATTTGACAACATTCCTGGCGAGTTAGCCTCTACGTCTCCGTGGGACATTTATATACATCAATAAAGTAATATAACCTAACCTAACCCAACCTATCATCTCGGCGGTAATATTTGACCACATTCCTGGCGACTTGGCCTCTACGTCTCCGTGGGAACTTCATATACATCAATAACGTAATATAACCTAACCTAACCCAACCTAACATCTCGGCGGTAATATTTGACAGCATTCCTGGCGTATTGGCCTCTAGGTCTCCGTTTGACCTTCATATACATCAATAACGTAATATAACCTAACCTAACTCAACCTATCAATTCGGCGGTAATATTTGACCACATTCCTGGCGAGTTGGCCTCTACGGCTCCGCTGGACCTTCATATACATCAATAACGTAATATAAATTAACATAACCCAACCTATCATCTCAGCTGTAATATTTGACAACATTCCTGGCGAGTTGGCCTCTACGTGTCCGTGGGAACTTTATATACATCAATAACAATATATAAGCTAGCCTAACCCAATCTAACATATCGGCGGTAATATTTGACCACAATTCTGGCTTGTTGGCCTCTACGTCTCCGTGGGACCTTTATATACTTCAATAACGTAATATAACCTAACCTAACCCAACCTATCATTTCGGCGGTAATATTTGACCACATTCCTGGCGTGTTGGCCTCTACGGCTCCGCTGGACCGTCACATACATCAATAACGTAATATAAATTAACCTAACCCAACCTATCATCTCAGCTGTAATATTTGAGAACATTCCTGGCGAGTTGGCCTCTACGTCTCCGTGGGACCTTTATATACATCAATAACGTAATATAACCTAACCTAAGCCAACCTATCATCTCGGCGGTAATATTTGACAACATTCCTGGCGAGTTGGCCTCTACGTCTCCGTGGGAACTTTATATACATCAATATCGTAATATAACCTAACCTAACCCAACCTATCATCTCGGCGGTAATATTTGACCACATTCCTGGCGAGTTGGCCTCTACGTCTCCGTGGGAACTTCATATACATCAATAACGTAATATAACCTAACCTAACCCAACCTAACATCTCGGCGGTAATATTTGACAGCATTCCTGACGAGTTGGCCTCTACGTCTCCGTGGGAACTTCATATACATCAATAACGTAATATAACCTAACCTAACCGAACCTAACATCTCGGCGGTAATATTTGACAGCATTCCTGGCGAGTTGGCCTCTAGGTCTCCGTTTGACCTTCATATACATCAATAACGTAATATAACCTAACCTAACCCAACCTATCATCTCGGCGGCAATATTTGACAACATTCCTGGCGAGTTGGCCTCTACGTGTCCGTGGGAACTTTATATACATCAATAACAATATATAAGCTAGCCTAACCCAATCTAACATCTCGGCGGTAATATTTGACCACAATTCTGGCTTGTTGGCCTCTACGTCTCCGTGGGACCTTTATATACTTCAATAACGTAATATAACCTAACCTAACCCAACCTATCATCTCGGCGGTAATATTTGACCACATTCCTGGCGAGTTGGCCTCTGCGGCTCCGCTGGACCGTCATATACATCAATAACGTAATATAAATTAACCTAACCCAACCTATCATCTCAGCTGTAATATTTGAGAACATTCCTGGCGAGTTGGCCTCTACGTCTCCGTGGGACCTTTATATACATCAATAACGTAATATAACCTAACCTAACCGAACCTAACATCTCGGCGGTAATATTTGACAGCATTCCTGGCGAGTTGGCCTCTAGGTCTCCGTTTGACCTTCATATACATCAATAACGTAATATAACCTAACCTAACCCAACCTATCATCTCGGCGGTAATATTTGACAACATTCCTGACGAGTTGGCCTCTACGTCTCCGTGGGACCTTTATATACATCAATAACGTAATATACCCTAACCTAACCCAACCTATCATCTCGGCGGTAATATTTGACAGCATTCCTGGCGAGTTGGCCTCTAGGTCTCCGTTTGACCTTCATATACATCAATAACGTAATATAACCTAACCTAACCCAACCTATTATCTCGGCGGCAATATTTGACAACATTCCTGGCGAGTTGGCCTCTACGTGTCCGTGGGAACTTTATATACATCAATAACAATGTATAAGCTAGCCTAACCCAATCTAACATCTCGGCGGTAATATTTGACCACAATTCTGGCTTGTTGGCCTCTACGTCTCCGTGGGACCTTTATATACTTCAATAACGTAATATAACCTAACCTAACCCAACCTATCATCTCGGCGGTAATATTTGAAAACATTCCTGGCGAGTTGGCCTCTACGTCTCCGTGGGAACTTTATATACATCAATAACAATATATAAGCTAGCCTAACCCAATCTATCATCTCGGCGGTAATATTTGACCACAATTCTGGCTTGTTGGCCTCTACGTCTCCGTGGGACCTTTATATACTTCAATAACGTAATATAACCTAACCTAACCCAACCTATCATCTCGGCGGTAATATTTGACCACATTCCTGGCGAGTTGGCCTCTGCGGCTCCGCTGGACCGTCATATACATCAATAACGTAATATAACCTAACCTAACCGAACCTAACATCTCGGCGGTAATATTTGACAGCATTCCTGGCGAGTTGGCCTCTAGGTCTCCGTTTGACCTTCATATACATCAATAACGTAATATAACCTAACCTAACCCAACCTATCATCTCGGCGGTAATATTTGACAACATTCCTGACGATTTGGCCTCTACGTCTCCGTGGGACCTTTATATACATCAATAACGTAATATACCCTAACCTAACCCAACCTATCATCTCGGCGGTAATATTTGACAGCATTCCTGGCGAGTTGGCCTCTAGGTCTCCGTTTGACCTTCATATACATCAATAACGTAATATAACCTAACCTAACCCAACCTATTATCTCGGCGGCAATATTTGACAACATTCCTGGCGAGTTGGCCTCTACGTGTCCGTGGGAACTTTATATACATCAATAACAATATATAAGCTAGCCTAACCCAATCTAACATCTCGGCGGTAATATTTGACCACAATTCTGGCTTGTTGGCCTCTACGTCTCCGTGGGACCTTTATATACTTCAATAACGTAATATAACCTAACCTAACCCAACCTATCATCTCGGCGGTAATATTTGACCACATTCCTGGCGAGTTGGCCTCTGCGGCTCCGCTGGACCGTCATATACATCAATAACGTAATATAAATTAACCTAACCCAACCTATCATCTCAGCTGTAATATTTGAGAACATTCCTGGCGAGTTGGCCTCTACGTCTCCGTGGGACCTTTATATACATCAATAACGTAATATAACCTAACCTAACCGAACCTAACATCTCGGCGGTAATATTTGACAGCATTCCTGGCGAGTTGGCCTCTAGGTCTCCGTTTGACCTTCATATACATCAATAACGTAATATAACCTAACCTAACCCAACCTATCATCTCGGCGGTAATATTTGACAACATTCCTGACGAGTTGGCCTCTACGTCTCCGTGGGACCTTTATATACATCAATAACGTAATATACCCTAACCTAACCCAACCTATCATCTCGGCGGTAATATTTGACAGCATTCCTGGCGAGTTGGCCTCTAGGTCTCCGTTTGACCTTCATATACATCAATAACGTAATATAACCTAACCTAACCCAACCTATTATCTCGGCGGCAATATTTGACAACATTCCTGGCGAGTTGGCCTCTACGTGTCCGTGGGAACTTTATATACATCAATAACAATGTATAAGCTAGCCTAACCCAATCTAACATCTCGGCGGTAATATTTGACCACAATTCTGGCTTGTTGGCCTCTACGTCTCCGTGGGACCTTTATATACTTCAATAACGTAATATAACCTAACCTAACCCAACCTTTCATCTCGGCGGTAATATTTGACCACATTCCTGGCGAGTTGGCCTCTACGGCTGCGCTGGACCGTCATATACATCAATAACGTAATATAAATTAACCTAACACAACCTATCATCTCAGCTGTAATATTTGAGAACATTCCTGGCGAGTTGGCCTCTACGTCTCCGTGGGACCTTTATATACATCAATAACGTAATATAACCTAACCTAACCCAACCTATCATTTCGGCGGTAAAATTTGACAACATTTCTGGCGAGTTGGCCTCTACGTCTCCGTGGGACCTTTATATACATCAATAACGTAATATAACCTAACCTAACCCAACCTAACATCTCGGCGGTAATATTTGACAACATTCCTGGCGAGTTGGCCTCTACGTCTGTGCGGGAACTTTATATACATCAATAACACTATATAAGCTAGCCTAACCCAATCTAACATCTCGGTGGTAATATTTGACCACATTTCTGGCTTGTTGGCCTCTACGTCTCCGTGGGACCTTTATATACTTCAATAACGTAATATAACATAACCTAACCCAAACTATCATCTCGGCGGTAATATTTGACAGCATTCCTGGCGAGTTGGCCTCTAGGTCTCCGTTTGACCTTCATATACATCAATAACGTAATATAACCTAACCTAACCCAACCTATCATCTCGGCGGTAATATTTGACAACATTCCTGGCGAGTTAGCCTCTACGTCTCCGTGGGACATTTATATACATCAATAAAGTAATATAACCTAACCTAACCCAACCTATCATCTCGGCGGTAATATTTGACCACATTCCTGGCGACTTGGCCTCTACGTCTCCGTGGGAACTTCATATACATCAATAACGTAATATAACCTAACCTAACCCAACCTAACATCTCGGCGGTAATATTTGACAGCATTCCTGGCGTGTTGGCCTCTAGGTCTCCGTTTGACCTTCATATACATCAATAACGTAATATAACCTAACCTAACTCAACCTATCAATTCGGCGGTAATATTTGACCACATTCCTGGCGAGTTGGCCTCTACGGCTCCGCTGGACCTTCATATACATCAATAACGTAATATAAATTAACCTAACCCAACCTATCATCTCAGCTGTAATATTTGACAACATTCCTGGCGAGTTGGCCTCTACGTGTCCGTGAGAACTTTATATACATCAATAACAATATATAAGCTAGCCTAACCCAATCTAACATATCGGCGGTAATATTTGACCACAATTCTGGCTTGTTGGCCTCTACGTCTCCGTGGGACCTTTATATACTTCAATAACGTAATATAACCTAACCTAACCCAACCTATCATTTCGGCGGTAATATTTGACCACATTCCTGGCGTGTTGGCCTCTACGGCTCCGCTGGACCGTCATATACATCAATAACGTAATATAAATTAACCTAACCCAACCTATCATCTCAGCTGTAATATTTGAGAACATTCCTGGCGAGTTGGCCTCTACGTCTCCGTGGGACCTTTATATACATCAATAACGTAATATAACCTAACCTAAGCCAACCTATCATCTCGGCGGTAATATTTGACAACATTCCTGGCGAGTTGGCCTCTACGTCTCCGTGGGAACTTTATATACATCAATATCGTAATATAACCTAACCTAACCCAACCTATCATCTCGGCGGTAATATTTGACCACATTCCTGGCGAGTTGGCCTCTACGTCTCCGTGGGAACTTCATATACATCAATAACGTAATATAACCTAACCTAACCCAACCTAACATCTCGGCGGTAATATTTGACAGCATTCCTGACGAGTTGGCCTCTACGTCTCCGTGGGAACTTCATATACATCAATAACGTAATATAACCTAACCTAACCCAACCTAACATCTCGGCGGTAATATTTGACAGCATTCCTGGCGAGTTGGCCTCTACGTCTCCGTGGGACCTTTATATACATCAATAACGTAATATAACCTAACCTAACCGAACCTAACATCTCGGCGGTAATATTTGACAGCATTCCTGGCGAGTTGGCCTCTAGGTCTCCGTTTGACCTTCATATACATCAATAACGTAATATAACCTAACCTAACCCAACCTATCATCTCGGCGGTAATATTTGACAACATTCCTGACGAGTTGGCCTCTACGTCTCCGTGGGACCTTTATATACATCAATAACGTAATATACCCTAACCTAACCCAACCTATCATCTCGGCGGTAATATTTGACAGCATTCCTGGCGAGTTGGCCTCTAGGTCTCCGTTTGACCTTCATATACATCAATAACGTAATATAACCTAACCTAACCCAACCTAGTATCTCGGCGGCAATATTTGACAACATTCCTGGCGAGTTGGCCTCTACGTGTCCGTGGGAACTTTATATACATCAATAACAATATATAAGCTAGCCTAACCCAATCTAACATCTCGGCGGTAATATTTGACCACAATTCTGGCTTGTTGGCCTCTACGTCTCCGTGGGACCTTTATATACTTCAATAACGTAATATAACCTAACCTAACCCAACCTTTCATCTCGGCGGTAATATTTGACCACATTCCTGGCGAGTTGGCCTCTACGGCTGCGCTGGACCGTCATATACATCAATAACGTAATATAAATTAACCTAACACAACCTATCATCTCAGCTGTAATATTTGAGAACATTTCTGGCGAGTTGGCCTCTACGTCTCCGTGGGACCTTTATATACATCAATAACGTAATATAACCTAACCTAACCCAACCTAACATCTCGGCGGTAATATTTGACAACATTCCTGGCGAGTTGGCCTCTACGTCTGTGCGGGAACTTTATATACATCAATAACACTATATAAGCTAGCCTAACCCAATCTAACATCTCGGTGGTAATATTTGACCACATTTCTGGCTTGTTGGCCTCTACGTCTCCGTGGGACCTTTATATACTTCAATAACGTAATATAACATAACCTAACCCAAACTATCATCTCGGCGGTAATATTTGACAGCATTCCTGGCGTGTTGGCCTCTAGGTCTCCGTTTGACCTTCATATACATCAATAACGTAATATAACCTAACCTAACTCAACCTATCAATTCGGCGGTAATATTTGACCACATTCCTGGCGAGTTGGCCTCTACGTCTCCGTGGGACATTTATATACATCAATAAAGTAATATAACCTAACCTAACCCAACCTATCATCTCGGCGGTAATATTTGACAACATTCCTGGCGAGTTGGCCTCTACGTGTCCGTGGGAACTTTATATACATCAATAACAATATATAAGCTAGCCTAACCCAATCTAACATATCGGCGGTAATATTTGACCACAATTCTGGCTTGTTGGCCTCTACGTCTCCGTGGGACCTTTATATACTTCAATAACGTAATATAACCTAACCTAACCCAACCTATCATTTCGGCGGTAATATTTGACCACATTCCTGGGGTGTTGGCCTCTACGGCTCCGCTGGACCGTCATATACATCAATAACGTAATATAAATTAACCTAACCCAACCTATCGTCTCAGCTGTAATATTTGAGAACATTCCTGGCGAGTTGGCCTCTACGTCTCCGTGGGACCTTTATATACATCAATAACGTAATATAACCTAATTTAAGCCAACCTATCATCTCGGCGGTAATATTTGACAACATTCCTGGCGAGTTGGCCTCTACGTCTCCGTGGGAACTTTATATACATCAATATCGTAATATAACCTAACCTAACCCAACCTATCATCTCGGCGGTAATATTTGACCACATTCCTGGCGAGTTGGCCTCTACGTCTCCATGGGAACTTCATATACATCAATAACGTAATATAACCTAACCTAACCCAACCTAACATCTCGGCGGTAATATTTGACAGCATTCCTGACGAGTTGGCCTCTACGTCTCCGTGGGAACTTCATATACATCAATAACGTAATATAACCTAACCTAACCGAACCTAACATCTCGGCGGTAATATTTGACAGCATTCCTGGCGAGTTGGCCTCTAGGTCTCCGTTTGACCTTCATATACATCAATAACGTAATATAACCTAACCTAGCCCAACCTATCATCTCGGCGGTAATATTTGACAACATTCCTGACGAGTTGGCCTCTACGTCTCCGTGGGACCTTTATATACATCAATAACGTAATATACCCTAACCTAACCCAACCTATCATCTCGGCGGTAATATTTGACCACATTCCTGGCGACTTGGCCTCTACGTCTCCGTTTGACCTTCATATACATCAATAACGTAATATAACCTAACCTAACCCAACCTATTATCTCGGCGGTAATATTTGACAACATTCCTGGCGAGTTGGCCTCTACGTGTCCGTGGGAACTTTATATACATCAATAACAATATATAAGCTAGCCTAACCCAATCTAACATCTCGGCGGTAATATTTGACCACAATTCTGGCTTGTTGGCCTCTACGTCTCCGTGGGACCTTTATATACTTCAATAACGTAATATAACCTAACCTAACCCAACCTTTCATCTCGGCGGTAATATTTGACCACATTCCTGGCGAGTTGGCCTCTACGGCTGCGCTGGACCGTCATATACATCAATAACGTAATATAAATTAACCTAACCCAACCTATCATCTCAGCTGTAATATTTGAGAACATTCCTGGCGAGTTGGCCTCTACTTCTCCGTGGGACCTTTATATATATATCAATAACGTAATATAACCTAACCTAACCCAACCTATCATTTCGGCGGTAAAATTTGACAACATTTCTGGCGAGTTGGCCCCTGCGTCTCCGTGGGACCTTTATATATATCAATAACGTAATATAACCTAACCTAACCCAACCTATCATTTTGGCGGTAAAATTTGACAACATTTCTGTCGTGTTGGCCTCTACGTCTCCGTGGGACCTTTATATACATAAATAACGTAATATAACGTAACCTCACCCAACCTAACCTCTCGGGGTACCATTGAACCACATTCCTTGATTGCCGGGCCCTACTTCTCGGTGGGAACACTGTATACGTCTATGACGTAATACAACCTAACCTAAGCCAACCTAACATCTCGGCGGTAATATTTGGCAACATTCCCGGCTTGTTGGCCTCTAGGTCTCCGTTTGACCTCCATATACATCAATAACGTAATATAACCTAACATAACCCAACCTATCATCTCGGCGGTAATATTTCACCACATTCCTGGCGAGTTGGCCTCTACGTCTCCGTGGGACCTTCATATACATCAATAACGTAATATAACTTAACCTAACCCAACCTATCATCTCAGCGGTAATATTTTGCAACATTCCCGGCTTGTTGGCCTCTACGTCTCCGTGGGACCTTTATATACATTAATAACGTAATATAACGTAACCTAACCCACCTAACCCCTCGGGGTACCATTTAACCACATTCCTTGATTGTCGGGGCCTACTTCTCGGTGGGAACACTGTATACGTCCATGACGTAATACAACCTAACCAAAACCAACCTACCATCTCGGCGGTAATATTGGACAACATTCCTGACGAGTTGGCCTCTACGTCTCCGTGGGAACTTCATATACATCAATAACGTAATATAACCTAACCTAACCCAACCTAACATCTCGGCGGTAATATTTGACAGCATTCCTGGCGAGTTGGCCTCTAGGTCTCCGTTTGACCTTCATATACATCAATAACGTAATATAACCTAACCTAACCCAACCTATCATCTCGGCGGTAATATTTGACAACATTCCTGGCGAGTTAGCCTCTACGTCTCGGTGGGACCTTTATATACTTCAATAACGTAATATAACCTAACCTAACCCGAACTATCATCTCGGCGGTAATATTTGACCACATTCCTGGCGAGTTGGCCTCTTCGTCTCCGTGGGACCTTTATATACATCAATAACGTAATATAAATTAACCTAACCCAACCTATCATCTCAGCTGTAATATTTGAGAACATTCCTGGCGAGTTGGCCTCTACGTCTCCGTGGGACCTTTATATACATCAATAACGTAATATAACCTAACCTAAGCCAACCTATCATCTCGGCGGTAATATTTGACAACATTCCTGGCGAGTTGGCCTCTACGTCTCCGTGGGACCTTTATATACATCAATAACGTAATATAACCTAACATAACCCAACCTAACATCTCGGCGGTAATATTTGACAACATTCCTGGCGAGTTGGCCTCTACGTCCCCGTGGGACATTTATATACATGAATAACATAATATAACGTAACCTAACCCAACCTAACCTCTCGGGGTACCATTTAACCACATTCCTTGATTTTCGGGCCCTACTTCTCGGTGGGAACACTGTATACGTCTATGACGTAATACAACCTAACCTAAGCCAACCTAACATCTCGGCGGTAATATTTGACAACATTCCTGGCGAGTTGGCCTCTACGTCTCCGTGGGACCTTTATATACATCAATAACGTAATATAACCTAACCTAAGCCAACCTATCATCTCAGCGGTGATATTTAACCACATTCCTGGCTTGTTGGCCTCTACGTCTCCGTGGGACCTTTATATACTTCAATAACGTAATATAACCTAACCTAACCCAACCGAACATCTCGGGGGTAATATTTGAAAACATACCTGGCGAGTTGGCCTCTACTTCTCCGTGGGACCTTTATATATATCAATAACGTAATATAACCTAACCTAACCCAACCTGAAATCTCGGCGGTAATATTTGGCAACATTCCAGGCTCGTTGGCCTCTACGTCCCCGTGGGACCTTTATATACATGAATAACGTAATATAACGTAACCTAACCTAACCTAACCTCTCGGGGTACCATTTAACCACACTCCTTGATTGTCGGGCCGTACTTCTCGGTGGGAACACTGTATACGTCTATGACGTAATACAACCTAACCTAACCCAAACTATCATCTCAGCTGTAATATTTGAGAACATTCCTGGCGAGTTGGCCTCTACGTCTCCGTGGGACCTTTATATACATCAATAACGTAATATAACCTAACCTAACCCAACCTATCATTTCGGCGGTAAAATTTGACAACATTTCTGGCGAGTTGGCCTCTACGTCTCCGTGGGACCTTTATATACATCAATAACGTAATATAACCTAACATAACCCAACCTAACATCTCGGCGGTAATATTTGACAACATTCCTGGCGAGTTGGCCTCTACGTCTGTGCGGGAACTTTATATACATCAATAACACTATATAAGCTAGCCTAACCCAATCTAACATCTCGGTGGTAATATTTGACCACATTTCTGGCTTGTTGGCCTCTACGTCTCCGTGGGACCTTTATATACTTCAATAACGTAATATAACATAACCTAACCCAAACTATCATCTCGGCGGTAATATTTGACAGCATTCCTGGCGAGTTGGCCTCTAGGTCTCCGTTTGACCTTCATATACATCAATAACGTAATATAACCTAACCTAACCCAACCTATCATCTCGGCGGTAATATTTGACAGCATTCCTGGCGAGTTGGCCTCTAGGTCTCCGTTTGACCTTCATATACATCAATAACGTAATATAACCTAACCTAACCCAACCTATCATCTCGGCGGTAATATTTGACAACATTCCTGGCGAGTTAGCTTCTACGTCTCCGTGGGACATTTATATACATCAATAAAGTAATATAACCTAACCTAACCCAACCTATCATCTCGGCGGTAATATTTGACCACATTCCTGGCGAGTTGGCCTCTACGTCTCCGTGGGAACTTCATATACATCAATAACGTAATATAACCTAACCTAACCCAACCTAACATCTCGGCGGTAATATTTGACAGCATTCCTGACGAGTTGGCCTCTACGTCTCCGTGGGAACTTCATATACATCAATAACGTAATATAACCTAACCTAACCGAACCTAACATCTCGGCGGTAATATTTGACAGCATTCCTGGCGAGTTGGCCTCTAGGTCTCCGTTTGACCTTCATATACATCAATAACGTAATATAACCTAACCTAACCCAACCTATCATCTCGGCGGTAATATTTGACAACATTCCTGACGAGTTGGCCTCTACGTCTCCGTGGGACCTTTATATACATCAATAACGTAATATACCCTAACCTAACCCAACCTATCATCTCGGCGGTAATATTTGACAGCATTCCTGGCGAGTTGGCCTCTAGGTCTCCGTTTGACCTTCATATACATCAATAACGTAATATAACCTAATCTAACCCAACTTATTATCTCGGCGGTAATATTTGACAACATTCCTGGCGAGTTGGCCTCTACGTGTCCGTGGGAACTTTATATACATCAGTAACAATATATAAGCTAGCCTAACCCAATCTAACATCTCGGCGGTAATATTTGACCACAATTCTGGCTTGTTGGCCTCTACGTCTCCGTGGGACCTTTATATACTTCAATAACGTAATATAACCTAACCTAACCCAACCTTTCATCTCGGCGGTAATATTTGACAGCATTCCTGGCGAGTTGGCCTCTAGGTCTGCGTTTGACCTTCATATACATCAATAACGTAATATAACCTAACCTAACCCAACCTATCATCTCGGCGGTAATATTTGACAGCATTCCTGGCTTGTTGGCCTCTACGTCTCCGTGGGACCTTTATATACCTCAATAACGTAATATAACCTAACCTAAGCCAACCTATAATCTCGGCTGTAATATTTGACAACATTCCTGGCGAGTTGGCCTCTAGGTCTGCGTTTGACCTTCATATACATTAATAACGTAATATAACCTAACCTAACCCAACCTATCATCTCGGCGGTAATATTTGACAGCATTCCTGGCGAGTTGGCCTCTAGGTCTCCGTTTGACCTTCATATACATCAATAACGTAATATAACCTAACCTAACCCAACCTATCATCTCGGCGGTAAAATTTGACAACATTTCTGGCGAGTTGGCCTCTACGTCTCCGTGGGACCTTTATATACATCAATAACGTAATATAACCTAACCTAACCCAACCTAACATCTCGGCGGTAATATTTGACAACATTCCTGGCGAGTTGGCCTCTACGTCTGTGCGGGAACTTTATATACATCAATAAAACTATATAAGCTAGCCTAACCTAACCCAACCTATCATCTCGGCGGTAATATTTGGCCACATTTCTGGCTTGTTGGCCTCTACGTCTCCGTGGGACCTTTATATACCTCAATAACGTAATATAACCTAACCTAAGCCAACCTATAATCTCGGCTGTAATATTTGACAACATTCCTGGCGAGTTGGTCTCCGTGGGAACTTTATATACATCAATAACAATATATAAGCTAGCCTAACCCAATCTATCATCTCGGCGGTAATATTTGACCACAATTCTGGCTTGTTGGCCTCTACGTCTCCGTGGGACCTTTATATACTTCAATAACGTAATATAACCTAACCTAACCCAACCTTTCATCTCGGCGGTAATATTTGACAGCATTCCTGGCGAGTTGGCCTCTAGGTCTGCGTTTGACCTTCATATACATCAATAACGTAATATAACCTAACCTAACCCAACCTATCATCTCGGCGGTAATATTTGACAGCATTCCTGGCTTGTTGGCCTCTACGTCTCCGTGGGACCTTTATATACCTCAATAACGTAATATAACCTAACCTAAGCCAACCTATAATCTCGGCTGTAATATTTGACAACATTCCTGGCGAGTTGGCCTCTAGGTCTGCGTTTGACCTTCATATACATCAATAACGTAATATAACCTAACCTAACCCAACCTATCATCTCGGCGGTAATATTTGACAGCATTCCTGGCGAGTTGGCCTCTACGTCTCCGTGGGACCTTTATATACTTCAATAACGTAATATAACCTAACCTAACCCAACCTTTCATCTCGGCGGTAATATTTGACAGCATTCCTGGCGAGTTGGCCTCTAGGTCTGCGTTTGACCTTCATATACATCAATAACGTAATATAACCTAACCTAACCCAACCTAACATCTCGGCGGTAATATTTGACAACATTCCTGGCGAGTTGGCCTCTACGTCTGTGCGGGAACTTTATATACATCAATAAAACTATATAAGCTAGCCTAACCTAACCCAACCTATCATCTCGGCGGTAATATTTGGCCACATTTCTGGCTTGTTGGCCTCTACGTCTCCGTGGGACCTTTATATACCTCAATAACGTAATATAACCTAACCTAAGCCAACCTATAATCTCGGCTGTAATATTTGACAACATTCCTGGCGAGTTGGTCTCCGTGGGAACTTTATATACATCAATAACAATATATAAGCTAGCCTAACCCAATCTATCATCTCGGCGGTAATATTTGACCACAATTCTGGCTTGTTGGCCTCTACGTCTCCGTGGGACCTTTATATACTTCAATAACGTAATATAACATAACCTAACCCAACCTATCATCTCGGCGGTAATATTTGACCACATTCCTGGCGAGTTGGCCTCTGCGGCTCCGCTGGACCGTCATATACATCAATAGCGTAATATAAATTAACCTAACCCAACCTATCATCTCGGCGGTAATATTTGACAACATTCCTGACGAGTTGGCCTCTACGTCTCCGTGGGACCTTTATATACTTCAATAACGTAATATAACCTAACCTAACCCGAACTATCATCTCGGTGGTAATATTTGACAACATTCCTGGCGAGTTGGCCTCTACGTCTCCGTGGGACCTTTATATACATCAGTAACGTAATATAACCTAACCTAAGCCAACCTATAATCTCGGCGGTAATATTTGAAAACATACCTGGCGAGTGGGCCTCTACTTCTCCGTGGGACCTTTATATATATCAATAACGTAATATAACCTAACCTATCCCAACCTGACATCTCGGCGGTAATATTTGGCAACATTCCAGGCTTGTTGGCCTCTACGTCCCCGTGGGACATTTATATACATGAATAACATAATATAACGTAACCTAACCCAACCTAACCTCTCGGGGTACCATTTAACCACATTCCTTGATTTTCGGGCCCTACTTCTCGGTGGGAACACTGTATACGTCTATGACGTAATACAACCTAACCTAAGCCAACCTAACATCTCGGCGGTAATATTTGACAACATTCCTGGCGAGTTGGCCTCTACGTCTCCGTGGGACCTTTATATACATCAATAACGTAATATAACCTAACCTAAGCCAACCTATCATCTCAGCGGTGATATTTAACCACATTCCTGGCTTGTTGGCCTCTACGTCTCCGTGGGACCTTTATATACTTCAATAACGTAATATAACCTAACCTAACCCAACCGAACATCTCGGTGGTAATATTTGAAAACATACCTGGCGAGTTGGCCTCTACTTCTCCGTGGGACCTTTATATATATCAATAACGTAATATAACCTAACCTAACCCAACCTGAAATCTCGGCGGTAATATTTGGCAACATTCCAGGCTCGTTGGCCTCTACGTCCCCGTGGGACCTTTATATACATGAATAACGTAATATAACGTAACCTAACCTAACCTAACCTCTCGGGGTACCATTTAACCACACTCCTTGATTGTCGGGCCGTACTTCTCGGTGGGAACACTGTATACGTCTATGACGTAATACAACCTAACCTAACCCAAACTATCATCTCAGCTGTAATATTTGAGAACATTCCTGGCGAGTTGGCCTCTACGTCTCCGTGGGACCTTTATATACATCAATAACGTAATATAACCTAACCTAACCCAACCTATCATTTCGGCGGTAAAATTTGACAACATTTCTGGCGAGTTGGCCTCTACGTCTCCGTGGGACCTTTATATACATCAATAACGTAATATAACCTAACATAACCCAACCTAACATCTCGGCGGTAATATTTGACAACATTCCTGGCGAGTTGGCCTCTACGTCTGTGCGGGAACTTTATATACATCAATAACACTATATAAGCTAGCCTAACCCAATCTAACATCTCGGTGGTAATATTTGACCACATTTCTGGCTTGTTGGCCTCTACGTCTCCGTGGGACCTTTATATACTTCAATAACGTAATATAACATAACCTAACCCAAACTATCATCTCGGCGGTAATATTTGACAGCATTCCTGGCGAGTTGGCCTCTAGGTCTCCGTTTGACCTTCATATACATCAATAACGTAATATAACCTAACCTAACCCAACCTATCATCTCGGCGGTAATATTTGACAGCATTCCTGGCGAGTTGGCCTCTAGGTCTCCGTTTGACCTTCATATACATCAATAACGTAATATAACCTAACCTAACCCAACCTATCATCTCGGCGGTAATATTTGACAACATTCCTGGCGAGTTAGCCTCTACGTCTCCGTGGGACATTTATATACATCAATAAAGTAATATAACCTAACCTAACCCAACCTATCATCTCGGCGGTAATATTTGACCACATTCCTGGCGAGTTGGCCTCTACGTCTCCGTGGGAACTTCATATACATCAATAACGTAATATAACCTAACCTAACCCAACCTAACATCTCGGCGGTAATATTTGACAGCATTCCTGACGAGTTGGCCTCTACGTCTCCGTGGGAACTTCATATACATCAATAACGTAATATAACCTAACCTAACCGAACCTAACATCTCGGCGGTAATATTTGACAGCATTCCTGGCGAGTTGGCCTCTAGGTCTCCGTTTGACCTTCATATACATCAATAACGTAATATAACCTAACCTAACCCAACCTATCATCTCGGCGGTAATATTTGACAACATTCCTGACGAGTTGGCCTCTACGTCTCCGTGGGACCTTTATATACATCAATAACGTAATATACCCTAACCTAACCCAACCTATCATCTCGGCGGTAATATTTGACAGCATTCCTGGCGAGTTGGCCTCTAGGTCTCCGTTTGACCTTCATATACATCAATAACGTAATATAACCTAATCTAACCCAACTTATTATCTCGGCGGTAATATTTGACAACATTCCTGGCGAGTTGGCCTCTACGTGTCCGTGGGAACTTTATATACATCAGTAACAATATATAAGCTAGCCTAACCCAATCTAACATCTCGGCGGTAATATTTGACCACAATTCTGGCTTGTTGGCCTCTACGTCTCCGTGGGACCTTTATATACTTCAATAACGTAATATAACCTAACCTAACCCAACCTTTCATCTCGGCGGTAATATTTGACAGCATTCCTGGCGAGTTGGCCTCTAGGTCTGCGTTTGACCTTCATATACATCAATAACGTAATATAACCTAACCTAACCCAACCTATCATCTCGGCGGTAATATTTGACAGCATTCCTGGCTTGTTGGCCTCTACGTCTCCGTGGGACCTTTATATACCTCAATAACGTAATATAACCTAACCTAAGCCAACCTATAATCTCGGCTGTAATATTTGACAACATTCCTGGCGAGTTGGCCTCTAGGTCTGCGTTTGACCTTCATATACATCAATAACGTAATATAACCTAACCTAACCCAACCTATCATCTCGGCGGTAATATTTGACAGCATTCCTGGCGAGTTGGCCTCTAGGTCTCCGTTTGACCTTCATATACATCAATAACGTAATATAACCTAACCTAACCCAACCTATCATCTCGGCGGTAAAATTTGACAACATTTCTGGCGAGTTGGCCTCTACGTCTCCGTGGGACCTTTATATACATCAATAACGTAATATAACCTAACCTAACCCAACCTAACATCTCGGCGGTAATATTTGACAACATTCCTGGCGAGTTGGCCTCTACGTCTGTGCGGGAACTTTATATACATCAATAAAACTATATAAGCTAGCCTAACCTAACCCAACCTATCATCTCGGCGGTAATATTTGGCCACATTTCTGGCTTGTTGGCCTCTACGTCTCCGTGGGACCTTTATATACCTCAATAACGTAATATAACCTAACCTAAGCCAACCTATAATCTCGGCTGTAATATTTGACAACATTCCTGGCGAGTTGGTCTCCGTGGGAACTTTATATACATCAATAACAATATATAAGCTAGCCTAACCCAATCTATCATCTCGGCGGTAATATTTGACCACAATTCTGGCTTGTTGGCCTCTACGTCTCCGTGGGACCTTTATATACTTCAATAACGTAATATAACCTAACCTAACCCAACCTTTCATCTCGGCGGTAATATTTGACAGCATTCCTGGCGAGTTGGCCTCTAGGTCTGCGTTTGACCTTCATATACATCAATAACGTAATATAACCTAACCTAACCCAACCTATCATCTCGGCGGTAATATTTGACAGCATTCCTGGCTTGTTGGCCTCTACGTCTCCGTGGGACCTTTATATACCTCAATAACGTAATATAACCTAACCTAAGCCAACCTATAATCTCGGCTGTAATATTTGACAACATTCCTGGCGAGTTGGCCTCTAGGTCTGCGTTTGACCTTCATATACATCAATAACGTAATATAACCTAACCTAACCCAACCTATCATCTCGGCGGTAATATTTGACAGCATTCCTGGCGAGTTGGCCTCTAGGTCTCCGTTTGACCTTCATATACATCAATAACGTAATATAACCTAACCTAACCCAACCTATCATCTCGGCGGTAAAATTTGACAACATTTCTGGCGAGTTGGCCTCTACGTCTCCGTGGGACCTTTATATACATCAATAACGTAATATAACCTAACCTAACCCAACCTAACATCTCGGCGGTAATATTTGACAACATTCCTGGCGAGTTGGCCTCTACGTCTGTGCGGGAACTTTATATACATCAATAAAACTATATAAGCTAGCCTAACCTAACCCAACCTATCATCTCGGCGGTAATATTTGGCCACATTTCTGGCTTGTTGGCCTCTACGTCTCCGTGGGACCTTTATATACCTCAATAACGTAATATAACCTAACCTAAGCCAACCTATAATCTCGGCTGTAATATTTGACAACATTCCTGGCGAGTTGGTCTCCGTGGGAACTTTATATACATCAATAACAATATATAAGCTAGCCTAACCCAATCTACCATCTCGGCGGTAATATTTGACCACAATTCTGGCTTGTTGGCCTCTACGTCTCCGTGGGACCTTTATATACTTCAATAACGTAATATAACATAACCTAACCCAACCTATCATCTCGGCGGTAATATTTGACCACATTCCTGGCGAGTTGGCCTCTGCGGCTCCGCTGGACCGTCATATACATCAATAGCGTAATATAAATTAACCTAACCCAACCTATCATCTCGGCGGTAATATTTGACAACATTCCTGACGAGTTGGCCTCTACGTCTCCGTGGGACCTTTATATACTTCAATAACGTAATATAACCTAACCTAACCCGAACTATCATCTCGGTGGTAATATTTGACAACATTCCTGGCGAGTTGGCCTCTACGTCTCCGTGGGACCTTTATATACATCAGTAACGTAATATAACCTAACCTAAGCCAACCTATAATCTCGGCGGTAATATTTGACAACATTCCTGGCGAGTTGGCCTCTAGGTCTCCGTTTGACCTTCATATACTTCAATAACGTAATATAACCTAACCTAACCCAACCTATCATCTCGGCGGTAATATTTGACCACATTCCTGGCGAGTTGGCCTCTGCGGCTCCGCTGGACCGTCATATACATCAATAGCGTAATATAAATTAACCTAACCCAACCTATCATCTCGGCGGTAATATTTGACAACATTCCTGGCGAGTTGGCCTCTACGTCTCCGTGGGAACTTTATATACATCAATAACAATATATAAGCTAGCCTAACCCAATCTAACATCTTGACGGTAATATTTGACCACAATTCTGGCTTGTTGGCCTCTACGTCTCCGTGGGACCTTTATATACTTCAATAACGTAATATAACCTAACCTAACCCAAACTATCATCACGGCGGTAATATTTGACCACATTCCTGGCGAGTTGGCCTCTACGTCTCCGCGGGACCTTCATATACATCAATAACGTAATATAACTTAACCTAACCCAACCTATCATCTCAGCGGTAATATTTGGCAACATTCCCGGCTTGTTGGCCTCTAGGTCTCCGTTTGACCTCCATATACATCAATAACGTAATATAACCTAACATAACCCAACCTATCATCTCGGCGGTAATATTTCACCACATTCCTGGCGAGTTGGCCTCTACGTCTCCGTGGGACCTTCATATACATCAATAACGTAATATAACTTAACCTAACCCAACCTATCATCTCAGCGGTAATATTTTGCAACATTCCCGGCTTGTTGGCCTCTACGTCTCCGTGGGACCTTTATATACATTAATAACGTAATATAACGTAACCTAACCCACCTAACCCCTCGGGGTACCATTTAACCACATTCCTTGATTGTCGGGGCCTACTTCTCGGTGGGAACACTGTATACGTCCATGACGTAATACAACCTAACCAAAACCAACCTACCATCTCGGCGGTAATATTGGACAACATTCCTGACGAGTTGGCCTCTACGTCTCCGTGGGAACTTCATATACATCAATAACGTAATATAACCTAACCTAACCCAACCTAACATCTCGGCGGTAATATTTGACAGCATTCCTGGCGAGTTGGCCTCTAGGTCACCGTTTGACCTTCATATACATCAATAACGTAATATAACCTAACCTAACCCAACCTATCATCTCGGCGGTAATATTTGACAACATTCCTGGCGAGTTAGCCTCTACGTCTCGGTGGGACCTTTATATACTTCAATAACGTAATATAACCTAACCTAACCCGAACTATCATCTCGGCGGTAATATTTGACCACATTCCTGGCGAGTTGGCCTCTTCGTCTCCGTGGGACCTTTATATACATCAATAACGTAATATAAATTAACCTAACCCAACCTATCATCTCAGCTGTAATATTTGAGAACATTCCTGGCGAGTTGGCCTCTACGTCTCCGTGGGACCTTTATATATATCAATAACGTAATATAACCTAACCTAAGCCAACCTATCATCTCGGCGGTAATATTTGACAACATTCCTGGCGAGTTGGCCTCTACGTCTCCGTGGGACCTTTATATACATCAATAACGTAATACAGCCTAACCTAAACCAACCTAATATCTCGGCGGTAATATTTGACCACATTCCTGGCTTGTTGGCCTCTACGTCTCCGTGGGACCTTTATATACTTCAATAACGTAATACAACCTAACCTAACCCAACCTAGCATCTAGGCGGTAATATTTGAAAACATACCTGGCGAGTGGGCCTCTACTTCTCCGTGGGACCTTTATATATATCAATAACGTAATATAACCTAACCTATCCCAACCTGACATCTCGGCGGTAATATTTGGCAACATTCCAGGCTTGTTGGCCTCTACGTCCCCGTGGGACATTTATATACATGAATAACATAATATAACGTAACCTAACCCAACCTAACCTCTCGGGGTACCATTTAACCACATTCCTTGATTTTCGGGCCCTACTTCTCGGTGGGAACACTGTATACGTCTATGACGTAATACAACCTAACCTAAGCCAACCTAACATCTCGGCGGTAATATTTGACAACATTCCTGGCGAGTTGGCCTCTACGTCTCCGTGGGACCTTTATATACATCAATAACGTAATATAACCTAACCTAACCCAACCTGAAATCTCGGCGGTAATATTTGGCAACATTCCAGGCTCGTTGGCCTCTACGTCCCCGTGGGACCTTTATATACATGAATAACGTAATATAACGTAACCTAACCTAACCTAACCTCTCGGGGTACCATTTAACCACATTCCTTGATTGTCGGGCCGTACTTCTCGGTGGGAACACTGTATACGTCTATGACGTAATACAACCTAACCTAACCCAAACTATCATCTCGGCGGTAATATTTGACCACATTCCTGGCTTGTTGGCCTCTACGTCTCCGTGGGACGTTTATATACATCAATAACGTAATATAACCTAACCTAACCCAACCTTTCATCTCGGCGGTAATATTTGACCACATTCCTGGCGAGTTGGCCTCTACGGCTGCGCTGGACCGTCATATACATCAATAACGTAATATAAATTAACCTAACCCAACCTATCATCTCAGCTGTAATATTTGAGAACATTCCTGGCGAGTTGGCCTCTACGTCTCCGTGGGACCTTTATATACATCAATAACGTAATATAACCTAACCTAACCCAACCTATCATTTCGGCGGTAAAATTTGACAACATTTCTGGCGAGTTGGCCTCTACGTCTCCGTGGGACCTTTATATACATCAATAACGTAATATAACCTAACCTAAACCAACCTAACATCTCGGCGGTAATATTTGACAACATTCCTGGCGAGTTGGCCTCTACGTCTGTGCGGGAACTTTATATACATCAATAACACTATATAAGCTAGCCTAACCCAATCTAACATCTCGGTGGTAATATTTGACCACATTTCTGGCTTGTTGGCCTCTACGTCTCCGTGGGACCTTTATATACTTCACTAACGTAATATAACATAACCTAACCCAAACTATCATCTCGGCGGTAATATTTGACAGCATTCCTGGCGAGTTGGCCTCTAGGTCTCCGTTTGACCTTCATATACATCAATAACGTAATATAACCTAACCTAACCCAACCTATCATCTCGGCGGTAATATTTGACAGCATTCCTGGCGAGTTGGCCTCTAGGTCTCCGTTTGACCTTCATATACATCAATAACGTAATATAACCTAACCTAACCCAACCTATCATCTCGGCGGTAATATTTGACAACATTCCTGGCGAGTTAGCCTCTACGTCTCCGTGGGACATTTATATACATCAATAAAGTAATATAACCTAACCTAACCCAACCTATCATCTCGGCGGTAATATTTGACCACATTCCTGGCGAGTTGGCCTCTACGTCTCCGTGGGAACTTCATATACATCAATAACGTAATATAACCTAACCTAACCCAACCTAACATCTCGGCGGTAATATTTGACAGCATTCCTGACGAGTTGGCCTCTACGTCTCCGTGGGAACTTCATATACATCAATAACGTAATATAACCTAACCTAACCGAACCTAACATCTCGGCGGTAATATTTGACAGCATTCCTGGCGAGTTGGCCTCTAGGTCTCCGTTTGACCTTCATATACATCAATAACGTAATATAACCTAACCTAACCCAACCTATCATCTCGGCGGTAATATTTGACAACATTCCTGGCGAGTTGGCCTCTACGTCTCCGTGGGACCTTTATATACATCAATAACGTAATATACCCTAACCTAACCCAACCTATCATCTCGGCGGTAATATTTGACAGCATTCCTGGCGAGTTGGCCTCTAGGTCTCCGTTTGACCTTCATATACATCAATAACGTAATATAACCTAATCTAACCCAACCTATTATCTCGGCGGTAATATTTGACAACATTCCTGGCGAGTTGGCCTCTACGTGTCCGTGGGAACTTTATATACATCAATAACAATATATAAGCTAGCCTAACCCAATCTAACATCTCGGCGGTAATATTTGACCACAATTCTGGCTTGTTGGCCTCTACGTCTCCGTGGGACCTTTATATACTTCAATAACGTAATATAACCTAACCTAACCCAACCTTTCATCTCGGCGGTAATATTTGACAGCATTCCTGGCGAGTTGGCCTCTAGGTCTGCGTTTGACCTTCATATACATCAATAACGTAATATAACCTAACCTAACCCAACCTATCATCTCGGCGGTAATATTTGACAGCATTCCTGGCTTGTTGGCCTCTACGTCTCCGTGGGACCTTTATATACCTCAATAACGTAATATAACCTAACCTAAGCCAACCTATAATCTCGGCTGTAATATTTGACAACATTCCTGGCGAGTTGGCCTCTAGGTCTGCGTTTGACCTTCATATACATCAATAACGTAATATAACCTAACCTAACCCGAACTATCATCTCGGTGGTAATATTTGACAACATTCCTGGCGAGTTGGCCTCTACGTCTCCGTGGGACCTTTATATACATCAGTAACGTAATATAACCTAACCTAAGCCAACCTATAATCTCGGCGGTAATATTTGACAACATTCCTGGCGAGTTGGCCTCTAGGTCTCCGTTTGACCTTCATATACTTCAATAACGTAATATAACCTAACCTAACCCAACCTATCATCTCGGCGGTAATATTTGACCACATTCCTGGCGAGTTGGCCTCTGCGGCTCCGCTGGACCGTCATATACATCAATAGCGTAATATAAATTAACCTAACCCAACCTATCATCTCGGCGGTAATATTTGACAACATTCCTGGCGAGTTGGCCTCTACGTCTCCGTGGGAACTTTATATACATCAATAACAATATATAAGCTAGCCTAACCCAATCTAACATCTCGACGGTAATATTTGACCACAATTCTGGCTTGTTGGCCTCTAGGTCTCCGTTTGACCTTCATATACTTCAATAACGTAATATAACCTAACCTAACCCAACCTATCATCTCGGCGGTAATATTTCACCACATTCCTGGCGAGTTGGCCTCTACGTCTCCGTGGGACCTTCATATACATCAATAACGTAATATAACTTAACCTAACCCAACCTATCATCTCAGCGGTAATATTTTGCAACATTCCCGGCTTGTTGGCCTCTACGTCTCCGTGGGACCTTTATATACATTAATAACGTAATATAACGTAACCTAACCCACCTAACCCCTCGGGGTACCATTTAACCACATTCCTTGATTGTCGGGGCCTACTTCTCGGTGGGAACACTGTATACGTCCATGACGTAATACAACCTAACCAAAACCAACCTACCATCTCGGCGGTAATATTGGACAACATTCCTGACGAGTTGGCCTCTACGTCTCCGTGGGAACTTCATATACATCAATAACGTAATATAACCTAACCTAACCCAACCTAACATCTCGGCGGTAATATTTGACAGCATTCCTGGCGAGTTGGCCTCTAGGTCACCGTTTGACCTTCATATACATCAATAACGTAATATAACCTAACCTAACCCAACCTATCATCTCGGCGGTAATATTTGACAACATTCCTGGCGAGTTAGCCTCTACGTCTCGGTGGGACCTTTATATACTTCAATAACGTAATATAACCTAACCTAACCCGAACTATCATCTCGGCGGTAATATTTGACCACATTCCTGGCGAGTTGGCCTCTTCGTCTCCGTGGGACCTTTATATACATCAATAACGTAATATAAATTAACCTAACCCAACCTATCATCTCAGCTGTAATATTTGAGAACATTCCTGGCGAGTTGGCCTCTAACGTCTCCGTGGGACCTTTATATATATCAATAACGTAATATAACCTAACCTAAGCCAACCTATCATCTCGGCGGTAATATTTGACAACATTCCTGGCGGGTTGGCCTCTACGTCTCCGTGGGACCTTTATATACATCAATAACGTAATACAGCCTAACCTAAACCAACCTAATATCTCGGCGGTAATATTTGACCACATTCCTGGCTTGTTGGCCTCTACGTCTCCGTGGGACCTTTATATACTTCAATAACGTAATACAACCTAACCTAACCCAACCTAGCATCTAGGCGGTAATATTTGAAAACATACCTGGCGAGTGGGCCTCTACTTCTCCGTGGGACCATTATATATATCAATAACGTAATATAACCTAACCTATCCCAACCTGACATCTCGGCGGTAATATTTGGCAACATTCCAGGCTTGTTGGCCTCTACGTCCCCGTGGGACATTTATATACATGAATAACATAATATAACGTAACCTAACCCAACCTAACCTCTCGGGGTACCATTTAACCACATTCCTTGATTTTCGGGCCCTACTTCTCGGTGGGAACACTGTATACGTCTATGACGTAATACAACCTAACCTAAGCCAACCTAACATCTCGGCGGTAATATTTGACAACATTCCTGGCGAGTTGGCCTCTACGTCTCCGTGGGACCTTTATATACATCAATAACGTAATATAACCTATCCTAACCCAACCTGAAATCTCGGCGGTAATATTTGGCAACATTCCAGGCTCGTTGGCCTCTACGTCCCCGTGGGACCTTTATATACATGAATAACGTAATATAACGTAACCTAACCTAACCTAACCTCTCGGGGTACCATTTAACCACATTCCTTGATTGTCGGGCCGTACTTCTCGGTGGGAACACTGTATACGTCTATGACGTAATACAACCTAACCTAACCCAAATTATCATCTCGGCGGTAATATTTGACCACATTCCTGGCTTGTTGGCCTCTACGTCTCCGTGGGACGTTTATATACATCAATAACGTAATATAACCTAACCTAACCCAACCTTTCATCTCGGCGGTAATATTTGACCACATTCCTGGCGAGTTGGCCTCTACGGCTGCGCTGGACCGTCATATACATCAATAACGTAATATAAATTAACCTAACCCAACCTATCATCTCAGCTGTAATATTTGAGAACATTCCTGGCGAGTTGGCCTCTACGTCTCCGTGGGACCTTTATATACATCAATAACGTAATATAACCTAACCTAACCCAACCTATCATTTCGGCGGTAAAATTTGACAACATTTCTGGCGAGTTGGCCTCTACGTCTCCGTGGGACCTTTATATACATCAATAACGTAATATAACCTAACCTAAACCAACCTAACATCTCGGCGGTAATATTTGACAACATTCCTGGCGAGTTGGCCTCTACGTCTGTGCGGGAACTTTATATACATCAATAACACTATATAAGCTAGCCTAACCCAATCTAACATCTCGGTGGTAATATTTGACCACATTTCTGGCTTGTTGGCCTCTACGTCTCCGTGGGACCTTTATATACTTCAATAACGTAATATAACATAACCTAACCCAAACTATCATCTCGGCGGTAATATTTGACAGCATTCCTGGCGAGTTGGCCTCTAGGTCTCCGTTTGACCTTCATATACATCAATAACGTAATATAACCTAACCTAACCCAACCTATCATCTCGGCGGTAATATTTGACAGCATTCCTGGCGAGTTGGCCTCTAGGTCTCCGTTTGACCTTCATATACATCAATAACGTAATATAACCTAACCTAACCCAACCTATCATCTCGGCGGTAATATTTGACAACATTCCTGGCGAGTTAGCCTCTACGTCTCCGTGGGACATTTATATACATCAATAAAGTAATATAACCTAACCTAACCCAACCTATCATCTCGGCGGTAATATTTGACCACATTCCTGGCGAGTTGGCCTCTACGTCTCCGTGGGAACTTCATATACATCAATAACGTAATATAACCTAACCTAACCCAACCTAACATCTCGGCGGTAATATTTGACAGCATTCCTGACGAGTTGGCCTCTACGTCTCCGTGGGAACTTCATATACATCAATAACGTAATATAACCTAACCTAACCGAACCTAACATCTCGGCGGTAATATTTGACAGCATTCCTGGCGAGTTGGCCTCTAGGTCTCCGTTTGACCTTCATATACATCAATAACGTAATATAACCTAACCTAACCCAACCTATCATCTCGGCGGTAATATTTGACAACATTCCTGGCGAGTTGGCCTCTACGTCTCCGTGGGACCTTTATATACATCAATAACGTAATATACCCTAACCTAACCCAACCTATCATCTCGGCGGTAATATTTGACAGCATTCCTGGCGAGTTGGCCTCTAGGTCTCCGTTTGACCTTCATATACATCAATAACGTAATATAACCTAATCTAACCCAACCTATTATCTCGGCGGTAATATTTGACAACATTCCTGGCGAGTTGGCCTCTACGTGTCCGTGGGAACTTTATATACATCAATAACAATATATAAGCTAGCCTAACCCAATCTAACATCTCGGCGGTAATATTTGACCACAATTCTGGCTTGTTGGCCTCTACGTCTCCGTGGGACCTTTATATACTTCAATAACGTAATATAACCTAACCTAACCCAACCTTTCATCTCGGCGGTAATATTTGACAGCATTCCTGGCGAGTTGGCCTCTAGGTCTGCGTTTGACCTTCATATACATCAATAACGTAATATAACCTAACCTAACCCAACCTATCATCTCGGCGGTAATATTTGACAGCATTCCTGGCTTGTTGGCCTCTACGTCTCCGTGGGACCTTTATATACCTCAATAACGTAATATAACCTAACCTAAGCCAACCTATAATCTCGGCTGTAATATTTGACAACATTCCTGGCGAGTTGGCCTCTAGGTCTGCGTTTGACCTTCATATACATCAATAACGTAATATAACCTAACCTAACCCAACCTATCATCTCGGCGGTAATATTTGACAGCATTCCTGGCGAGTTGGCCTCTAGGTCTCCGTTTGACCTTCATATACATCAATAACGTAATATAACCTAACCTAACCCAACCTATCATCTCGGCGGTAAAATTTGACAACATTTCTGGCGAGTTGGCCTCTACGTCTCCGTGGGACCTTTATATACATCAATAACGTAATATAACCTAACCTAACCCAACCTAACATCTCGGCGGTAATATTTGACAACATTCCTGGCGAGTTGGCCTCTACGTCTGTGCGGGAACTTTATATACATCAATAACACTATATAAGCTAGCCTAACCTAACCCAACCTATCATCTCGGCGGTAATATTTGGCCACATTTCTGGCTTGTTGGCCTCTACGTCTCCGTGGGACCTTTATATACCTCAATAACGTAATATAACCTAACCTAAGCCAACCTATAATCTCGGCTGTAATATTTGACAACATTCCTGGCGAGTTGGTCTCCGTGGGAACTTTATATACATCAATAACAATATATAAGCTAGCCTAACCCAATCTATCATCTCGGCGGTAATATTTGACCACAATTCTGGCTTGTTGGCCTCTACGTCTCCGTGGGACCTTTATATACTTCAATAACGTAATATAACCTAACCTAACCCAACCTATCATCTCGGCGGTAATATTTGACCACATTCCTGGCGAGTTGGCCTCTGCGGCTCCGCTGGACCGTCATATACATCAATAGCGTAATATAAATTAACCTAACCCAACCTATCATCTCAGCTGTAATATTTGAGAACATTCCTGGCGAGTTGGCCTCTACGTCTCCGTGGGACCTTTATATACATCAATAACGTAATATAACCTAACCTAACCCAACCTATCATCTCGGCGGTAATATTTGACAACATTCCTGACGAATTGGCCTCTACGTCTCCGTGGGAACTTTATATACATCAATAACAATATATAAGCTAGCCTAACCCAATCTAACATCTCGACGGTAATATTTGACCACAATTCTGGCTTGTTGGCCTCTACGTCTCCGTGGGACCTTTATATACTTCAATAACGTAATATAACCTAACCTAACCCAAACTATCATCACGGCGGTAATATTTGACCACATTCCTGGCGAGTTGGCCTCTACGTCTCCGTGGGACCTTCATATACATCAATAACGTAATATAACTTAACCTAACCCAACCTATCATCTCAGCGGTAATATTTGGCAACATTCCCGGCTTGTTGGCCTCTAGGTCTCCGTTTGACCTCCATATACATCAATAACGTAATATAACCTAACATAACCCAACCTATCATCTCGGCGGTAATATTTCACCACATTCCTGGCGAGTTGGCCTCTACGTCTCCGTGGGACCTTCATATACATCAATAACGTAATATAACTTAACCTAACCCAACCTATCATCTCAGCGGTAATATTTTGCAACATTCCCGGCTTGTTGGCCTCTACGTCTCCGTGGGACCTTTATATACATTAATAACGTAATATAACGTAACCTAACCCACCTAACCCCTCGGGGTACCATTTAACCACATTCCTTGATTGTCGGGGCCTACTTCTCGGTGGGAACACTGTATACGTCTATGACGTAATACAACCTAACCAAAACCAACCTACCATCTCGGCGGTAATATTGGACAACATTCCTGACGAGTTGGCCTCTACGTCTCCGTGGGAACTTCATATACATCAATAACGTAATATAACCTAACCTAATCCAACCTAACATCTCGGCGGTAATATTTGACAGCATTCCTGGCGAGTTGGCCTCTAGGTCTCCGTTTGACCTTCATATACATCAATAACGTAATATAACCTAACCTAACCCAACCTATCATCTCGGCGGTAATATTTGACAACATTCCTGGCGAGTTAGCCTCTACGTCTCGGTGGGACCTTTATATACTTCAATAACGTAATATAACCTAACCTAACCCGAACTATCATCTCGGCGGTAATATTTGACCACATTCCTGGCGAGTTGGCCTCTTCGTCTCCGTGGGACCTTTATATACATCAATAACGTAATATAAATTAACCTAACCCAACCTATCATCTCAGCTGTAATATTTGAGAACATTCCTGGCGAGTTGGCCTCTACGTCTCCGTGGGACCTTTATATACATCAATAACGTAATATAACCTAACCTAAGCCAACCTATCATCTCGGCGGTAATATTTGACAACATTCCTGGCGAGTTGGCCTCTACGTCTCCGTGGGACCTTTATATACATCAATAACGTAATACAGCCTAACCTAAACCAACCTAATATCTCGGCGGTAATATTTGACAACATTCCTGGCGAGTTGGCCTCTACGTCTCCGTGGGACCTTTATTTACGTCAATAACGTAATATAACCTAACCTAAACCAATCTAACATCTCGGCGGTAATATTTGACCACATTCCTGGCTTGTTGGCCTCTACGTCTCCGTGGGACCTTTATATACTTCAATAACGTAATATAACCTAACCTAACCCAACCTAGCATCTAGGCGGTAATATTTGAAAACATACCTGGCGAGTGGGCCTCTACTTCTCCGTGGGACCTTTATATATATCAATAACGTAATATAACCTAACCTATCCCAACCTGACATCTCGGCGGTAATATTTGGCAACATTCCAGGCTTGTTGGCCGCTACGTCCCCGTGGGACATTTATATACATGAATAACATAATATAACGTAACCTAACCCAACCTAACCTCTCGGGGTACCATTTAACCACATTCCTTGGTTTTCGGGCCCTACTTCTCGGTGGGAACACTGTATACGTCTATGACGTAATACAACCTAACCTAAGCCAACCTAACATCTCGGCGGTAATATTTGACAACATTCCTGGCGAGTTGGCCTCTACGTGTCCGTGGGAACTTTATATACATCAATAACAATATATAAGCTAGCCTAACCCAATCTAACATCTCGGCGGTAATATTTGACCACAATTCTGGCTTGTTGGCCTCTACGTCTCCGTGGGACCTTTATATACTTCAATAACGTAATATAACCTAACCTAACCCAACCTTTCATCTCGGCGGTAATATTTGACAGCATTCCTGGCGAGTTGGCCTCTAGGTCTGCGTTTGACCTTCATATACATCAATAACGTAATATAACCTAACCTAACCCAACCTATCATCTCGGCGGTAATATTTGACAGCATTCCTGGCTTGTTGGCCTCTACGTCTCCGTGGGACCTTTATATACCTCAATAACGTAATATAACCTAACCTAAGCCAACCTATAATCTCGGCTGTAATATTTGACAACATTCCTGGCGAGTTGGCCTCTAGGTCTGCGTTTGACCTTCATATACATCAATAACGTAATATAACCTAACCTAACCCAACCTATCATCTCGGCGGTAATATTTGACAGCATTCCTGGCGAGTTGGCCTCTAGGTCTCCGTTTGACCTTCATATACATCAATAACGTAATATAACCTAACCTAACCCAACCTATCATCTCGGCGGTAAAATTTGACAACATTTCTGGCGAGTTGGCCTCTACGTCTCCGTGGGACCTTTATATACATCAATAACGTAATATAACCTAACCTAACCCAACCTAACATCTCGGCGGTAATATTTGACAACATTCCTGGCGAGTTGGCCTCTACGTCTGTGCGGGAACTTTATATACATCAATAACACTATATAAGCTAGCCTAACCTAACCCAACCTATCATCTCGGCGGTAATATTTGGCCACATTTCTGGCTTGTTGGCCTCTACGTCTCCGTGGGACCTTTATATACCTCAATAACGTAATATAACCTAACCTAAGCCAACCTATAATCTCGGCTGTAATATTTGACAACATTCCTGGCGAGTTGGTCTCCGTGGGAACTTTATATACATCAATAACAATATATAAGCTAGCCTAACCCAATCTATCATCTCGGCGGTAATATTTGACCACAATTCTGGCTTGTTGGCCTCTACGTCTCCGTGGGACCTTTATATACTTCAATAACGTAATATAACCTAACCTAACCCAACCTATCATCTCGGCGGTAATATTTGACCACATTCCTGGCGAGTTGGCCTCTGCGGCTCCGCTGGACCGTCATATACATCAATAGCGTAATATAAATTAACCTAACCCAACCTATCATCTCAGCTGTAATATTTGAGAACATTCCTGGCGAGTTGGCCTCTACGTCTCCGTGGGACCTTTATATACATCAATAACGTAATATAACCTAACCTAACCCAACCTATCATCTCGGCGGTAATATTTGACAACATTCCTGACGAATTGGCCTCTACGTCTCCGTGGGAACTTTATATACATCAATAACAATATATAAGCTAGCCTAACCCAATCTAACATCTCGACGGTAATATTTGACCACAATTCTGGCTTGTTGGCCTCTACGTCTCCGTGGGACCTTTATATACTTCAATAACGTAATATAACCTAACCTAACCCAAACTATCATCACGGCGGTAATATTTGACCACATTCCTGGCGAGTTGGCCTCTACGTCTCCGTGGGACCTTCATATACATCAATAACGTAATATAACTTAACCTAACCCAACCTATCATCTCAGCGGTAATATTTGGCAACATTCCCGGCTTGTTGGCCTCTAGGTCTCCGTTTGACCTCCATATACATCAATAACGTAATATAACCTAACATAACCCAACCTATCATCTCGGCGGTAATATTTCACCACATTCCTGGCGAGTTGGCCTCTACGTCTCCGTGGGACCTTCATATACATCAATAACGTAATATAACTTAACCTAACCCAACCTATCATCTCAGCGGTAATATTTTGCAACATTCCCGGCTTGTTGGCCTCTACGTCTCCGTGGGACCTTTATATACATTAATAACGTAATATAACGTAACCTAACCCACCTAACCCCTCGGGGTACCATTGAACCACATTCCTTGATTGTCGGGGCCTACTTCTCGGTGGGAACACTGTATACGTCTATGACGTAATACAACCTAACCAAAACCAACCTACCATCTCGGCGGTAATATTGGACAACATTCCTGACGAGTTGGCCTCTACGTCTCCGTGGGAACTTCATATACATCAATAACGTAATATAACCTAACCTAATCCAACCTAACATCTCGGCGGTAATATTTGACAGCATTCCTGGCGAGTTGGCCTCTAGGTCTCCGTTTGACCTTCATATACATCAATAACGTAATATAACCTAACCTAACCCAACCTATCATCTCGGCGGTAATATTTGACAACATTCCTGGCGAGTTAGCCTCTACGTCTCGGTGGGACCTTTATATACTTCAATAACGTAATATAACCTAACCTAACCCGAACTATCATCTCGGCGGTAATATTTGACCACATTCCTGGCGAGTTGGCCTCTTCGTCTCCGTGGGACCTTTATATACATCAATAACGTAATATAAATTAACCTAACCCAACCTATCATCTCAGCTGTAATATTTGAGAACATTCCTGGCGAGTTGGCCTCTACGTCTCCGTGGGACCTTTATATACATCAATAACGTAATATAACCTAACCTAAGCCAACCTATCATCTCGGCGGTAATATTTGACAACATTCCTGGCGAGTTGGCCTCTACGTCTCCGTGGGACCTTTATATACATCAATAACGTAATACAGCCTAACCTAAACCAACCTAATATCTCGGCGGTAATATTTGACAACATTCCTGGCGAGTTGGCCTCTACGTCTCCGTGGGACCTTTATTTACGTCAATAACGTAATATAACCTAACCTAAACCAATCTAACATCTCGGCGGTAATATTTGACCACATTCCTGGCTTGTTGGCCTCTACGTCTCCGTGGGACCTTTATATACTTCAATAACGTAATATAACCTAACCTAACCCAACCTAGCATCTAGGCGGTAATATTTGAAAACATACCTGGCGAGTGGGCCTCTACTTCTCCGTGGGACCTTTATATATATCAATAACGTAATATAACCTAACCTATCCCAACCTGACATCTCGGCGGTAATATTTGGCAACATTCCAGGCTTGTTGGCCGCTACGTCCCCGTGGGACATTTATATACATGAATAACATAATATAACGTAACCTAACCCAACCTAACCTCTCGGGGTACCATTTAACCACATTCCTTGGTTTTCGGGCCCTACTTCTCGGTGGGAACACTGTATACGTCTATGACGTAATACAACCTAACCTAAGCCAACCTAACATCTCGGCGGTAATATTTGACAACATTCCTGGCGAGTTGGCCTCTACGTCTCCGTGGGACCTTTATATACATCAATAACGTAATATAACCTAACCTAAGCCAACCTATCATCTCAGCGGTGATATTTAACCACATTCCTGGCTTGTTGGCCTCTACGTCTCCGTGGGACCTTTATATACTTCAATAACGTAATATAACCTAACCTAACCCAACCGAACATCTCGGGGGTAATATTTGAAAACATACCTGGCGAGTTGGCCTCTACTTCTCCGTGGGACCTTTATATATATCAATAACGTAATATAACCTAACCTAACCCAACCTGAAATCTCGGCGGTAATATTTGGCAACATTCCAGGCTCGTTGGCCTCTACGTCCCCGTGGGACCTTTATATACATGAATAACGTAATATAACGTAACCTAACCTAACCTAACCTCTCGGGGTACCATTTAACCACATTCCTTGATTGTCGGGCCGTACTTCTCGGTGGGAACACTGTATACGTCTATGACGTAATACAACCTAACCTAACCCAAACTATCATCTCGGCGGTAATATTTGACCACATTCCTGGCTTGTTGGCCTCTACGTCTCCGTGGGACGTTTATATACATCAATAACGTAATATAACCTAACCTAACCCAACCTAACATCTCGGCGGTAATATTTGAAAACATACCTGGCGAGTTGGCCTCTACTTCTCCGTGGGAACTTTATATACATCAATAACAATATATAAGCTAGCCTAACCCAATCTAACATATCGGCGGTAATATTTGACCACAATTCTGGCTTGTTGGCCTCTACGTCTCCGTGGGACCTTTATATACTTCAATAACGTAATATAACCTAACCTAACCCGAACTATCATCTCGGTGGTAATATTTGACAACATTCCTGGCGAGTTGGCCTCTACGTCTCCGTGGGACCTTTATATACATCAATAACGTAATATAACCTAACCTAAGCCAACCTATAATCTCGGCGGTAATATTTGACAACATTCCTGGCGAGTTGGCCTCTAGGTCTCCGTTTGACCTTCATATACATCAATAACGTAATATAACCTAACCTAACCCAACCTATCATCTCGGCGGTAATATTTGACAACATTCCTGGCGAGTTGGCCTCTACGTCTCCGTGGGAACTTTATATACATCAATAACAATATATAAGCTAGCCTAACCCAATCTATCATCTCGGCGGTAATATTTGACCACAATTCTGGCTTGTTGGCCTCTACGTCTCCGTGGGACCTTTATATACTTCAATAACGTAATATAACCTAACCTAACCCAACCTATCATCTCGGCGGTAATATTTGACCACATTCCTGGCGAGTTGGCCTCTGCGGCTCCGCTGGACCGTCATATACATCAATAGCGTAATATAAATTAACCTAATCCAACCTATCATCTCAGCTGTAATATTTGAGAACATTCCTGGCGAGTTGGCCTCTACGTCTCCGTGGGACCTTTATATACATCAATAACGTAATATAACCTAACCTAACCCAACCTATCATCTCGGCGGTAATATTTGACAACATTCCTGGCGAGTTGGCCTCTACGTCTCCGTGGGAACTTTATATACATCAATAACAATATATAAGCTAGCCTAACCCAATCTAACATCTCGACGGTAATATTTGACCACAATTCTGGCTTGTTGGCCTCTACGTCTCCGTGGGACCTTTATATACTTCAATAACGTAATATAACCTAACCTAACCCAAACTATCATCACGGCGGTAATATTTGACCACATTCCTGGCGAGTTGGCCTCTACGTCTCCGTGGGACCTTCATATACATCAATAACGTAATATAACTTAACCTAACCCAACCTATCATCTCAGCGGTAATATTTGGCAACATTCCCGGCTTGTTGGCCTCTAGGTCTCCGTTTGACCTCCATATACATCAATAACGTAATATAACCTAACATAACCCAACCTATCATCTCGGCGGTAATATTTCACCACATTCCTGGCGAGTTGGCCTCTACGTCTCCGTGGGACCTTCATATACATCAATAACGTAATATAACTTAACCTAACCCAACCTATCATCTCAGCGGTAATATTTTGCAACATTCCCGGCTTGTTGGCCTCTACGTCTCCGTGGGACCTTTATATACATTAATAACGTAATATAACGTAACCTAACCCACCTAACCCCTCGGGGTACCATTTAACCACATTCCTTGATTGTCGGGGCCTACTTCTCGGTGGGAACACTGTATACGTCTATGACGTAATACAACCTAACCAAAACCAACCTACCATCTCGGCGGTAATATTGGACAACATTCCTGACGAGTTGGCCTCTACGTCTCCGTGGGAACTTCATATACATCAATAACGTAATATAACCTAACCTAATCCAACCTAACATCTCGGCGGTAATATTTGACAGCATTCCTGGCGAGTTGGCCTCTAGGTCTCCGTTTGACCTTCATATACATCAATAACGTAATATAACCTAACCTAACCCAACCTATCATCTCGGCGGTAATATTTGACAACATTCCTGGCGAGTTAGCCTCTACGTCTCGGTGGGACCTTTATATACTTCAATAACGTAATATAACCTAACCTAACCCGAACTATCATCTCGGCGGTAATATTTGACCACATTCCTGGCGAGTTGGCCTCTTCGTCTCCGTGGGACCTTTATATACATCAATAACGTAATATAAATTAACCTAATCCAACCTATCATCTCAGCTGTAATATTTGAGAACATTCCTGGCGAGTTGGCGTCTACGTCTCCGTGGGACCTTTATATACATCAATAACGTAATATAACCTAACCTAAGCCAACCTATCATCTCGGCGGTAATATTTGACAACATTCCTGGCGAGTTGGCCTCTACGTCTCCGTGGGACCTTTATATACATCAATAACGTAATACAGCCTAACCTAAACCAACCTAATATCTCGGCGGTAATATTTGACAACATTCCTGGCGAGTTGGCCTCTACGTCTCCGTGGGACCTTTATTTACGTCAATAACGTAATATAACCTAACCTAAACCAATCTAACATCTCGGCGGTAATATTTGACCACATTCCTGGCTTGTTGGCCTCTACGTCTCCGTGGGACCTTTATATACTTCAATAACGTAATATAACCTAACCTAACCCAACCTAGCATCTAGGCGGTAATATTTGAAAACATACCTGGCGAGTGGGCCTCTACTTCTCCGTGGGACCTTTATATATATCAATAACGTAATATAACCTAACCTATCCCAACCTGACATCTCGGCGGTAATATTTGGCAACATTCCAGGCTTGTTGGCCTCTACGTCCCCGTGGGACATTTATATACATGAATAACATAATATAACGTAACCTAACCCAACCTAACCTCTCGGGGTACCATTTAACCACATTCCTTGATTTTCGGGCCCTACTTCTCGGTGGGAACACTGTATACGTCTATGACGTAATACAACCTAACCTAAGCCAACCTAACATCTCGGCGGTAATATTTGACAACATTCCTGGCGAGTTGGCCTCTACGTCTCCGTGGGACCTTTATATACATCAATAACGTAATATAACCTAACCTAAGCCAACCTATCATCTCAGCGGTGATATTTAACCACATTCCTGGCTTGTTGGCCTCTACGTCTCCGTGGGACCTTTATATACTTCAATAACGTAATATAACCTAACCTAACCCAACCGAACATCTCGGGGGTAATATTTGAAAACATACCTGGCGAGTTGGCCTCTACTTCTCCGTGGGACCTTTATATATATCAATAACGTAATATAACCTAACCTAACCCAACCTGAAATCTCGGCGGTAATATTTGGCAACATTCCAGGTTCGTTGGCCTCTACGTCCCCGTGGGACCTTTATATACATGAATAACGTAATATAACGTAACCTAACCTAACCTAACCTCTCGGGGTACCATTTAACCACATTCCTTGATTGTCGGGCCGTACTTCTCGGTGGGAACACTGTATACGTCTATGACGTAATACAACCTAACCTAACCCAAACTATCATCTCGGCGGTAATATTTGACCACATTCCTGGCTTGTTGGCCTCTACGTCTCCGTGGGACGTTTATATACATCAATAACGTAATATAACCTAACCTAACCCAACCTAACATCTCGGCGGTAATATTTGAAAACATACCTGGCGAGTTGGCCTCTACTTCTCCGTGGGAACTTTATATACATCAATAACAATATATAAGCTAGCCTAACCCAATCTAACATCTCGGCGGTAATATTTGACCACATTTCTGGCTTGTTGGCCTCTACGTCTCCGTGGGACCTTTATATACATCAATAACGTGAATAACGTAACCTAACCCAACCTAACCTCTCGGGGTACCATTTAACCACATTCTTTGATTGTCGGGCCCTACTTCTCGGTCGGAACACTGTATACGTCTATGACGTAATACAACCTAACCTAAGCCAACCTAACATCTCGGCGGTAATATTTGACAACATTCCTGGCGAGTTGGCCTCTACATCTCCGTGGGACCTTTATATATATCAATAACGTAATATAACCTAACCTAACCCAACCTAACATCTCGGCGGTAATATTTGACCACATTCCTGGCTTGTTGACCTCTACGTCTCCGTGGGACCTTTATACACTTCAATAACGTAATATAACCTAACCTAAACCAACCTAACATCTCGGCGGTAATATTTGAAAACATACCTGGCGAGTTGGGCTCTACGTCACCGTGGGACCTTTATATACATCAATAACGTAATATAACCTAACCTAACCCAACCTAACATCTCGGCGGTAATATTTGAAAACATACCTGGCGAGTTGGCCTCTACTTCTCCGTAGGACCTTTATATATATCAATAACGTAATATAACCTAACCTATCCCAACCTGACATCTCGGCGGTAATATTTGGCAACATTCCAGGCTTGTTGGCCTCTACGTCCCCGTGGGACATTTATATACATGAATAACATAATATAACGTAACCTAACCCAACCTAACCTCTCGGGGTACCATTTAACCACATTCCGTGATTTTCGGGCCCTACTTCTCGGTGGGAACACTGTATACGTCTATGACGTAATACAACCTAACCTAAGCCAACCTAACATCTCGGCGGTAATATTTGAAAACATACCTGGCGAGTTGGCCTCTACTTCTCCGTGGGACCTTTATATATATCAATAACGTAATATAACCTAACCTAAGCCAACCTGAAATCTCGGCGGTAATATTTGGCAACATTCCAGGCTCGTTGGCCTCTACGTCCCCGTGGGACCTTTATATACATGAATAACGTAATATAACGTAACCTAACCTAACCTAACCTCTCGGGGTACCATTTAACCACATTCCTTGATTGTCGGGCCGTACTTCTCGGTGGGAACACTGTATACGTCTATGACGTAATTCAACCTAACCTAACCTAAACTATCATCTCGGCGGTAATATTTGACCACATTCCTGGCTTGTTGGCCTCTACGTTTCCGTGGGACGTTTATATACATCAATAACGTAATATAACCTAACCTAACCCAACCTAACATCTCGGCGGTAATATTTGACCACATTCCTGGCTTGTTGGCCTCTACGTCTCCGTAGGACCTTTATATACTTCAATAACGTAATATAACCTAACCTAACCCAACCTAACATCTCGGCGGTAATATTTGAAAACATACCTGGCGAGTTGGCCTCTACTTCTCCGTGGGACCTTTATATATATCAATAACGTAATATAACCTAACCTAACCCAACCTGACATCTCGGCGGTAATATTTGGCAACATTCCAGGCTTGTTGGCCTCTACGTCTCCGTGGGAACTTTATATACATCAATAACAATATATAAGCTAGCCTAACCCAATCTAAAATCTCGACGGTAATATTTGACCACAATTCTGGCTTGTTGGCCTCTACGTCTCCGTGGGACCTTTATATACTTCAATAACGTAATATAACCTAACCTAACCCAAACTATCATCACGGCGGTAATATTTGACCACATTCCTGGCGAGTTGGCCTCTACGTCTCCGTGGGACCTTCATATACATCAATAACGTAATATAACTTAACCTAACCCAACCTATCATCTCAGCGGTAATATTTGGCAACATTCCCGGCTTGTTGGCCTCTAGGTCTCCGTTTGACCTCCATATACATCAATAACGTAATATAACCTAACATAACCCAACCTATCATCTCGGCGGTAATATTTCACCACATTCCTGGCGAGTTGGCCTCTACGTCTCCGTGGGACCTTCATATACATCAATAACGTAATATAACTTAACCTAACCCAACCTATCATCTCAGCGGTAATATTTTGCAACATTCCCGGCTTGTTGGCCTCTACGTCTCCGTGGGACCTTTATATACATTAATAACGTAATATAACGTAACCTAACCCACCTAACCCCTCGGGGTACCAATTAACCACATTCCTTGATTGTCGGGGCCTACTTCTCGGTGGGAACACTGTATACGTCTATGACGTAATACAACCTAACCAAAACCAACCTACCATCTCGGCGGTAATATTGGACAACATTCCTGACGAGTTGGCCTCTACGTCTCCGTGGGAACTTCATATACATCAATAACGTAATATAACCTAACCTAACCCAACCTAACATCTCGGCGGTAATATTTGACAGCATTCCTGGCGAGTTGGCCTCTAGGTCTCCGTTTGACCTTCATATACATCAATAACGTAATATAACCTAACCTAACCCAACCTATCATCTCGGCGGTAATATTTGACAACATTCCTGGCGAGTTAGCCTCTACGTCTCGGTGGGACCTTTATATACTTCAATAACGTAATATAACCTAACCTAACCCGAACTATCATCTCGGCGGTAATATTTGACAACATTCCTGCCGAGTTGGCCTCTACTTCTCCGTGGGACCTTTATATATATCAATAACGTAATATAACCTAACCTAACCCAACCTGACATCTCGGCGGTAATATTTGGCAACATTCCAGGCTTGTTGGCCTCTACGTCTCCGTGGGAACTTTATATACATCAATAACAATATATAAGCTAGCCTAACCCAATCTAACATCTCGACGGTAATATTTACCACAATTCTGGCTTGTTGGCCTCTACGTCTCCGTGGGACCTTTATATACTTCAATAACGTAATATAACCTAACCTAACCCAAACTATCATCACGGCGGTAATATTTGACCACATTCCTGGCGAGTTGGCCTCTACGTCTCCGTGGGACCTTCATATACATCAATAACGTAATATAACTTAACCTAACCCAACCTATCATCTCAGCGGTAATATTTGGCAACATTCCCGGCTTGTTGGCCTCTAGGTCTCCGTTTGACCTCCATATACATCAATAACGTAATATAACCTAACATAACCCAACCTATCATCTCGGCGGTAATATTTCACCACATTCCTGGCGAGTTGGCCTCTTCGTCTCCGTGGGACCTTTATATACATCAATAACGTAATATAAATTAACCTAACCCAACCTATCATCTCAGCTGTAATATTTGAGAACATTCCTGGCGAGTTGGCCTCTACGTCTCCGTGGGACCTTTATTTACGTCAATAACGTAATATAACCTAACCTAAACCAATCTAACATCTCGGCGGTAATATTTGACCACATTCCTGGCTTGTTGGCCTCTACGTCTCCGTGGGACCTTTATATACTTCAATAACGTAATATAACCTAACCTAACCCAACCTAGCATCTAGGCGGTAATATTTGAAAACATACCTGGCGAGTGGGCCTCTACTTCTCCGTGGGACCTTTATATATATCAATAACGTAATATAACCTAACCTATCCCAACCTGACATCTCGGCGGTAATATTTGGCAACATTCCAGGCTTGTTGGCCTCTACGTCCCCGTGGGACATTTATATACATGAATAACATAATATAACGTAACCTAACCCAACCTAACCTCTCGGGGTACCATTTAACCACATTCCTTGATTTTCGGGCCCTACTTCTCGGTGGGAACACTGTATACGTCTATGACGTAATACAACCTAACCTAAGCCAACCTAACATCTCGGCGGTAATATTTGACAACATTCCTGGCGAGTTGGCCTCTACGTCTCCGTGGGACCTTTATATACATCAATAACGTAATATAACCTAACCTAAGCCAACCTATCATCTCAGCGGTGATATTTAACCACATTCCTGGCTTGTTGGCCTCTACGTCTCCGTGGGACCTTTATATACTTCAATAACGTAATATAACCTAACCTAACCCAACCGAACATCTCGGGGGTAATATTTGAAAACATACCTGGCGAGTTGGCCTCTACTTCTCCGTGGGACCTTTATATATATCAATAACGTAATATAACCTAACCTAACCCAACCTGAAATCTCGGCGGTAATATTTGGCAACATTCCAGGCTCGTTGGCCTCTACGTCCCCGTGGGACCTTTATATACATGAATAACGTAATATAACGTAACCTAACCTAACCTAACCTCTCGGGGTACCATTTAACCACATTCCTTGATTGTCGGGCCGTACTTCTCGGTGGGAACACTGTATACGTCTATGACGTAATACAACCTAACCTAACCCAAACTATCATCTCGGCGGTAATATTTGACCACATTCCTGGCTTGTTGGCCTCTACGTCTCCGTGGGACGTTTATATACATCAATAACGTAATATAACCTAACCTAACCCAACCTAACATCTCGGCGGTAATATTTGAAAACATACCTGGCGAGTTGGCCTCTACTTCTCCGTGGGAACTTTATATACATCAATAACAATATATAAGCTAGCCTAACCCAATCTAACATCTCGGCGGTAATATTTGACCACATTTCTGGCTTGTTGGCCTCTACGTCTCCGTGGGACCTTTATATACATCAATAACGTGAATAACGTAACCTAACCCAACCTAACCTCTCGGGGTACCATTTAACCACATTCTTTGATTGTCGGGCCCTACTTCTCGGTCGGAACACTGTATACGTCTATGACGTAATACAACCTAACCTAAGCCAACCTAACATCTCGGCGGTAATATTTGACAACATTCCTGGCGAGTTGGCCTCTACATCTCCGTGGGACCTTTATATATATCAATAACGTAATATAACCTAACCTAACCCAACCTAACATCTCGGCGGTAATATTTGACCACATTCCTGGCTTGTTGACCTCTACGTCTCCGTGGGACGTTTATATACATCAATAACGTAATATAACCTAACCTAACCCAACCTAACATCTCGGCGGTAATATTTGAAAACATACCTGGCGAGTTGGCCTCTACTTCTCCGTGGGAACTTTATATACATCAATAACAATATATAAGCTAGCCTAACCCAATCTAACATCTCGGCGGTAATATTTGACCACATTTCTGGCTTGTTGGCCTCTACGTCTCCGTGGGACCTTTATATACATCAATAACGTGAATAACGTAACCTAACCCAACCTAACCTCTCGGGGTACCATTTAACCACATTCTTTGATTGTCGGGCCCTACTTCTCGGTCGGAACACTGTTTACGTCTATGACGTAATACAACCTAACCTAAGCCAAACTAACATCTCGGCGGTAATATTTGACAACATTCCTGGCGAGTTGGCCTCTACGTCTCCGTGGGACCTTTATATATATCAATAACGTAATATAACCTAACCTAACCCAACCTAACATCTCGGCGGTAATATTTGGCAACATTCCCGGCTTGTTGGCCTCTACGTCTACGTGGGACCTTTATTTACGTCAATAACGTAATATAACCTAACCTAAACCAATCTAACATCTCGGCGGTAATATTTGACCACATTCCTGGCTTGTTGGCCTCTACGTCTCCGTGGGACCTTTATATACTTCAATAGCGTAATATAACCTAACCTAACCCAACCTAACATTTCGGCGGTAATATTTGAAAACATACCTGGCGAGTTGGCCTCTACTTCTCCGTGGGACCTTTATATATATCAATAACGTAATATAACCTAACCTATCCCAACCTGACATCTCGGCGGTAATATTTGGCAACATTCCAGGCTTGTTGGCCTCTACGTCCCCGTGGGACATTTATATACATGAATAACATAATATAACGTAACCTAACCCAACCTAACCTCTCGGGGTACCATTTAACCACATTCCTTGATTTTCGGGCCCTACTTCTCGGTGGGAACACTGTATACGTCTATGACGTAATACAACCTAACCTAAGCCAACCTAACATCTCGGCGGTAATATTTGAAAACATACCTGGCGAGTTGGCCTCTACTTCTCCGTGGGACCTTTATATATATCAATAACGTAATATAACCTAACCTAAGCCAACCTGAAATCTCGGCGGTAATATTTGGCAACATTCCAGGCTCGTTGGCCTCTACGTCCCCGTGGGACCTTTATATACATGAATAACGTAATATAACGTAACCTAACCTAACCTAACCTCTCGGGGTACCATTTAACCACATTCCTTGATTGTCGGGCCGTACTTCTCGGTGGGAACACTGTATACGTCTATGACGTAATTCAACCTAACCTAACCTAAACTATCATCTCGGCGGTAATATTTGACAACATTCCTGGCGAGTTGGCCTCTACGTCTCCGTGGGACCTTTATATACATCAGTAACGTAATATAACCTAACCTAACCCAACCTAACCTCTTGGGGTACCATTTAACCACATTCCTTGATTGTCGGGCCCTACTTCTCGGTGGGAACACTATATACGTCTATGACGTAATACAACCTAACCTAAGCCAACCTAACATCTCGGCGGTAATATTTGACAACATTCTTGGCGAGTTGGCCTCTACGTCTCCGTGGGACCTTTATATACATCAGTAACGTAATATAACCTAACCTAAGCCAACCTATCATTTCGGCGGTAATATTTGACAACATTCCTGGCGAGTTGGCCTCTACGTCTCCGTGGGACCTTTATATATATCAATAACGTAATATAACCTAACCTAACCCAACCTAACATCTCGGCGGTAATATTTGACCACATTCCTGGCTTGTTGGCCTCTACGTCTCCGTGGGACCTTTATATACTTCAATAACGTAATATAACCTAACCTAACCCAACCTAACATCTCGGCGGTAATATTTGACAACATTCCTGGCGAGTTGACCTCTAGGTCTCCGTTTGACCTTCATATACATCAATAACGTAATATAACCTAACATAACCCAACCTATCATCTCGGCGGTAATATTTCACCACATTCCTGGCGAGTTGGCCTCTACGTCTGCGTGGGACCTTCATATACATCAATAACGTAATATAACTTAACCTAACCCAACCTATCATCTCAGCGGTAATATTTGGCAACATTCCCGACTTGTTGGCCTCTACGTCTCCGTGGGACCTTTATATACATTAATAACGGAATATAACTTAACCTAACCCACCTAACCTCTCGGGGTACCATTTAACCACATTCCTTGATTGTCGGGCCCTACTTCTCGGTGGGAACACTGTATACGTCTATGACGTAATACAACCTAACCTAAACCAGCCTACCATCTCGGCGGTAATATTGGTCAACATTCCTGACGAGTTGGCCTCTACGTCTCTGTGGGAACTTCATACACATCAATAACGTAATATAACCTAACCTAACCGAACCTAACATCTCGGCGGTAATATTTGACAGCATTCCTGGCGAATTGGCCTCTAGGTCTCCGTTTGACCTTCATATACATCAATAACGTAATATAACCTAACCTAACCCAACCTATCATCTCGGCGGTAATGTTTGACAACATTCCTGGCGAGTTAGCCTCTACGTCTCCGTGGAACCTTTATATACTTCAATAACGTAATATAACCTAACCTAACCCGAACTATCATCTCGGCGGTAATATTTGACAACATTACTGGCGAGTTGGCCTCTACGTCTCCGTGGGACCTTTATATACATCAATAATGTAATATAACCTAACCTAACCCAACCTATCATCTCGGCGGTAATATTTGACAACATTCCTGGCGAGTTGGCCTCTACGTCTCCGTGGGAACTTTATATACATCAATAACAATATATAAGCTAGCCTAACCCAATCTAACATCTCGGCGGTAATATTTGACCACAATTCTGGCTTGTTGGCCTCTACGTCTCCGTGGGACCTTTATATACTTCAATAACGTAATATCACCTAACCTAACCCAAACTATCATCTCGGCGGTAATATTTGACCACATTCCTGGCGAGTTGGCCTCTACGTCTCCGTGGGACCTTCATATACATCAATAACGTAATATAACTTAACCTAACCCAACCTATCATCTCAGCGGTAATATTTGGCAACATTCCCGGCTTGTTGGCCTCTACGTCTCCGTGGGACCTTTATATACATTAATAACGTAATATAACGTAACCTAACCCACCTAACCCCTCGGGGTACCATTTAACCACATTCCTTGATTGTCGGGGCCTACTTCTCGGTGGGAACACTGTATACGTCTATGACGTAATACAACCTAACCCAAAGCAACCTACCATCTCGGCGGTAATATTGGACAACATTCCTGACGAGTTGGCCTCTACGTCTCCGTGGGACCTTTATATATATCAATAACGTAATATAACCTAACCTAACCCAACCTAACATCTCGGCGGTAATATTTGACCACATTCCTGGCTTGTTGGCCTCCACGTCTCCGTGGGACCTTTATATACTTCAATAACGTAATATAACCTAACCTAAGCCAACCTATAATCTCGGCGGTAATATTTGACAACATTCCTGGCGAGTTGGCCTCTAGGTCTCCGTTTGACCTTCATATACATCAATAACGTAATATAACCTAACTTAACCCAACCTATCATCTCGGCGGTAATATTTGACAACATTCCTGGCGAGTTGGCCTCTACGTCTCCGTGGGAACTTTATATACATCAATAACAATATATAAGCTAGCCTAAGCCAACCTATAATCTCGGCGGTAATATTTGACAACATTCCTGGCGAGTTGGCCTCTAGGTCTCCGTTTGACCTTCATATACATCAATAACGTAATATAACCTAACTTAACCCAACCTATCATCTCAGCGGTAATATTTGACAACATTCCTGGCGAGTTGGCCTCTACGTCTCCGTGGGAACTTTATATACATCAATAACAATATATAAGCTAGCCTAACCCAATCTAACATCTCGGCGGTAATATTTGACCACAATTCTGGCTTGTTGGCCTCTACGTCTCCGTGGGACCTTTATATACTTCAATAACGTAATATAACCTAACCTAACCCAAACTATCATCTCGGCGGTAATATTTGACCACATTCCTGGCGAGTTGGCCTCTACGTCTCCGTGGGACCTTCATATACATCAATAACGTAATATAACTTAACCTAACCCAACCTAACCTCTCGGGGTACCATTTAACCACATTACTTGATTGTCGGGCCCTACTTCTCGGTGGGAACACTGTATACGTCTATGACGTAATACAACCTAACCCTAGCCAACCTAACATCTCGGCGGTAATATTTGACAACATTCCTGGCGAGTTGGCCTCTACGTCTCCGTGGGACCTTTATATACATCACTAACGTAATATAACCTAACCTAACCCTACCTATGATCTCGGCGGTAATATTTGACCACATTCCTGGCGAGTTGGCCTCTACGTCTCCGTGGGACCTTCATATACATCAATGACGTAATATAACTTAACCTAACCCAACCTATCATCTCAGCGGTAATATTTGGCAACATTCCCGGCTTGTTGGCCTCTACGTCTCCGGGGGACCTTTATATACATCAATAAGGAAATATAACCTAGCCTAAGCCAACCTATCATCTCGGCGGTAATATTTGACAACATTCCTGGCGAGTTAGCCTCTACGTCTCCGTGGGAACTTTATATACATCAATAACAATATATAAGCTAGCCTAACCCAATCTAACATCTCGGCGGTAATATTTGACCACATTCCTGGCTTGTTGACCTCTACGTCTCCGTGGGACCTTTATATACTTCAATAACGTAATATAACCTAACCTAACCCAACCTAACATCTCGGCGGTAATATTTAACAACATTCCTGGCGAGTTGGCTTCTCCGTCTCCGTGGGACCTTTATATACATCAATAACGTAATATAACCTAACCTAACCCAACCTAACATCTCGGCGGTAATATTTGGCAACATTCCCGGCTTGTTGGCCTCTACGTCTCCGTGGGACCTTTATATACATCAATAACGTGAATAACGTAACCTAACCCTACCTAACCTCTCGGGGTACCATTTAACCACATTCCTTGATTGTCGGGCCCTACTTCTCGGTGGGAACACTGTATACGTCTATGACGTAATACAGCCTAACCTAAACCAACCTAATATGTCGGCGGTAATATTTGACAACATTCCTGGCGAGTTGGCCTCTACGTCTCCGTGGGAACTTTATATACATCAATAACAATATATAAGCTAGCCTAACCCAATCTAACATCTCGGCGGTAATATTTGACCACAATTCTGGCTTGTTGGCCTCTACGTCTCCGTGGGACCTTTATATACTTCAATAACGTAATATAACCTAACCTAACCCAAACTATCATCTCGGCGGTAATATTTGACCACATTCCTGGCGAGTTGGCCTCTACGTCTCCGTGGGACCTTCATATACATCAATAACGTAATATAACTTAACCTAACCCAACCTAACCTCTCGGGGTACCATTTAATCACATTACTTGATTGTCGGGCCCTACTTCTCGGTGGGAACACTGTATACGTCTATGACGTAATACAACCTAACCCTAGCCAACCTAACATCTCGGCGGTAATATTTGACAACATTCCTGGCGAGTTGGCCTCTACGTCTCCGTGGGACCTTTATATACATCAATAACGTAATATAACCTAACCTAATCCAACCTATGATCTCGGGGGTAATATTTGACCACATTCCTGGCGAGTTGGCCTCTACGTCTCCGTGGGACCTTCATATACATCAATGACGTAATATAACTTAACCTAACCCAACCTATCATCTCAGCGGTAATATTTGGCAACATTCCCGGCTTGTTGGCATCTACGTCTCCGGGGGACCTTTATATACATCAATAAGGAAATATAACCTAACCTAAGCCAACCTATCATCTCGGCGGTAATATTTGACAACATTCCTGGCGAGTTAGCCTCTACGTCTCCGTGGGAACTTTATATACATCAATAACAATATATAAGCTAGCCTAACCCAATCTAACATCTCGGCGGTAATATTTGACCACATTACTGGCTTGTTGGCCTCTACGTCTCCGTGGGACCTTTATATACATCAATAACGTAATATAACCTAATCGAACCCAACCTAACATCTCGGCGGTAATATTTGGCAACATTCCCGACTTGTTGGCCTCTACGTCTCCGTGGGACCTTTACATACATCAATAACGTGACTAACGTAACCTAACCCAACCTAACCTCTCGGGGTACCATTCAACCACATTCTTTGATTGTCGGGCCCTACTTCTCGGTCGGAACACTGTATACGTCTATGACGTAATACAACCTAACCTAAGCCAACCTAACATCTCGGCGGTAATATTTGACCACATTCCTGGCTTGTTGACCTCTACGTCTCCGTGGGACCTTCATATACATCAATAACGTAATATAACTTAACCTAACCCAACCTAACCACTCGGGGTACCATTTAACCACATTCCTTGATTGTCGGCCCCTACTTCTCGGTGGGAACACTGTATACGTCTATGACGTAATACAACCTAACCCTAGCCAACCTAACATCTCGGCGGTAATATTTGACAACATTCCTGGCGAGTTGGCCTCTACGTCTCCGTGGGACCTTTATATACATCAATAACGTAATATAACCTAACCTAACCCAACCTAACATCTCGGCGGTAATATTTGAAAACATACCTGGCGAGATGGCCTCTACTTCTCCGTGGGACCTTTTTATATATCAATAACGTAATATAACCTAACCTAACCCAACCTGACATCTCGGCGGTAATATTTGGCAACATTCCAGGCTTGTTGGCCTCTACGTCCCCGTGGGACCTTTATATACATGAATAACATAATATAACGTAACCTAACCCAACCTAACCTCTCGTGGTACCATTTAACCACATTCCTTGATTTTCGGGCCCTACTTCTCGGTGGGAACACTGTATACGTCTATGACGTAATACAACCTAACCTAAGCCAACCTAACATCTCGGCGGTAATATTTGACAACATTCCTGGCGAGTTGGCCTCTACGTCTCCGTGGGACCTTTATATACATCAATAACGTAATATAACCTAACCTAACCCAACCTAACATCTCGGCGGTAATATTTGAAAACATACCTGGCGAGATGGCCTCTACTTCTCCGTGGGACCTTTATAAATATCAATAACGTAATATAACCTAACCTAACCCAACCTGAAATCTCGACGGTAATATTTGGCAACATTCCAGGCTCGTTGGCCTCTACGTCTCCGTGGGACCTTTATATACTTCAATAACGTAATATAACCTAACCTAACCCAACCTGACATCTCGGCGGTAATATTTGAAAACATACCTGGCGAGCTGGCCTCTACTTCTCCGTGGGACCTTTATATATATCAATAACGTAATATAACCTAACCTATCCCAACCTGACATCTCGGCGGTAATATTTGACAGCATTCCTGGCGAGATGGCCTCCAGGTATCCTTTTGTCCTTCATATACATCAATAACGTAATATAGCCTAACCTAACCCAACCTATCATCTCGGCGGTAATATTTGACCACATTCCTGTCCTGTTGGCCTTCAGGTCTCCGTTTGACCTTCATATACATCAATAACGTAATATCACCTAACCTAACCCAACCTAACATCTCGGCGGTAATATTTGACCACATTCCTGGCTTGTTGGCATCTACGTCTCCTTTTGACCTTCATATACATCAATAACGTAATATTGCCTAACCTAACCCAACCTATCATCTCGGCGGTAATATTTGACCACATTCCTGTCCTGTTGGCCTTCAGGTCTCCGTTTGACCTTCATATACATCAATAACGTAATATAACCTAACCTAACCCAACCTAACATCTCGGCGGTAATATTTGACCACATTCCTGGCTTGTTGGCATCTGCGTCTCCGTGGGACCTTTATATACATCAATAACGTAATATAACCTAACCTAATCCAACCTAACATCTCGGCGGTAATATTTGACAACATTCCTGGCGAGTTGGCCTCTACGTCTCCGTGGGACATTTATATACATCAATAAAGTAATATAACCTAACCTAAGCCAACCTATCATCTCGGCAGTATATTTAACCACATTCCTGGCTTGTTGGCCTCTACTTCTCCGTGGGACCTTTATATATATCAATAACGTCATATAACGTAACCTAACCCAGCCTATCATTTCGGCGGTAAAATTTGACAACATTTCTGGCGAGTTCGCCTCAACGTCTCCGTGGGACCTTTATATACATGAATAACGTAATATAACGTAACCTAACCCAACCTAACCTCTCAGGGTACCATTTAACCACATTCCTTGATTGTCGGGCCCTACTTCTCGGTGGGAACACTATATACGTCTATGACGTAATACAACCTAACCTAAGCCAACCAAACATCTCGGCGGTAATATTTGACAACATTCCTGGCGAGTTGGCCTCTACGTCTCCGTGGGACCTTCATATACATCAATAACGTAATATAGCCTAACCTAACCCAACCTAACATCTCGGCGGTAATATTTGACAACATTCCTGTCCTGTTGGCCTTCAGGTCTCCGTTTGACCTTCATATACATCAATAACGTAATATAACCTAACCTAACCCAACCTAACATCTCGGCGGTAATATTTGACCACATTCCTGGCTTGTTGGCATCTACGTCTCCGTGGGACCTTTATATACATCAATAACGTAATATAACCTAACCTAAGCCAACCTATCATCTCAGCGGTAATATTTAACCACATTCCTGGCTCGTTGGCCTCTACGTCTCCGTGGGACCTTTATATACTTCAATAACGTAATATAACCTAACCTAACCCAACCTAACCTCTCGGGGTACCATTTAACCACATTCCTTGATTTTCGGGCCCTACTTCTCGCTGGGAACACTGTATACGTCTATGACGTAATACAACCTAACCTAAGCCAACCTAACATCTCGGCGGTAATATTTGACAACATTCCTGGCGAGTTGGCCTCTACGTCTCCGTGGGACCTTTATATACATCAGTAACGTAATATAACCTTACCTAAGCCAACCTATCATTTCAGCGGTAATATTTGACAACATTCCTGGCGAGTTGGACTCTACGTCTCCGTGGGACCTTTATATATATCAATAACGTAATATAACCTAACCTAACCCAACCTAACATCTCGGCGGTAATATTTGACAACATTCCTGGCGAGTTGGCCTCTACGTCTCCGTGGGACCTTTATATACATCAATAACGTAATATAACCTAACCTAAGCCAACCTATCATCTCAGCGGTAATATTTAACCACATTCCTGGCTCGTTGGCCTCTACGTCTCCGTGGGACCTTTATATACTTCAATAACGTAATATAACCTAACCTAACCCAACCTAACATCTCGGCGGTAATATTTGAAAACATACCTGGCGAGATGGCCTCTACTTCTCCGTGGGACCTTTATATATATCAATAACGTAATATAACCTAACCTAACCCAACCTGACATCTCGGCGGTAATATTTGGCAACATTCCAGGCTTGTTGGCCTCTACGTCCCCGTGGGACCTTTATATACATGAATAACATAATATAACGTAACCTAACCCAACCTAACCTCTCGGGGTACCATTTAACCACATTCCTTGATTTTCGGGCCCTACTTCTCGGTGGGAACACTGTATACGTCTATGACGTAATACAACCTAACCTAAGCCAACCTAACATCTCGGCGGTAATATTTGACAACATTCCTGGCGAGTTGGCCTCTACGTCTCCGTGGGACATTTATATACATCAATAAAGTAATATAACCTAACCTAAGCCAACCTATCATCTCGGCAGTATATTTAACCACATTCCTGGCTTGTTGGCCTCTACTTCTCCGTGGGACCTTTATATATATCAATAACGTCATATAACGTAACCTAACCCAGCCTATCATTTCGGCGGTAAAATTTGACAACATTTCTGGCGAGTTCGCCTCAACGTCTCCGTGGGACCTTTATATACATGAATAACGTAATATAACGTAACCTAACCCAACCTAACCTCTCAGGGTACCATTTAACCACATTCCTTGATTGTCGGGCCCTACTTCTCGGTGGGAACACTATATACGTCTATGACGTAATACAACCTAACCTAAGCCAACCAAACATCTCGGCGGTAATATTTGACAACATTCCTGGCGAGTTGGCCTCTACGTCTCCGTGGGACCTTCATATACATCAATAACGTAATATAGCCTAACCTAACCCAACCTATCATCTCGGCGGTAATATTTGACCACATTCCTGTCCTGTTGGCCTTCAGGTCTCCGTTTGACCTTCATATACATCAATAACGTAATATAACCTAACCTAACCCAACCTAACATCTCGGCGGTAATATTTGACCACATTCCTGGCTTGTTGGCATCTACGTCTCCGTGGGACCTTTATATACATCAATAACGTAATATAACCTAACCTAAGCCAACCTATCATCTCAGCGGTAATATTTAACCACATTCCTGGCTCGTTGGCCTCTACGTCTCCGTGGGACCTTTATATACTTCAATAACGTAATATAACCTAACCTAACCCAACCTAACATCTCGGCGGTAATATTTGAAAACATACCTGACGAGATGGCCTCTACTTCTCCGTGGGACCTTTATATATATCAATAACGTAATATAACCTAACCTAACCCAACCTGACATCTCGGCGGTAATATTTGGCAACATTCCAGGCTTGTTGGCCTCTACGTCCCCGTGGGACCTTTATATACATGAATAACATAATATAACGTAACCTAACCCAACCTAACCTCTCGGGGTACCATTTAACCACATTCCTTGATTTTCGGGCCCTACTTCTCGCTGGGAACACTGTATACGTCTATGACGTAATACAACCTAACCTAAGCCAACCTAACATCTCGGCGGTAATATTTGACAACATTCCTGGCGAGTTGGCCTCTACGTCTCCGTGGGACATTTATATACATCAATAAAGTAATATAACCTAACCTAAGCCAACCTATCATCTCGGCAGTATATTTAACCACATTCCTGGCTTGTTGGCCTCTACTTCTCCGTGGGACCTTTATATATATCAATAACGTAATATAACCTAATCGAACCCAACCTAACATCTCGGCGGTAATATTTGGCAACATTCCCGACTTGTTGGCCTCTACGTCTCCGTGGGACCTTTACATACATCAATAACGTGACTAACGTAACCTAACCCAACCTAACCTCTCGGGGTACCATTCAACCACATTCTTTGATTGTCGGGCCCTACTTCTCGGTCGGAACACTGTATACGTCTATGACGTAATACAACCTAACCTAAGCCAACCTAACATCTCGGCGGTAATATTTGACAACATTCCTGGCGAGTTGGCCTCTACATCTCCGTGGGACCTTTATATATATCAATAACGTAATATAACCTAACCTAACCCAACCTAACATCTCGGCGGTAATATTTGACCACATTCCTGGCTTGTTGACCTCTACGTCTCCGTGGGACCTTCATATACATCAATAACGTAATATAACTTAACCTAACCCAACCTAACCACTCGGGGTACCATTTAACCACATTCCTTGATTGTCGGCCCCTACTTCTCGGTGGGAACACTGTATACGTCTATGACGTAATACAACCTAACCCTAGCCAACCTAACATCTCGGCGGTAATATTTGACAACATTCCTGGCGAGTTGGCCTCTACGTCTCCGTGGGACCTTTATATACATCAATAACGTAATATAACCTAACCTAACCCAACCTATGATCTCGGCGGTAATATTTGACCACATTCCTGGCGAGTTGGCCTCTACGTCTCCGTGGGACCTTCATATACATCAATGACGTAATATAACTTAACCTAACCCAACCTATCATCTCAGCGGTAATATTTGGCAACATTCCCGGCTTGTTGGCCTCTACGTCTCCGGGGGACCTTTATATACATCAATAAGGAAATATAACCTAACCTAAGCCAACCTATCATCTCGGCGGTAATATTTGACAACATTCCTGGCGAGTTAGCGTCTACGTCTCCGAGGGAAATTTATATACATCAATAACAATATATAAGCTAGCCTAACCCAATCTAACATCTCGGCGGTAATATTTGACCACATTCCTAGCTTGTTGGCCTCTACGTCTCCGTGGGACCTTTATATACATCAATAACGTAATATAACCTAATCGAACCCAACCTAACATCTCGGCGGTAATATTTGGCAACATTCCCGGCTTGTTGGCCTCTACTTCTCCGTGGGACCTTTATATATATATCAAGAACGTAATATAACCTAACCTATCCCAACCTGACATCTCGGCGGTAATATTTGACAGCATTCCTGGCGAGATGGCCTCCAGGTATCCTTTTGACCTTCATATACATCAATAACGTAATATAGCCTAACCTAACCCAACCTATCATCTCGGCGGTAATATTTGACCACATTCCTGTCCTGTTGGCCTTCAGGTCTCCGTTTGACCTTCATATACATCAATAACGTAATATAACCTAACCTAACCCAACCTAACATCTCGGCGGTAATATTTGACCACATTCCTGGCTTGTTGGCATCTACGTCTCCGTGGGACCTTTATATACATCAATAACGTAATATAACCTAACCTAACCCAACCTAACATCTCGGCGGTAATATTTGAAAACATACCTGGCGAGATGGCCTCTACTTCTCCGTGGGACCTTTATATATATCAATAACGTAATATAACCTAACCTAACCCAACCTGACATCTCGGCGGTGATATTTGGCAACATTCCAGGCTTGTTGGCCTCTACGTCCCCGTGGGACCTTTATATACATGAATAACATAATATAACGTAACCTAACCCAACCTAACCTCTCGGGGTACCATTTAACCACATTCCTTGATTTTCGGGCCCTACTTCTCGGTGGGAACACTGTATACGTCTATGACGTAATACAACCTAACCTAAGCCAACCTAACATCTCGGCGGTAATATTTGACAACATTCCTGGCGAGTTGGCCTCTACGTCTCCGTGGGACATTTATATACATCAATAAAGTAATATAACCTAACCTAAGCCAACCTATCATCTCGGCAGTATATTTAACCACATTCCTGGCTTGTTGGCCTCTACTTCTCCGTGGGACCTTTATATATATCAATAACGTCATATAACGTAACCTAACCCATCCTATCATTTCGGCGGTAAAATTTGACAACATTTCTGGCGAGTTCGCCTCAACGTCTCCGTGGGACCTTTATATACATGAATAACGTAATATAACGTAACCTAACCCAACCTAACCTCTCAGGGTACCATTTAACCACATTCCTTGATTGTCGGGCCCTACTTCTCGGTGGGAACACTATATACGTCTATGACGTAATACAACCTAACCTAAGCCAACCAAACATCTCGGCGGTAATATTTGACAACATTCCTGGCGAGTTGGCCTCTACGTCTCCGTGGGACCTTTATATACTTCAATAACGTAATATAACCTAACCTAACCCAACCTAACATCTCGGGGGTAATATTTGAAAACATACCTGGCGAGTTGGCCTCTACTTCTCCGTGGGACCTTTATAAATATCAATAACGTAATATAACCTAACCTAACCCAACCTGAAATCTCGACGGTAATATTTGGCAACATTCCAGGCTCGTTGGCCTCTACGTCTCCGTGGGACCTTTATATACTTCAATAACGTAATATAACCTAACCTAACCCAACCTGACATCTCGGCGGTAATATTTGAAAACATACATGGCGAGCTGGCCTCTACTTCTCCGTGGGACCTTTATATATATCAATAACGTAATATAACCTAACCTATCCCAACCTGACATCTCGGCGGTAATATTTGACAGCATTCCTGGCGAGATGGCCTCCAGGTATCCTTTTGTCCTTCATATACATCAATAACGTAATATAGCCTAACCTAACCCAACCTATCATCTCGGCGGTAATATTTGACCACATTCCTGTCCTGTTGGCCTTCAGGTCTCCGTTTGACCTTCATATACATCAATAACGTAATATCACCTAACCTAACCCAACCTAACATCTCGGCGGTAATATTTGACCACATTCCTGGCTTGTTGGCATCTACGTCTCCGTTTGACCTTCATATACATCAATAACGTAATATAACCTAACCTAACCCAACCTAACATCTCGGCGGTAATATTTGACCACATTCCTGGCTTGTTGGCATCTACGTCTCCGTGGGACCTTTATATACATCAATAACGTAATATAACCTAACCTAAGCCAACCTATCATCTCAGCGGTAATATTTAACCACATTCCTGGCTCGTTGGCCTCTACGTCTCCGTGGGACCTTTATATACTTCAATAACGTAATATAACCTAACCTAACCCAACCTAACATCTCGGCGGTAATATTTGAAAACATACCTGACGAGATGGCCTCTACTTCTCCGTGGGACCTTTATATATATCAATAACGTAATATAACCTAACCTAACCCAACCTGACATCTCGGCGGTAATATTTGGCAACATTCCAGGCTTGTTGGCCTCTACGTCCCCGTGGGACCTTTATATACATGAATAACATAATATAACGTAACCTAACCCAACCTAACCTCTCGGGGTACCATTTAACCACATTCCTTGATTGTCGGGCCCTACTTCTCGCTGGGAACACTGTATACGTCTATGACGTAATACAACCTAACCTAAGCCAACCTAACATCTCGGCGGTAATATTTGACAACATTCCTGGCGAGTTGGCCTCTACGTCTCCGTGGGACCTTTATATACATCAGTAACGTAATATAACCTTACCTAAGCCAACCTATCATTTCAGCGGTAATATTTGACAACATTCCTGGCGAGTTGGACTCTACGTCTCCGTGGGACCTTTATATATATCAATAACGTAATATAACCTAACCTAACCCAACCTAACATCTCGGCGGTAATATTTGACAACATTCCTGGCGAGTTGGCCTCTACGTCTCCGTGGGACCTTTATATACATCAATAACGTAATATAACCTAACCTAAGCCAACCTATCATCTCAGCGGTAATATTTAACCACATTCCTGGCTCGTTGGCCTCTACGTCTCCGTGGGACCTTTATATACTTCAATAACGTAATATAACCTAACCTAACCCAACCTAACATCTCGGCGGTAATATTTGAAAACATACCTGGCGAGATGGCCTCTACTTCTCCGTGGGACCTTTATATATATCAATAACGTAATATAACCTAACCTAACCCAACCTGACATCTCGGCGGTAATATTTGGCAACATTCCAGGCTTGTTGGCCTCTACGTCCCCGTGGGACCTTTATATACATGAATAACATAATATAACGTAACCTAACCCAACCTAACCTCTCGGGGTACCATTTAACCACATTCCTTGATTTTCGGGCCCTACTTCTCGGTGGGAACACTGTATACGTCTATGACGTAATACAACCTAACCTAAGCCAACCTAACATCTCGGCGGTAATATTTGACAACATTCCTGGCGAGTTGGCCTCTACGTCTCCGTGGGACATTTATATACATCAATAAAGTAATATAACCTAACCTAAGCCAACCTATCATCTCGGCAGTATATTTAACCACATTCCTGGCTTGTTGGCCTCTACTTCTCCGTGGGACCATTATATATATCAATAACGTCATATAACGTAACCTAACCCAGCCTATCATTTCGGCGGTAAAATTTGACAACATTTCTGGCGAGTTCGCCTCAACGTCTCCGTGGGACCTTTATATACATGAATAACGTAATATAACGTAACCTAACCCAACCTAACCTCTCAGGGTACCATTTAACCACATTCCTTGATTGTCGGGCCCTACTTCTCGGTGGGAACACTATATACGTCTATGACGTAATACAACCTAACCTAAGCCAACCAAACATCTCGGCGGTAATATTTGACAACATTCCTGGCGAGTTGGCCTCTACGTCTCCGTGGGACCTTTATATACTTCAATAACGTAATATAACCTAACCTAACCCAACCTAACATCTCGGGGGTAATATTTGAAAACATACCTGGCGAGTTGGCCTCTACTTCTCCGTGGGACCTTTATAAATATCAATAACGTAATATAACCTAACCTAACCCAACCTGAAATCTCGACGGTAATATTTGGCAACATTCCAGGCTCGTTGGCCTCTACGTCTCCGTGGGACCTTTATATACTTCAATAACGTAATATAACCTAACCTAACCCAACCTGACATCTCGGCGGTAATATTTGAAAACATACCTGGCGAGCTGGCCTCTACTTCTCCGTGGGACCTTTATATATATCAATAACGTAATATAACCTAACCTATCCCAACCTGACATCTCGGCGGTAATATTTGACAGCATTCCTGGCGAGATGGCCTCCAGGTATCCTTTTGTCCTTCATATACATCAATAACGTAATATAGCCTAACCTAACCCAACCTATCATCTCGGCGGTAATATTTGACCACATTCCTGTCCTGTTGGCCTTCAGGTCTCCGTTTGACCTTCATATACATCAATAACGTAATATCACCTAACCTAACCCAACCTAACATCTCGGCGGTAATATTTGACCACATTCCTGGCTTGTTGGCATCTACGTCTCCTTTTGACCTTCATATACATCAATAACGTAATATTGCCTAACCTAACCCAACCTATCATCTCGGCGGTAATATTTGACCACATTCCTGTCCTGTTGGCCTTCAGGTCTCCGTTTGACCTTCATATACATCAATAACGTAATATAACCTAACCTAACCCAACCTAACATCTCGGCGGTAATATTTGACCACATTCCTGGCTTGTTGGCATCTGCGTCTCCGTGGGACCTTTATATACATCAATAACGTAATATAACCTAACCTAATCCAACCTAACATCTCGGCGGTAATATTTGACAACATTCCTGGCGAGTTGGCCTCTACGTCTCCGTGGGACATTTATATACATCAATAAAGTAATATAACCTAACCTAAGCCAACCTATCATCTCGGCAGTATATTTAACCACATTCCTGGCTTGTTGGCCTCTACTTCTCCGTGGGACCTTTATATATATCAATAACGTCATATAACGTAACCTAACCCAGCCTATCATTTCGGCGGTAAAATTTGACAACATTTCTGGCGAGTTCGCCTCAACGTCTCCGTGGGACCTTTATATACATGAATAACGTAATATAACGTAACCTAACCCAACCTAACCTCTCAGGGTACCATTTAACCACATTCCTTGATTGTCGGGCCCTACTTCTCGGTGGGAACACTATATACGTCTATGACGTAATACAACCTAACCTAAGCCAACCAAACATCTCGGCGGTAATATTTGACAACATTCCTGGCGAGTTGGCCTCTACGTCTCCGTGGGACCTTCATATACATCAATAACGTAATACAGCCTAACCTAACCCAACCTATCATCTCGGCGGTAATATTTGACCACATTCCTGTCCTGTTGGCCTTCAGGTCTCCGTTTGACATTCATATACATCAATAACGTAATATAACCTAACCTAACCCAACCTAACATCTCGGCGGTAATATTTGACCACATTCCTGGCTTGTTGGCATCTACGTCTCCGTGGGACCTTTATATACATCAATAACGTAATATAACCTAACCTAAGCCAACCTATCATCTCAGCGGTAATATTTAACCACATTCCTGGCTCGTTGGCCTCTACGTCTCCGTGGGACCTTTATATACTTCAATAACGTAATATAACCTAACCTAACCCAACCTAACATCTCGGCGGTAATATTTGAAAACATACCTGACGAGATGGCCTCTACTTCTCCGTGGGACCTTTATATATATCAATAACGTAATATAACCTAACCTAACCCAACCTGACATCTCGGCGGTAATATTTGGCAACATTCCAGGCTTGTTGGCCTCTACGTCCCCGTGGGACCTTTATATACATGAATAACATAATATAACGTAACCTAACCCAACCTAACCTCTCGGGGTACCATTTAACCACATTCCTTGATTGTCGGGCCCTACTTCTCGCTGGGAACACTGTATACGTCTATGACGTAATACAACCTAACCTAAGCCAACCTAACATCTCGGCGGTAATATTTGACAACATTCCTGGCGAGTTGGCCTCTACGTCTCCGTGGGACCTTTATATACATCAGTAACGTAATATAACCTTACCTAAGCCAACCTATCATTTCAGCGGTAATATTTGACAACATTCCTGGCGAGTTGGACTCTACGTCTCCGTGGGACCTTTATATATATCAATAACGTAATATAACCTAACCTAACCTAACCTAACATCTCGGCGGTAATATTTGACAACATTCCTGGCGAGTTGGCCTCTACGTCTCCGTGGGACCTTTATATACATCAATAAAGTAATATAACCTAACCTAAGCCAACCTATCATCTCGGCAGTATATTTAACCACATTCCTGGCTTGTTGGCCTCTACTTCTCCGTGGGACCTTTATATATATCAATAACGTCATATAACGTAACCTAACCCAGCCTATCATTTCGGCGGTAAAATTTGACAACATTTCTGGCGAGTTCGCCTCAACGTCTCCGTGGGACCTTTATATACATGAATAACGTAATATAACGTAACCTAACCCAACCTAACCTCTCAGGGTACCATTTAACCACATTCCTTGATTGTCGGGCCCTACTTCTCGGTGGGAACACTATATACGTCTATGACGTAATACAACCTAACCTAAGCCAACCAAACATCTCGGCGGTAATATTTGACAACATTCCTGGCGAGTTGGCCTCTACGTCTCCGTGGGACCTTCATATACATCAATAACGTAATATAGCCTAACCTAACCCAACCTATCATCTCGGCGGTAATATTTGACCACATTCCTGTCCTGTTGGCCTTCAGGTCTCCGTTTGACCTTCATATACATCAATAACGTAATATAACCTAACCTAACCCAACCTAACATCTCGGCGGTAATATTTGACCACATTCCTGGCTTGTTGGCATCTACGTCTCCGTGGGACCTTTATATACATCAATAACGTAATATAACCTAACCTAAGCCAACCTATCATCTCAGCGGTAATATTTAACCACATTCCTGGCTCGTTGGCCTCTACGTCTCCGTGGGACCTTTATATACTTCAATAACGTAATATAACCTAACCTAACCCAACCTAACATCTCGGCGGTAATATTTGAAAACATACCTGACGAGATGGCCTCTACTTCTCCGTGGGACCTTTATATATATCAATAACGTAATATAACCTAACCTAACCCAACCTGACATCTCGGCGGTAATATTTGGCAACATTCCAGGCTTGTTGGCCTCTACGTCCCCGTGGGACCTTTATATACATGAATAACATAATATAACGTAACCTAACCCAACCTAACCTCTCGGGGTACCATTTAACCACATTCCTTGATTTACGGGCCCTACTTCTCGCTGGGAACACTGTATACGTCTATGACGTAATACAACCTAACCTAAGCCAACCTAACATCTCGGCGGTAATATTTGACAACATTCCTGGCGAGTTGGCCTCTACGTCTCCGTGGGACATTTATATACATCAATAAAGTAATATAACCTAACCTAAGCCAACCTATCATCTCGGCAGTATATTTAACCACATTCCTGGCTTGTTGGCCTCTACTTCTCCGTGGGACCTTTATATATATCAATAACGTCATATAACGTAACCTAACCCAGCCTATCATTTCGGCGGTAAAATTTGACAACATTTCTGGCGAGTTCGCCTCAACGTCTCCGTGGGACCTTTATATACATGAATAACGTAATATAACGTAACCTAACCCAACCTAACCTCTCAGGGTACCATTTAACCACATTCCTTGATTGTCGAGCCCTACTTCTCGGTGGGAACACTATATACGTCTATGACGTAATACAACCTAACCTAAGCCAACCAAACATCTCGGCGGTAATATTTGACAACATTCCTGGCGAGTTGGCCTCTACGTCTCCGTGGGACCTTTATATACATCAGTAACGTAATATAACCTAATCTAAGCCAACCTAACATCTCGACGGTAATATTTGACCACATTCCTGGCTTGTTGGCCTCTACGTCTCCGTGGGACCTTTATATACTTCAATAACGTAATATAACCTAACCTAACCCAACCTAACATCTCGGGGGTAATATTTGAAAACATACCTGGCGAGTTGGCCTCTACTTCTCCGTGGGACCTTTATAAATATCAATAACGTAATATAACCTAACCTAACCCAACCTGAAATCTCGGCGGTAATATTTGGCAACATTCCAGGCTCGTTGGCCTCTACGTCTCCGTGGGACCTTTATATACTTCAATAACGTAATATAACCTAACCTAACCCAACCTGACATCTCGGCGGTAATATTTGAAAACATACCTGGCGAGTTGGCCTCTACTTCTCCGTGGGACCTTTATATATATCAATAACGTAATATAACCTAACCTATCCCAACCTGACATCTCGGCGGTAATATTTGACAGCATTCCTGGCGAGATGGCCTCCAGGTATCCTTTTGTCCTTCATATACATCAATAACGTAATATAGCCTAACCTAACCCAACCTATCATCTCGGCGGTAATATTTGACCACATTCCTGTCCTGTTGGCCTTCAGGTCTCCGTTTGACCTTCATATACATCAATAACGTAATATCACCTAACCTAACCCAACCTAACATCTCGGCGGTAATATTTGACAACATTCCTGGCGAGTTGGCCTCTACGTCTCCGTGGGACATTTATATACATCAATAAAGTAATATAACCTAACCTAAGCCAACCTATCATCTCGGCAGTATATTTAACCACATTCCTGGCTTGTTGGCCTGTACTTCTCCGTGGGACTTTTATATATATCAATAACGTCATATAACGTAACCTAACCCAGCCTATCATTTCGGCGGTAAAATTTGACAACATTTCTGGCGAGTTCGCCTCAACGTCTCCGTGGGACCTTTATATACATGAATAACGTAATATAACGTAACCTAACCCAACCTAACCTCTCAGGGTACCATTTAACCACATTCCTTGATTGTCGGGCCCTACTTCTCGGTGGGAACACTATATACGTCTATGACGTAATACAACCTAACCTAAGCCAACCAAACATCTCGGCGGTAATATTTGACAACATTCCTGGCGAGTTGGCCTCTACGTCTCCGTGGGACCTTCATATACATCAATAACGTAATATAGCCTAACCTAACCCAACCTATCATCTCGGCGGTAATATTTGACCACATTCCTGTCCTGTTGGCCTTCAGGTCTCCGTTTGACCTTCATATACATCAATAACGTAATATCACCTAACCTAACCCAACCTAACATCTCGGCGGTAATATTTGAGCACATTCCTGGCTTGTTGGCATCTACGTCTCCGTGGGACCTTTATATACATCAATAAGGTAATATAACCTAACCTAATCCAACCTAACATCTCGGCGGTAATATTTGACCACATTCCTGGCTTGTTGGCCTCTACGTCTCCGTAGGACCTTTATATACTTCAATAACGTAATATAACCTAACCTAACCCAACCTAACATCTCGGCGGTAATATTTGAAAACATACCTGGCGAGATGGCCTCTACTTCTCCGTGGGACCTTTATATATATCAATAACGTAATATAACCTAACCTAACCCAACCTGACATCTCGGCGGTAATATTTGGCAACATTCCAGGCTTGTTGGCCTCTACGTCCCCGTGGGACCTTTATATACATGAATAACATAATATAACGTAACCTAACCCAACCTAACCTCTCGGGGTACCATTTAACCACATTCCTTGATTTTCGGGCCCTACTTCTCGGTGGGAACACTGTATACGTCTATGACGTAATACAACCTAACCTAAGCCAACCTAACATCTCGGCGGTAATATTTGACAACATTCCTGGCGAGTTGGCCTCTACGTCTCCGTGGGACATTTATATACATCAATAAAGTAATATAACCTAACCTAAGCCAACCTATCATCTCGGCAGTATATTTAACCACATTCCTGGCTTGTTGGCCTCTACTTCTCCGTGGGACCTTTATATATATCAATAACGTCATATAACGTAACCTAACCCAGCCTATCATTTCGGCGGTAAAATTTGACAACATTTCTGGCGAGTTCGCCTCAACGTCTCCGTGGGACCTTTATATACATGAATAACGTAATATAACGTAACCTAACCCAACCTAACCTCTCAGGGTACCATTTAACCACATTCCTTGATTGTCGGGCCCTACTTCTCGGTGGGAACACTATATACGTCTATGACGTAATACAACCTAACCTAAGCCAACCAAACATCTCGGCGGTAATATTTGACAACATTCCTGGCGAGTTGGCCTCTACGTCTCCGTGGGACCTTTATATACATCAGTAACGTAATATAACCTAATCTAAGCCAACCTAACATCTCGACGGTAATATTTGACCACATTCCTGGCTTGTTGGCCTCTACGTCTCCGTGGGACCTTTATATACTTCAATAACGTAATATAACCTAACCTAACCCAACCTAACATCTCGGGGGTAATATTTGAAAACATACCTGGCGAGTTGGCCTCTACTTCTCCGTGGGACCTTTATAAATATCAATAACGTAATATAACCTAACCTAACCCAACCTGAAATCTCGGCGGTAATATTTGGCAACATTCCAGGCTCGTTGGCCTCTACGTCTCCGTGGGACCTTTATATACTTCAATAACGTAATATAACCTAACCTAACCCAACCTGACATCTCGGCGGTAATATTTGAAAACATACCTGGCGAGTTGGCCTCTACTTCTCCGTGGGACCTTTATATATATCAATAACGTAATATAACCTAACCTATCCCAACCTGACATCTCGGCGGTAATATTTGACAGCATTCCTGGCGAGATGGCCTCCAGGTATCCTTTTGTCCTTCATATACATCAATAACGTAATATAGCCTAACCTAACCCAACCTATCATCTCGGCGGTAATATTTGACCACATTCCTGTCCTGTTGGCCTTCAGGTCTCCGTTTGACCTTCATATACATCAATAACGTAATATCACCTAACCTAACCCAACCTAACATCTCGGCGGTAATATTTGACAACATTCCTGGCGAGTTGGCCTCTACGTCTCCGTGGGACATTTATATACATCAATAAAGTAATATAACCTAACCTAAGCCAACCTATCATCTCGGCAGTATATTTAACCACATTCCTGGCTTGTTGGCCTGTACTTCTCCGTGGGACTTTTATATATATCAATAACGTCATATAACGTAACCTAACCCAGCCTATCATTTCGGCGGTAAAATTTGACAACATTTCTGGCGAGTTCGCCTCAACGTCTCCGTGGGACCTTTATATACATGAATAACGTAATATAACGTAACCTAACCCAACCTAACCTCTCAGGGTACCATTTAACCACATTCCTTGATTGTCGGGCCCTACTTCTCGGTGGGAACACTATATACGTCTATGACGTAATACAACCTAACCTAAGCCAACCAAACATCTCGGCGGTAATATTTGACAACATTCCTGGCGAGTTGGCCTCTACGTCTCCGTGGGACCTTCATATACATCAATAACGTAATATAGCCTAACCTAACCCAACCTATCATCTCGGCGGTAATATTTGACCACATTCCTGTCCTGTTGGCCTTCAGGTCTCCGTTTGACCTTCATATACATCAATAACGTAATATCACCTAACCTAACCCAACCTAACATCTCGGCGGTAATATTTGAGCACATTCCTGGCTTGTTGGCATCTACGTCTCCGTGGGACCTTTATATACATCAATAAGGTAATATAACCTAACCTAATCCAACCTAACATCTCGGCGGTAATATTTGACCACATTCCTGGCTTGTTGGCCTCTACGTCTCCGTAGGACCTTTATATACTTCAATAACGTAATATAACCTAACCTAACCCAACCTAACATCTCGGCGGTAATATTTGAAAACATACCTGGCGAGATGGCCTCTACTTCTCCGTGGGACCTTTATATATATCAATAACGTAATATAACCTAACCTAACCCAACCTGACATCTCGGCGGTAATATTTGGCAACATTCCAGGCTTGTTGGCCTCTACGTCCCCGTGGGACCTTTATATACATGAATAACATAATATAACGTAACCTAACCCAACCTAACCTCTCGGGGTACCATTTAACCACATTCCTTGATTTTCGGGCCCTACTTCTCGGTGGGAACACTGTATACGTCTATGACGTAATACAACCTAACCTAAGCCAACCTAACATCTCGGCGGTAATATTTGACAACATTCCTGGCGAGTTGGCCTCTACGTCTCCGTGGGACATTTATATACATCAATAAAGTAATATAACCTAACCTAAGCCAACCTATCATCTCGGCAGTATATTTAACCACATTCCTGGCTTGTTGGCCTCTACTTCTCCGTGGGACCTTTATATATATCAATAACGTCATATAACGTAACCTAACCCAGCCTATCATTTCGGCGGTAAAATTTGACAACATTTCTGGCGAGTTCGCCTCAACGTCTCCGTGGGACCTTTATATACATGAATAACGTAATATAACGTAACCTAACCCAACCTAACCTCTCAGGGTACCATTTAACCACATTCCTTGATTGTCGGGCCCTACTTCTCGGTGGGAACACTATATACGTCTATGACGTAATACAACCTAACCTAAGCCAACCTAACATCTCGGCGGTAATATTTGACAACATTCCTGGCGAGTTGGCCTCTACGTCTCCGTGGGACCTTTATATACATCAGTAACGTAATATAACCTAATTTAAGCCAACCTAACATCTCGACGGTAATATTTGACCACATTCCTGGCTTGTTGGCCTGTACGTCCCCGTGGGACCTTTATATACTTCAATAACGTAATATAACCTAACCTAACCCAACCTAACATCTCGGGGGTAATATTTGAAAACATACCTGGCGAGTTGGCCTCTACTTCTCCGTGGGACCTTTATATATATCAATAACGTAATATAACCTAACCTATCCCAACCTGACATCTCGGCGGTAATATTTGACAGCATTCCTGGCGAGATGGCCTCCAGGTATCCTTTTGACCTTCATATACATCAATAACGTAATATAGCCTAACCTAACCCAACCTATCATCTCGGCGGTAATATTTGACCACATTCCTGTCCTGTTGGCCTTCAGGTCTCCGTTTGACCTTCATATACATCAATAACGTAATATAACCTAACCTAACCCAACCTAACATCTCGGCGGTAATATTTGACCACATTCCTGGCTTGTTGGCATCTACGTCTCCGTGGGACCTTTATATACATCAATAACGTAATATAACCTAACCTAATCCAACCTAACATCTCGGCGGTAATATTTGACCACATTCCTGGCTTGTTGGCCTCTACGTCTCCGTAGGACCTTTATATACTTCAATAACGTAATATAACCTAACCTAACCCAACCTAACATCTCGGCGGTAATATTTGAAAACATACCTGGCGAGATGGCCTCTACTTCTCCGTGGGACCTTTATATATATCAATAACGTAATATAACCTAACCTAACCCAACCTGACATCTCGGCGGTAATATTTGACAACATTCCTGGCGAGTTGGCCTCTACGTCTCCGTGGGACCTTTATATACATCAATAACGTAATATAACCTAACCTAAGCCAACCTATCATCTCAGCGGTAATATTTAACCACATTCCTGGCTCGTTGGCCTCTACGTCTCCGTGGGACCTTTATATACTTCAATAACGCAATATAACCTAACCTAACCCAACCTAACATCTCGGCGGTAATATTTGAAAACATACCTGGCGAGATGGCCTCTACTTCTCCGTGGGACCTTTATATATATCAATAACGTAATATAACCTAACCTAACCCAACCTGACATCTCGGCGGTAATATTTGGCAACATTCCAGGCTTGTTGGCCTCTACGTCCCCGTGGGACCTTTATATACATGAATAACATAATATAACGTAACCTTACCCAACCTAACCTCTCGGGGTACCATTTAACCACATTCCTTGATTTTCGGGCCCTACTTCTCGGTGGGAACACTGTATACGTCTATGACGTAATACAACCTAACCTAAGCCAACCTAACATCTCGGCGGTAATATTTGACAACATTCCTGGCGAGTTGGCCTCTACGTCTCCGTGGGACATTTATATACATCAATAAAGTAATATAACCTAACCTAAGCCAACCTATCATCTCGGCAGTATATTTAACCACATTCCTGGCTTGTTGGCCTCTACTTCTCCGTGGGACCTTTATATATATCAATAACGTCATATAACGTAACCTAACCCAGCCTATCATTTCGGCGGTAAAATTTGACAACATTTCTGGCGAGTTCGCCTCAACGTCTCCGTGGGACCTTTATATACATGAATAACGTAATATAACGTAACCTAACCCAACCTAACCTCTCAGGGTACCATTTAACCACATTCCTTGATTGTCGGGCCCTACTTCTCGGTGGGAACACTATATACGTCTATGACGTAATACAACCTAACCTAAGCCAACCAAACATCTCGGCGGTAATATTTGACAACATTCCTGGCGAGTTGGCCTCTACGTCTCCGTGGGGCCTTTATATACATCAGTAACGTAATATAACCTAATCTAAGCCAACCTAACATCTCGACGGTAATATTTGACCACATTCCTGGCTTGTTGGCCTCTACGTCTCCGTGGGACCTTTATATACTTCAATAACGTAATATAACCTAACCTAACCCAACCTAACATCTCGGGGGTAATATTTGAAAACATACCTGGCGAGTTGGCCTCTACTTCTCCGTGGGACCTTTATATACTTCAATAACGTAATATAACCTAACCTAACCCAACCTGACATCTCGGCGGTAATATTTGAAAACATACCTGGCGAGTTGGCCTCTACTTCTCCGTGGGACCTTTATATATATCAATAACGTAATATAACCTAACCTATCCCAACCTGACATCTCGGCGGTAATATTTGACAGCATTCCTGGCGAGATGGCCTCCAGGTATCCTTTTGACCTTCATATACATCAATAACGTAATATTGCCTAACCTAACCCAACCTATCATCTCGGCGGTAATATTTGACCACATTCCTGTCCTGTTGGCCTTCAGGTCTCCGTTTGACCTTCATATACATCAATAACGTAATATAACCTAACCTAACCCAACCTAACATCTCGGCGGTAATATTTGACCACATTCCTGGCTTGTTGGCATCTACGTCTCCGTGGGACCTTTATATACATCAATAACGTAATATAACCTAACCTAATCCAACCTAACATCTCGGCGGTAATATTTGACCACATTCCTGGCTTGTTGGCCTCTACGTCTCCGTAGGACCTTTATATACTTCAATAACGTAATATAACCTAACCTAACCCAACCTAACATCTCGGCGGTAATATTTGAAAACATACCTGGCGAGATGGCCTCTACTTCTCCGTGGGACCTTTATATATATCAATAACGTAATATAACCTAACCTAACCCAACCTGACATCTCGGCGGTAATATTTGGCAACATTCCAGGCTTGTTGGCCTCTACGTCCCCGTGGGACCTTTATATACATGAATAACATAATATAACGTAACCTAACCCAACCTAACCTCTCGGGGTACCATTTAACCACATTCCTTGATTTTCGGGCCCTACTTCTCGGTGGGAACACTGTATACGTCTATGACGTAATACAACCTAACCTAAGCCAACCTAACATCTCGGCGGTAATATTTGACAACATTCCTGGCGAGTTGGCCTCTACGTCTCCGTGGGACATTTATATACATCAATAAAGTAATATAACCTAACCTAAGCCAACCTATCATCTCGGCAGTATATTTAACCACATTCCTGGCTTGTTGGCCTCTACTTCTCCGTGGGACCTTTATATATATCAATAACGTCATATAACGTAACCTAACCCAGCCTATCATTTCGGCGGTAAAATTTGACAACATTTCTGGCGAGTTCGCCTCAACGTCTCCGTGGGACCTTTATATACATGAATAACGTAATATAACGTAACCTAACCCAACCTAACCTCTCAGGGTACCATTTAACCACATTCCTTGATTGTCGGGCCCTACTTCTCGGTGGCAACACTATATACGTCTATGACGTAATACAACCTAACCTAAGCCAACCTAACATCTCGGCGGTAATATTTGACAACATTCCTGGCGAGTTGGCCTCTACGTCTCCGTGGGACCTTTATATACATCAGTAACGTAATATAACCTAATTTAAGCCAACCTAACATCTCGACGGTAATATTTGACCACATTCCTGGCTTGTTGGCCTCTACGTCCCCGTGGGACCTTTATATACTTCAATAACGTAATATAACCTAACCTAACCCAACCTAACATCTCGGGGGTAATATTTGAAAACATACCTGGCGAGTTGGCCTCTACTTCTCCGTGGGACCTTTATATATATCAATAACGTAATATAACCTAACCTATCCCAACCTGACATCTCGGCGGTAATATTTGACAGCATTCCTGGCGAGATGGCCTCCAGGTATCCTTTTGACCTTCATATACATCAATAACGTAATATAGCCTAACCTAACCCAACCTATCATCTCGGCGGTAATATTTGACCACATTCCTGTCCTGTTGGCCTTCAGGTCTCCGTTTGACCTTCATATACATCAATAACGTAATATAACCTAACCTAACCCAACCTAACATCTCGGCGGTAATATTTGACCACATTCCTGGCTTGTTGGCATCTACGTCTCCGTGGGACCTTTATATACATCAATAACGTAATATAACGTAACCTAACCCAACCTAACCTCTCAGGGTACCATTTAACCACATTCCTTGATTGTCGGGCCCTACTTCTCGGTGGGAACACTGTATACGTCTATGACGTAATACAACCTAACCTAAGCCAACCTAACATCTCGGCGGTAATATTTGACAACATTCCTGGCGAGTTGGCCTCTACGTCTCCGTGGGACATTTATATACATCAATAAAGTAATATAACCTAACCTAAGCCAACCTATCATCTCGGCAGTATATTTAACCACATTCCTGGCTTGTTGGCCTCTACTTCTCCGTGGGACCTTTATATATATCAATAACGTCATATAACGTAACCTAACCCAGCCTATCATTTCGGCGGTAAAATTTGACAACATTTCTGGCGAGTTCGCCTCAACGTCTCCGTGGGACCTTTATATACATGAATAACGTAATATAACGTAACCTAACCCAACCTAACCTCTCAGGGTACCATTTAACCACATTCCTTGATTGTCGGGCCCTACTTCTCGGTGGGAACACTATATACGTCTATGACGTAATACAACCTAACCTAAGCCAACCAAACATCTCGGCGGTAATATTTGACAACATTCCTGGCGAGTTGGCCTCTACGTCTCCGTGGGACCTTTATATACATCAGTAACATAATATAACCTAATCTAAGCCAACCTAACATGTCGACGGTAATATTTGACCACATTCCTGGCTTGTTGGCCTCTACGTCTCCGTGGGACCTTTATATACTTCAATAACGTAATATAACCTAACCTAACCCAACCTAACATCTCGGGGGTAATATTTGAAAACATACCTGGCGAGTTGGCCTCTACTTCTCCGTGGGACCTTTATAAATATTAATAACGTAATATAACCTAACCTAACCCAACCTGAAATCTCGGCGGTAATATTTGGCAACATTCCAGGCTCGTTGGCCTCTACGTCTCCGTGGGACCTTTATATACTTCAATAACGTAATATAACCTAACCTAACCCAACCTAACATCTCGGCGGTAATATTTGAAAACATACCTGGCGAGATGGCCTCTACTTCTCCGTGGGACCTTTATATATATCAATAACGTAATATAACCTAACCTAACCCAACCTGACATCTCGGCGGTAATATTTGGCAACATTCCAGGCTTGTTGGCCTCTACGTCCCCGTGGGACCTTTATATACATGAATAACATAATATAACGTAACCTAACCCAACCTAACCTCTCGGGGTACCATTTAACCACATTCCTTGATTTTCGGGCCCTACTTCTCGGTGGGAACACTGTATACGTCTATGACGTAATACAACCTAACCTAAGCCAACCTAACATCTCGGCGGTAATATTTGACAACATTCCTGGCGAGTTGGCCTCTACGTCTCCGTGGGACATTTATATACATCAATAAAGTAATATAACCTAACCTAAGCCAACCTATCATCTCGGCAGTATATTTAACCACATTCCTAGCTTGTTGGCCTCTACTTCTCCGTGGGACCTTTATATATATCAATAACGTCATATAACGTAACCTAACCCAGCCTATCATTTCGGCGGTAAAATTTGACAACATTTCTGGCGAGTTCGCCTCAACGTCTCCGTGGGACCTTTATATACATGAATAACGTAATATAACGTAACCTAACCCAACCTAACCTCTCAGGGTACCATTTAACCACATTCCTTGATTGTCGGGCCCTACTTCTCGGTGGGAACACTATATACGTCTATGACGTAATACAACCTAACCTAAGCCAACCTAACATCTCGGCGGTAATATTTGACAACATTCCTGGCGAGTTGGCCTCTACGTCTCCGTGGGACCTTTATATACATCAGTAACGTAATATAACCTAATTTAAGCCAACCTAACATCTCGACGGTAATATTTGACCACATTCCTGGCTTGTTGGCCTGTACGTCCCCGTGGGACCTTTATATACTTCAATAACGTAATATAACCTAACCTAACCCAACCTAACATCTCGGGGGTAATATTTGAAAACATACCTGGCGAGTTGGCCTCTACTTCTCCGTGGGACCTTTATATATATCAATAACGTAATATAACCTAACCTATCCCAACCTGACATCTCGGCGGTAATATTTGACAGCATTCCTGGCGAGATGGCCTCCAGGTATCCTTTTGACCTTCATATACATCAATAACGTAATATAGCCTAACCTAACCCAACCTATCATCTCGGCGGTAATATTTGACCACATTCCTGTCCTGTTGGCCTTCAGGTCTCCGTTTGACCTTCATATACATCAATAACGTAATATAACCTAACCTAACCCAACCTAACATCTCGGCGGTAATATTTGACCACATTCCTGGCTTGTTGGCATCTACGTCTCCGTGGGACCTTTATATACATCAATAACGTAATATAACCTAACCTAATCCAACCTAACATCTCGGCGGTAATATTTGACCACATTCCTGGCTTGTTGGCCTCTACGACTCCGTAGGACCTTTATATACTTCAATAACGTAATATAACCTAACGTAACCCAACCTAACATTTCGGCGGTAATATTTGAAAACATACCTGGCGAGATGGCCTCTACTTCTCCGTGGGACCTTTATATATATCAATAACGTAATATAACCTAACCTAACCCAACCTGACATCTCGGCGGTAATATTTGACAACATTCCTGGCGAGTTGGCCTCTACGTCTCCGTGGGACATTTATATACATCAATAAAGTAATATAACCTAACCTAAGCCAACCTATCATCTCGGCGGTAATATTTAACCACATTCCTGGCTTGTTGGCCTCAACTTCTCCGTGGGACCTTTATATATATCAATAACGTCATATAACGTAACCTAACCCAACCTATCATTTCGGCGGTAAAATTTGACAACATTTCTGACGAGTTCGCCTCAACGTCTCCGTGGGACCTTTATATACATGAATAACGTAATATAACGTAACCTAACCCAACCTAACCTCTCAGGGTACCATTTAACCACATTCCTTGATTGTCGGGCCCTACTTCTCGGTGGGAACACTATATACGTCTATGACGTAATACAACCTAACCTAATCCAACCTAACATCTCGGCGGTAATATTTGACAACATTCCTGGCGAGTTGGCCTCAACGCCTCCGTGGGACCTTTATATACATCAATAACGTAATATAACCTAACCTAATCCAACCTAACCTCTTGGGGTACCATTTAAACACATTCCTTGATTGTCGGGCCCTACTTCTCGGTGGGAACACTATATACGTCTATGACGTAATACAACCTAACCTAAGCCATCCTAACATCTCGGCGGTAATATTTGACAACATTCCTGGCGAGTTGGCCTCTACGTCTCCGTGGGACCTTTATATACATCAGTAACGTAATATAACCTTACCTAAGCCAACCTATCATTTCAGCGGTAATATTTGACAACATTCCTGGCGAGTTGGACTCTACGTCTCCGTGGGACCTTTATATATATCAATAACGTAATATAACCTAACCTAACCCAACCTAACATCTCGGCGGTAATATTTGACAACATTCCTGGCGAGTTGGCCTCTACATCTCCGTGGGACTTTTATATACATCAATAACGTAATATAACCTAACCTAAGCCAACCTATCATCTCAGCGGTAATATTTAACCACATTCCTGGCTCGTTGGCCTCTACGTCTCCGTGGGACCTTTATATACTTCAATAACGCAATATAACCTAACCTAACCCAACCTAACATCTCGGCGGTAATATTTGAAAACATACCTGGCGAGATGGCCTCTACTTCTCCGTGGGACCTTTATATATATCAATAACGTAATATAACCTAACCTAACCCAACCTGACATCTCGGCGGTAATATTTGGCAACATTCCAGGCTTGTTGGCCTCTACGTCCCCGTGGGACCTTTATATACATGAATAACATAATATAACGTAACCTTACCCAACCTAACCTCTCGGGGTACCATTTAACCACATTCCTTGATTTTCGGGCCCTACTTCTCGGTGGGAACACTGTATACGTCTATGACGTAATACAACCTAACCTAAGCCAACCTAACATCTCGGCGGTAATATTTGACAACATTCCTGGCGAGTTGGCCTCTACGTCTCCGTGGGACATTTATATACATCAATAAAGTAATATAACCTAACCTAAGCCAACCTATCATCTCGGCAGTATATTTAACCACATTCCTGGCTTGTTGGCCTCTACTTCTCCGTGGGACCTTTATATATATCAATAACGTCATATAACGTAACCTAACCCAGCCTATCATTTCGGCGGTAAAATTTGACAACATTTCTGGCGAGTTCGCCTCAACGTCTCCGTGGGACCTTTATATACATGAATAACGTAATATAACGTAACCTAACCCAACCTAACCTCTCAGGGTACCATTTAACCACATTCCTTGATTGTCGGGCCCTACTTCTCGGTGGGAACACTATATACGTCTATGACGTAATACAACCTAACCTAAGCCAACCAAACATCTCGGCGGTAATATTTGACAACATTCCTGGCGAGTTGGCCTCTACGTCTCCGTGGGGCCTTTATATACATCAGTAACGTAATATAACCTAATCTAAGCCAACCTAACATCTCGACGGTAATATTTGACCACATTCCTGGCTTGTTGGCCTCTACGTCTCCGTGGGACCTTTATATACTTCAATAACGTAATATAACCTAACCTAACCCAACCTAACATCTCGGGGGTAATATTTGAAAACATACCTGGCGAGTTGGCCTCTACTTCTCCGTGGGACCTTTATATACTTCAATAACGTAATATAACCTAACCTAACCCAACCTGACATCTCGGCGGTAATATTTGAAAACATACCTGGCGAGTTGGCCTCTACTTCTCCGTGGGACCTTTATATATATCAATAACGTAATATAACCTAACCTATCCCAACCTGACATCTCGGCGGTAATATTTGACAGCATTCCTGGCGAGATGGCCTCCAGGTATCCTTTTGACCTTCATATACATCAATAACGTAATATTGCCTAACCTAACCCAACCTATCATCTCGGCGGTAATATTTGACCACATTCCTGTCCTGTTGGCCTTCAGGTCTCCGTTTGACCTTCATATACATCAATAACGTAATATAACCTAACCTAACCCAACCTAACATCTCGGCGGTAATATTTGACCACATTCCTGGCTTGTTGGGATCTACGTCTCCGTGGGACCTTTATATACATCAATAACGTAATATAACCTAACCTAATCCAACCTAACATCTCGGCGGTAATATTTGACCACATTCCTGGCTTGTTGGCCTCTACGTCTCCGTAGGACCTTTATATACTTCAATAACGTAATATAACCTAACCTAACCCAACCTAACATCTCGGCGGTAATATTTGAAAACATACCTGGCGAGATGGCCTCTACTTCTCCGTGGGACCTTTATATATATCAATAACGTAATATAACCTAACCTAACCCAACCTGACATCTCGGCGGTAATATTTGGCAACATTCCAGGCTTGTTGGCCTCTACGTCCCCGTGGGACCTTTATATACATGAATAACATAATATAACGTAACCTAACCCAACCTAACCTCTCGGGGTACCATTTAACCACATTCCTTGATTTTCGGGCCCTACTTCTCGGTGGGAACACTGTATACGTCTATGACGTAATACAACCTAACCTAAGCCAACCTAACATCTCGGCGGTAATATTTGACAACATTCCTGGCGAGTTGGCCTCTACGTCTCCGTGGGACATTTATATACATCAATAAAGTAATATAACCTAACCTAAGCCAACCTATCATCTCGGCAGTATATTTAACCACATTCCTGGCTTGTTGGCCTCTACTTCTCCGTGGGACCTTTATATATATCAATAACGTCATATAACGTAACCTAACCCAGCCTATCATTTCGGCGGTAAAATTTGACAACATTTCTGGCGAGTTCGCCTCAACGTCTCCGTGGGACCTTTATATACATGAATAACGTAATATAACGTAACCTAACCCAACCTAACCTCTCAGGGTACCATTTAACCACATTCCTTGATTGTCGGGCCCTACTTCTCGGTGGCAACACTATATACGTCTATGACGTAATACAACCTAACCTAAGCCAACCTAACATCTCGGCGGTAATATTTGACAACATTCCTGGCGAGTTGGCCTCTACGTCTCCGTGGGACCTTTATATACATCAGTAACGTAATATAACCTAATTTAAGCCAACCTAACATCTCGACGGTAATATTTGACCACATTCCTGGCTTGTTGGCCTCTACGTCCCCGTGGGACCTTTATATACTTCAATAACGTAATATAACCTAACCTAACCCAACCTGACATCTCGGCGGTAATATTTGACAGCATTCCTGGCGAGATGGCCTCCAGGTATCCTTTTGACCTTCATATACATCAATAACGTAATATAGCCTAACCTAACCCAACCTATCATCTCGGCGGTAATATTTGACCACATTCCTGTCCTGTTGGCCTTCAGGTCTCCGTTTGACCTTCATATACATCAATAACGTAATATAACCTAACCTAACCCAACCTAACATCTCGGCGGTAATATTTGACCACATTCCTGGCTTGTTGGCATCTACGTCTCCGTGGGACCTTTATATACATCAATAACGTAATATAACGTAACCTAACCCAACCTAACCTCTCAGGGTACCATTTAACCACATTCCTTGATTGTCGGGCCCTACTTCTCGGTGGGAACACTGTATACGTCTATGACGTAATACAACCTAACCTAAGCCAACCTAACATCTCGGCGGTAATATTTGACAACATTCCTGGCGAGTTGGCCTCTACGTCTCCGTGGGACATTTATATACATCAATAAAGTAATATAACCTAACCTAAGCCAACCTATCATCTCGGCAGTATATTTAACCACATTCCTGGCTTGTTGGCCTCTACTTCTCCGTGGGACCTTTATATATATCAATAACGTCATATAACGTAACCTAACCCAGCCTATCATTTCGGCGGTAAAATTTGACAACATTTCTGGCGAGTTCGCCTCAACGTCTCCGTGGGACCTTTATATACATGAATAACGTAATATAACGTAACCTAACCCAACCTAACCTCTCAGGGTACCATTTAACCACATTCCTTGATTGTCGGGCCCTACTTCTCGGTGGGAACACTATATACGTCTATGACGTAATACAACCTAACCTAAGCCAACCAAACATCTCGGCGGTAATATTTGACAACATTCCTGGCGAGTTGGCCTCTACGTCTCCGTGGGACCTTTATATACATCAGTAACATAATATAACCTAATCTAAGCCAACCTAACATCTCGACGGTAATATTTGACCACATTCCTGGCTTGTTGGCCTCTACGTCTCCGTGGGACCTTTATATACTTCAATAACGTAATATAACCTAACCTAACCCAACCTAACATCTCGGGGGTAATATTTGAAAACATACCTGGCGAGTTGGCCTCTACTTCTCCGTGGGACCTTTATAAATATCAATAACGTAATATAACCTAACCTAACCCAACCTGAAATCTCGGCGGTAATATTTGGCAACATGCCAGGCTCGTTGGCCTCTACGTCTCCGTGGGACCTTTATATACTTCAATAACGTAATATAACCTAACCTAACCCAACCTGACATCTCGGCGGTAATATTTGAAAACATACCTGGCGAGTTGGCCTCTACTTCTCCGTGGGACCTTTATATATATCAATAACGTAATATAACCTAACCTATCCCAACCTGACATCTCGGCGGTAATATTTGACAGCATTCCTGGCGAGATGGCCTCCAGGTATCCTTTTGTCCTTCATATACATCAATAACGTAATATAGCCTAACCTAACCCAACCTATCATCTCGGCGGTAATATTTGACCACATTCCTGTCCTGTTGGCCTTCAGGTCTCCGTTTGACCTTCATATACATCAATAACGTAATATCACCTAACCTAACCCAACCTAACATCTCGGCGGTAATATTTGACCACATTCCTGGCTTGTTGGCATCTACGTCTCCGTGGGACCTTTATATACATCAATAACGTAATATAACCTAACCTAATCCAACCTAACATCTCGGCGGTAATATTTGACCACATTCCTGGCTTGTTGGCCTCTACGTCTCCGTAGGACCTTTATATACTTCAATAACGTAATATAACCTAACCTAACCCAACCTAACATCTCGGCGGTAATATTTGAAAACATACCTGGCGAGATGGCCTCTACTTCTCCGTGGGACCTTTATATATATCAATAACGTAATATAACCTAACCTAACCCAACCTGACATCTCGGCGGTAATATTTGAAAACATACCTGGCGAGTTGGCCTCTACTTCTCCGTGGGACCTTTATATATATCAATAACGTAATATAACCTAACCTATCCCAACCTGACATCTCGGCGGTAATATTTGACAGCATTCCTGGCGAGATGGCCTCCAGGTATCCTTTTGTCCTTCATATACATCAATAACGTAATATAGCCTAACCTAACCCAACCTATCATCTCGGCGGTAATATTTGACCACATTCCTGTCCTGTTGGCCTTCAGGTCTCCGTTTGACCTTCATATACATCAATAACGTAATATCACCTAACCTAACCCAACCTAACATCTCGGCGGTAATATTTGACCACATTCCTGGCTTGTTGGCATCTACGTCTCCGTGGGACCTTTATATACATCAATAACGTAATATAACCTAACCTAATCCAACCTAACATCTCGGCGGTAATATTTGACCACATTCCTGGCTTGTTGGCCTCTACGTCTCCGTAGGAACTTTATATACTTCAATAACGTAATATAACCTAACCTAACCCAACCTAACATCTCGGCGGTAATATTTGAAAACATACCTGGCGAGATGGCCTCTACTTCTCCGTGGGACCTTTATATATATCAATAACGTAATATAACCTAACCTAACCCAACCTGACATCTCGGCGGTAATATTTGAAAACATACCTGGCGAGTTGGCCTCTACTTCTCCGTGGGACCTTTATATATATCAATAACGTAATATAACCTAACCTATCCCAACCTGACATCTCGGCGGTAATATTTGACAGCATTCCTGGCGAGATGGCCTCCAGGTATCCTTTTGTCCTTCATATACATCAATAACGTAATATAGCCTAACCTAACCCAACCTATCATCTCGGCGGTAATATTTGACCACATTCCTGTCCTGTTGGCCTTCAGGTCTCCGTTTGACCTTCATATACATCAATAACGTAATATCACCTAACCTAACCCAACCTAACATCTCGGCGGTAATATTTGACCACATTCCTGGCTTGTTGGCATCTACGTCTCCGTGGGACCTTTATATACATCAATAACGTAATATAACCTAACCTAATCCAACCTAACATCTCGGCGGTAATATTTGACCACATTCCTGGCTTGTTGGCCTCTACGTCTCCGTAGGACCTTTATATACTTCAATAACGTAATATAACCTAACCTAACCCAACCTAACATCTCGGCGGTAATATTTGAAAACATACCTGGCGAGATGGCCTCTACTTCTCCGTGGGACCTTTATATATATCAATAACGTAATATAACCTAACCTAACCCAACCTGACATCTCGGCGGTAATATTTGGCAACATTCCAGGCTTGTTGGCCTCTACGTCCCCGTGGGACCTTTATATACATGAATAACATAATATAACGTAACCTAACCCAACCTAACCTCTCGGGGTACCATTTAACCACATTCCTTGATTTTCGGGCCCTACTTCTCGGTGGGAACACTGTATACGTCTATGACGTAATACAACCTAACCTAAGCCAACCTAACATCTCGGCGGTAATATTTGACAACATTCCTGGCGAGTTGGCCTCTACGTCTCCGTGGGACATTTATATACATCAATAAAGTAATATAACCTAACCTAAGCCAACCTATCATCTCGGCAGTATATTTAACCACATTCCTGGCTTGTTGGCCTCTACTTCTCCGTGGGACCTTTATATATATCAATAACGTCATATAACGTAACCTAACCCAACCTATCATTTCGGCGGTAAAATTTGACAACATTTCTGGCGAGTTCGCCTCAACGTCTCCGTGGGACCTTTATATACATGAATAACGTAATATAACGTAACCTAACCCAACCTAACCTCTCAGGGTACCATTTAACCACATTCCTTGATTGTCGGGCCCTACTTCTCGGTGGGAACACTATATACGTCTATGACGTAATACAACCTAACCTAAGCCAACCTAACATCTCGGCGGTAATATTTGACAACATTCCTGGCGAGTTGGCCTCTACGTCTCCGTGGGACCTTTATATACATCAGTAACGTAATATAACCTAATCTAAGCCAACCTAACATCTCGACGGTAATATTTGACCACATTCCTGGCTTGTTGGCCTCTACGTCCCCGTGGGACCTTTATATACTTCAATAACGTAATATAACCTAACCTAACCCAACCTAACATCTCGGGGGTAATATTTGAAAACATACCTGGCGAGTTGGCCTCTACTTCTCCGTGGGACCTTTATATACATCAATAACGTAATATAACCTAACCTAATCCAACCTAACATCTCGGCGGTAATATTTGACCACATTCCTGGCTTGTTGGCCTCTACGTCTCCGTAGGACCTTTATATACTTCAATAACGTAATATAACCTAACCTAACCCAACCTAACATCTCGGCGGTAATATTTGAAAACATACCTGGCGAGATGGCCTCTACTTCTCCGTGGGACCTTTATATATATCAATAACGTAATATAACCTAACCTAACCCAACCTGACATCTCGGCGGTAATATTTGGCAACATTCCAGGCTTGTTGGCCTCTACGTCCCCGTGGGACCTTTATATACATGAATAACATAATATAACGTAACCTAACCCAACCTAACCTCTCGGGGTACCATTTAACCACATTCCTTGATTTTCGGGCCCTACTTCTCGGTGGGAACACTGTATACGTCTATGACGTAATACAACCTAACCTAAGCCAACCTAACATCTCGGCGGTAATATTTGACAACATTCCTGGCGAGTTGGCCTCTACGTCTCCGTGGGACATTTATATACATCAATAAAGTAATATAACCTAACCTAAGCCAACCTATCATCTCGGCAGTATATTTAACCACATTCCTGGCTTGTTGGCCTCTACTTCTCCGTGGGACCTTTATATATATCAATAACGTCATATAACGTAACCTAACCCAACCTATCATTTCGGCGGTAAAATTTGAAAACATACCTGGCGAGTTGGCCTCTACTTCTCCGTGGGACCTTTATATACATCAATAACGTAATATAACCTAACCTAATCCAACCTAACATCTCGGCGGTAATATTTGACCACATTCCTGGCTTGTTGGCCTCTACGTCTCCGTAGGACCTTTATATACTTCAATAACGTAATATAACCTAACCTAACCCAACCTAACATCTCGGCGGTAATATTTGAAAACATACCTGGCGAGATGGCCTCTACTTCTCCGTGGGACCTTTATATATATCAATAACGTAATATAACCTAACCTAACCCAACCTGACATCTCGGCGGTAATATTTGGCAACATTCCAGGCTTGTTGGCTTCTACGTCCCCGTGGGACCTTTATATACATGAATAACATAATATAACGTAATCTAACCCAACCTAACCTCTCGGGGTACCATTTAACCACATTCCTTGATTTTCGGGCCCTACTTCTCGGTGGGAACACTGTATACGTCTATGACGTAATACAACCTAACCTAAGCCAACCTAACATCTCGGCGGTAATATTTGACAACATTCCTGGCGAGTTGGCCTCTACGTCTCCGTGGGACATTTATATACATCAATAAAGTAATATAACCTAACCTAAGCCAACCTATCATCTCGGCAGTATATTTAACCACATTCCTGGCTTGTTGGCCTCTACTTCTCCGTGGGACCTTTATATATATCAATAACGTCATATAACGTAACCTAACCCAGCCTATCATTTCGGCGGTAAAATTTGACAACATTTCTGGCGAGTTCGCCTCAACGTCTCCGTGGGACCTTTATATACATGAATAACGTAATATAACGTAACCTAACCCAACCTAACCTCTCAGGGTACCATTTAACCACATTCCTTGATTGTCGGGCCCTACATCTCGGTGGGAACACTATATACGTCTATGACGTAATACAACCTAACCTAAGCCAACCTAACATCTCGGCGGTAATATTTGACAACATTCCTGGCGAGTTGGCCTCTACATCTCCGTGGGACCTTTATATACATCAGTAACGTAATATAACCTAATTTAAGCCAACCTAACATCTCGACGGTAATATTTGACCACATTCCTGGCTTGTTGGCCTCTACGTCCCCGTGGGACCTTTATATACTTCAATAACGTAATATAACCTAACCTAACCCAACCTAACATCTCGGGGGTAATATTTGAAAACATACCTGGCGAGTTGGCCTCTACTTCTCCGTGGGACCTTTATATATATCAATAACGTAATATAACCTAACCTATCCCAACCTGACATCTCGGCGGTAATATTTGACAGCATTCCTGGCGAGATGGCCTCCAGGTATCCTTTTGACCTTCATATACATCAATAACGTAATATAGCCTAACCTAACCCAACCTATCATCTCGGCGGTAATATTTGACCACATTCCTGTCCTGTTGGCCTTCAGGTCTCCGTTTGACCTTCATATACATCAATAACGTAATATAACCTAACCTAACCCAACCTAACATCTCGGCGGTAATATTTGACCACATTCCTGGCTTGTTGGCATCTACGTCTCCGTGGGACCTTTATATACATCAATAACGTAATATAACATAACCTAATCCAACCTAACATCTCGGCGGTAATATTTGACCACATTCCTGGCTTGTTGGCCTCTACGTCTCCGTAGGACCTTTATATACTTCAATAACGTAATATAACCTAACCTAACCCAACCTAACATCTCGGCGGTAATATTTGAAAACATACCTGGCGAGATGGCCTCTACTTCTCCGTGTGACCTTTATATATATCAATAACGTAATATAACCTAACCTAACCCAACCTGACATCTCGGCGGTAATATTTGACAACATTCCTGGCGAGTTGGCCTCTACGTCTCCGTGGGACATTTATATACATCAATAAAGTAATATAACCTAACCTAAGCCAACCTATCATCTCGGCGGTAATATTTAACCACATTCCTGGCTTGTTGGCCTCAACTTCTCCGTGGGACCTTTATATATATCAATAACGTCATATAACGTAACCTAACCCAACCTATCATTTCGGCGGTAAAATTTGACAACATTTCTGGCGAGTTCGCCTCAACGTCTCCGTGGGACCTTTATATACATGAATAACGTAATATAACGTAACCTAACCCAACCTAACCTCTCAGGGTACCATTTAACCACATTCCTTGATTGTCGGGCCCTACTTCTCGGTGGGAACACTATATACGTCTATGACGTAATACAACCTAACCTAAGCCAACCAAACTTCTCGGCGGTAATATTTGACAACATTCCTGGCGAGTTGGCCTCTACGTCTCCGTGGGACCTTTATATACATCAGTAACGTAATATAACCTAATCTAAGCCAACCTAACATCTCGACGGTAATATTTGACCACATTCCTGGCTTGTTGGCCTCTACGTCTCCGTGGGACCTTTATATACTTCAATAACGTAATATAACCTAACGTAACCCAACCTAACATCTCGGGGGTAATATTTGAAAACATACCTGGCGAGTTGGCCTCTCCTTCTCCGTGGGACCTTTATAAATATCAATAACGTAATATAACCTAACCTAACCCAACCTGAAATCTCGGCGGTAATATTTGGCAACATTCCAGGCTCGTTGGCCTCTACGTCTCCGTGGGACCTTTATATACTTCAATAACGTAATATAACCTAACCTAACCCAACCTGACATCTCGGCGGTAATATTTGAAAACATACCTGGCGAGTTGGCCTCTACTTCTCCGTGGGACCTTTATATATATCAATAACGTAATATAACCTAACCTATCCCAACCTGACATCTCGGCGGTAATATTTGACAGCATTCCTGGCGAGATGGCCTCCAGGTATCCTTTTGTCCTTCATATACATCAATAACGTAATATAGCCTAACCTAACCCAACCTATCATCTCGGCGGTAATATTTGACCACATTCCTGTCCTGTTGGCCTTCAGGTCTCCGTTTGACCTTCATATACATCAATAACGTAATATCACCTAACCTAACCCAACCTAACATCTCGGCGGTAATATTTGACCACATTCCTGGCTTGTTGGCATCTACGTCTCCGTGGGACCTTTATATACATCAATAACGTAATATAACCTAACCTAATCCAACCTAACATCTCGGCGGTAATATTTGACCACATTCCTGGCTTGTTGGCCTCTACGTCTCCGTAGGACCTTTATATACTTCAATAACGTAATATAACCTAACCTAACCCAACCTAACATCTCGGCGGTAATATTTGAAAACATACCTGGCGAGATGGCCTCTACTTCTCCGTGGGACCTTTATATATATCAATAACGTAATATAACCTAACCTAACCCAACCTGACATCTCGGCGGTAATATTTGGCAACATTCCAGGCTTGTTGGCCTCTACGTCCCCGTGGGACCTTTATATACATGAATAACATAATATAACGTAACCTAACCCAACCTAACCTCTCGGGGTACCATTTAACCACATTCCTTGATTTTCGGGCCCTACTTCTCGGTGGGAACACTGTATACGTCTATGACGTAATACAACCTAACCTAAGCCAACCTAACATCTCGGCGGTAATATTTGACAACATTCCTGGCGAGTTGGCCTCTACGTCTCCGTGGGACATTTATATACATCAATAAAGTAATATAACCTAACCTAAGCCAACCTATCATCTCGGCAGTATATTTAACCACATTCCTGGCTTGTTGGCCTCTACTTCTCCGTGGGACCTTTATATATATCAATAACGTCATATAACGTAACCTAACCCAGCCTATCATTTCGGCGGTAAAATTCGACAACATTTCTGGCGAGTTCGCCTCAACGTTTCCGTGGGACCTTTATATACATGAATAACGTAATATAACGTAACCTAACCCAACCTAACCTCTCAGGGTACCATTTAACCACATTCCTTGATTGTCGGGCCCTACTTCTCGGTGGGAACACTATATACGTCTATGACGTAATACAACCTAACCTAAGCCAACCTAACATCTCGGCGGTAATATTTGACAACATTCCTGGCGAGTTGGCCTCTACGTCTCCGTGGGACCTTTATATACATCAGTAACGTAATATAACCTAATCTAAGCCAACCTAACATCTCGACGGTAATATTTGACCACATTCCTGGCTTGTTGGCCTCTACGTCCCCGTGGGACCTTTATATACTTCAATAACGTAATATAACCTAACCTAACCCAACCTAACATCTCGGGGGTAATATTTGAAAACATACCTGGCGAGTTGGCCTCTACTTCTCCGTGGGACCTTTATATATATCAATAACGTAATATAACCTAACCTAACCCAACCTGAAATCTCGGCGGTAATATTTGGCAACATTCCAGGCTCGTTGGCCTCTACGTCTCCGTGGGACCTTTATATACTTCAATAACGTAATATAACCTAACCTAACCCAACCTAACATCTCGGCGGTAATATTTGAAAACATACCTGGCGAGTTGGCCTCTACTTCTCCGTGGGACCTTTATATATATCAATAACGTAATATAACCTAACCTATCCCAACCTGACATCTCGGCGGTAATATTTGACAGCATTCCTGGCGAGATGGCCTCCAGGTATGCTTTTGACCTTCATATACATCAATAACGTAATATTGCCTAACCTAACCCAACCTATCATCTCGGCGGTAATATTTGACAACATTTCTGGCGAGTTCGCCTCAACGTCTCCGTGGGACCTTTATATACATGAATAACGTAATATAACGTAACCTAACCCAACCTAACCTCTCGGGGTACCATTTAACCACATTCCTTGATTTTCGGGCCCTACTTCTCGGTGGGAACACTGTATACGTCTATGACGTAATACAACCTAACCTAAGCCAACCTAACATCTCGGCGGTAATATTTGACAACATTCCTGGCGAGTTGGCCTCTACGTCTCCGTGGGACATTTATATACATCAATAAAGTAATATACCCTAACCTAAGCCAACCTATCATCTCGGCAGTATATTTAACCACAGTCCTGGCTTGTTGGCCTCTACTTCTCCGTGGGACCTTTATATATATCAATAACGTCATATAACGTAACCTAACCCAGCCTATCATTTCGGCGGTAAAATTTGACAACATTTCTGGCGAGTTCGCCTCAACGTCTCCGTGGGACCTTTATATACATGAATAACGTAATATAACGTAACCTAACCCAACCTAACCTCTCAGGGTACCATTTAACCACATTCCTTGATTGTCGGGCCCTACTTCTCGGTGGGAACACTATATACGTCTATGACGTAATACAACCTAACCTAAGCCAACCAAACATCTCGGCGGTAATATTTGACAACATTCCTGGCGAGTTGGCCTCTACGTCTCCGTCGGACCTTTATATACATCAGTAACGTAATATAACCTAATCTAAGCCAACCTAACATCTCGACGGTAATATTTGACCACATTCCTGGCTTGTTGGCCTCTACGTCTCCGTGGGACCTTTATATACTTCAATAACGTAATATAACCTAACCTAACCCAACCTAACATCTCGGGGGTAATATTTGAAAACATACCTGGCGAGTTGGCCTCTACTTCTCCGTGGGACCTTTATAAATATCAATAACGTAATATAACCTAACCTAACCCAACCTGAAATCTCGGCGGTAATATTTGGCAACATTCCAGGCTTGTTGGCCTCTACGTCCCCGTGGGACCTTTATATACATGAATAACATAATATAACGTAACCTAACCCAACCTAACCTCTCGGGGTACCATTTAACCACATTCCTTGATTTTCGGGCCCTACTTCTCGGTGGGAACACTGTATACGTCTATGACGTAATACAACCTAACCTAAGCCAACCTAACATCTCGGCGGTAATATTTGACAACATTCCTGGCGAGTTGGCCTCTACGTCTCCGTGGGACATTTATATACATCAATAAAGTAATATAACCTAACCTAAGCCAACCTATCATCTCGGCAGTATATTTAACCACATTCCTGGCTTGTTGGCCTCTACTTCTCCGTGGGACCTTTATATATATCAATAACGTCATATAACGTAACCTAACCCAGCCTATCATTTCGGCGGTAAAATTTGACAACATTTCTGGCGAGTTCGCCTCAACGTCTCCGTGGGACCTTTATATACATGAATAACGTAATATAACGTAACCTAACCCAACCTAACCTCTCAGGGTACCATTTAACCACATTCCTTGATTGTCGGGCCCTACTTCTCGGTGGGAACACTATATACGTCTATGACGTAATACAACCTAACCTAAGCCAACCAAACATCTCGGCGGTAATATTTGACAACATTCCTGGCGAGTTGGCCTCTACGTCTCCGTCGGACCTTTATATACATCAGTAACGTAATATAACCTAATCTAAGCCAACCTAACATCTCGACGGTAATATTTGACCACATTCCTGGCTTGTTGGCCTCTACGTCTCCGTGGGACCTTTATATACTTCAATAACGTAATATAACCTAACCTAACCCAACCTAACATCTCGGGGGTAATATTTGAAAACATACCTGGCGAGTTGGCCTCTACTTCTCCGTGGGACCTTTATAAATATCAATAACGTAATATAACCTAACCTAACCCAACCTGAAATCTCGGCGGTAATATTTGGCAACATTCCAGGCTTGTTGGCCTCTACGTCCCCGTGGGACCTTTATATACATGAATAACATAATATAACGTAACCTAACCCAACCTAACCTCTCGGGGTACCATTTAACCACATTCCTTGATTTTCGGGCCCTACTTCTCGGTGGGAACACTGTATACGTCTATGACGTAATACAACCTAACCTAAGCCAACCTAACATCTCGGCGGTAATATTTGACAACATTCCTGGCGAGTTGGCCTCTACGTCTCCGTGGGACATTTATATACATCAATAAAGTAATATAACCTAACCTAAGCCAACCTATCATCTCGGCAGTATATTTAACCACATTCCTGGCTTGTTGGCCTCTACTTCTCCGTGGGACCTTTATATATATCAATAACGTCATATAACGTAACCTAACCCAGCCTATCATTTCGGCGGTAAAATTTGACAACATTTCTGGCGAGTTCGCCTCAACGTCTCCGTGGGACCTTTATATACATGAATAACGTAATATAACGTAACCTAACCCAACCTAACCTCTCAGGGTACCATTTAACCACATTCCTTGATTGTCGGGCCCTACTTCTCGGTGGGAACACTATATACGTCTATGACGTAATACAACCTAACCTAAGCCAACCTAATATCTCGGCGGTAATATTTGACAACATTCCTGGCGAGTTGGCCTCTACGTCTCCGTGGGACCTTTATATACATCAGTAACGTAATATAACCTAATCTAAGCCAACCTAACATCTCGACGGTAATATTTGACCACATTCCTGGCTTGTTGGCCTCTACGTCTCCGTGGGACATTTATATACATCAATAAAGTAATATAACCTAACCTAAGCCAACCTATCATCTCGGCAGTATATTTAACCACATTCCTGGCTTGTTGGCCTCTACTTCTCCGTGGGACCTTTATATATATCAATAACGTCATATAACGTAACCTAACCCAGCCTATCATTTCGGCGGTAAAATTTGACAACATTTCTGGCGAGTTCGCCTCAACGTCTCCGTGGGACCTTTATATACATGAATAACGTAATATAACGTAACCTAACCCAACCTAACCTCTCAGGGTACCATTTAACCACATTCCTTGATTGTCGGGCCCTACATCTCGGTGGGAACACTATATACGTCTATGACGTAATACAACCTAACCTAAGCCAACCTAACATCTCGGCGGTAATATTTGACAACATTCCTGGCGAGTTGGCCTCTACGTCTCCGTGGGACCTTTATATACATCAGTAACGTAATAGAACCTAATTAAAGCCAACCTAACATCTCGACGGTAATATTTGACCACATTCCTGGCTTGTTGGCCTCTACGTCCCCGTGGGACCTTTATATACTTCAATAACGTAATATAACCTAACCTAACCCAACCTAACATCTCGGGGGTAATATTTGAAAACATACCTGGCGAGTTGGCCTCTACTTCTCCGTGGGACCTTTATATATATCAATAACGTAATATAACCTAACCTATCCCAACCTGACATCTCGGCGGTAATATTTGACAGCATTCCTGGCGAGATGGCCTCCAGGTATCCTTTTGACCTTCATATACATCAATAACGTAATATAGCCTAACCTAACCCAACCTATCATCTCGGCGGTAATATTTGACCACATTCCTGTCCTGTTGGACTTCAGGTCTCCGTTTGACCTTCATATACATCAATAACGTAATATAACCTAACCTAACCCAACCTAACATCTCGGCGGTAATATTTGACCACATTCCTGGCTTGTTGGCATCTACGTCTCCGTGGGACCTTTATATACATCAATAACGTAATATAACCTAACCTAATCCAACCTAACATCTCGGCGGTAATATTTGACCACATTCCTGGCTTGTTGGCCTCTACGTCTCCGTAGGACCTTTATATACTTCAATAACGTAATATAACCTAACCTAACCCAACCTAACATCTCGGCGGTAATATTTGAAAACATACCTGGCGAGATGGCCTCTACTTCTCCGTGGGACCTTTATATATATCAATAACGTAATATAACCTAACCTAACCCAACCCGACATCTCGGCGGTAATATTTGACAACATTCCTGGCGAGTTGGCCTCTACGTCTCCGTGGGACATTTATATACATCAATAAAGTAATATAACCTAACCTAAGCCAACCTATCATCTCGGCGGTAATATTTAACCACATTCCTGGCTTGTTGGCCTCAACTTCTCCGTGGGACCTTTATATATATCAATAACGTCATATAACGTAACCTAACCCAACCTATCATTTCGGCGGTAAAATTTGACAACATTTCTGGCGAGTTCGCCTCAACGTCTCCGTGGGACCTTTATATACATGAATAACGTAATATAACGTAACCTAACCCAACCTAACCTCTCAGGGTACCATTTAACCACATTCCTTGATTGTCGGGCCCTACTTCTCGGTGGGAACACTATATACGTCTATGACGTAATACAACCTAACCTAATCCAACCCAACATCTCGGCGGTAATATTTGACAACATTCCTGGCGAGTTGGCCTCAACGCCTCCGTGGGACCTTTATATACATCAATAACGTAATATAACCTAACCTAATCCAACCTAACCTCTTGGGGTACCATTTAAACACATTCCTTGATTGTCGGGCCCTACTTCTCGGTGGGAACACTATATACGTCTATGACGTAATACAACCTAACCTAAGCCATCCTAACATCTCGGCGGTAATATTTGACAACATTCCTGGCGAGTTGGCCTCTACGTCTCCGTGGGACCTTTATATACATCAGTAACGTAATATAACCTAACCTAAGCCAACCTATCATTTCAGCGGTAATATTTGACAACATTCCTGGCGAGTTGGACTCTACGTCTCCGTGGGACCTTTATATATATCAATAACGTAATATAACCTAACCTAACCCAACCTAACATCTCGGCGGTAATATTTGACAACATTCCTGGCGAGTTGGCCTCTACGTCTCCGTGGGACCTTTATATACATCAATAAACTAATATAACCTAACCTAAGCCAACCTATCATCTCAGCGGTAATATTTAACCACATTCCTGGCTCGTTGGCCTCTACGTCTCCGTGGGACCTTTATATACTTCAATAACGTAATATAACCTAACCTAACCCAACCTAACATCTCGGCGGTAATATTTGAAAACATACCTGGCGAGATGGCCTCTACTTCTCCGTGGGACCTTTATATATATCAATAACGTAATATAACCTAACCTAACCCAACCTGACATCTCGGCGGTAATATTTAACCACATTCCTGGCTCGTTGGCCTCTACGTCTCCGTGGGACCTTTATATACTTCAATAACGTAATATAACCTAACCTAACCCAACCTAACATCTCGGCGGTAATATTTGAAAACATACCTGGCGAGATGGCCTCTACTTCTCCGTGGGACCTTTATATATATCAATAACGTAATATAACCTAACCTAACCCAACCTGACATCTCGGCGGTAATATTTGGCAACATTCCAGGCTTGTTGGCCTCTACGTCCCCGTGGGACCTTTATATACATGAATAACATAATATAACGTAACCTAACCCAACCTAACCTCTCGGGGTACCATTTAACCACATTCCTTGATTTTCGGGCCCTACTTCTCGGTGGGAACACTGTATACGTCCATGACGTAATACAACCTAACCTAAGCCAACCTAACATCTCGGCGGTAATATTTGACAACATTCCTGGCGAGTTGGCCTCTACGTCTCCGTGGGACATTTATATACATCAATAAAGTAATATAACCTAACCTAAGCCAACCTATCATCTCGGCAATATATTTAACCACATTCCTGGCTTGTTGGCCTCTACTTCTCCGTGGGACCTTTATATATATCAATAACGTCATATAACGTAACCTAACCCAGCCTATCATTTCGGCGGTAAAATTTGACAACATTTCTGGCGAGTTCGCCTCAACGTCTCCGTGGGACCTTTATATACATGAATAACGTAATATAACGTAACCTAACCCAACCTAACCTCTCAGGGTACCATTTAACCACATTCCTTGATTGTCGGGCCCTACTTCTCGGTGGGAACACTATATACGTCTATGACGTAATACAACCTAACCTAAGCCAACCTAACATCTCGGCGGTAATATTTGACAACATTCCTGGCGAGTTGGCCTCTACGTCTCCGTGGGACCTTTATATACATCAGTAACGTAATATAACCTAATTTAAGCCAACCTAACGTCTCGACGGTAATATTTGACCACATTCCTGGCTTGTTGGCCTCTACGTCCCCGTGGGACCTTTATATACTTCAATAACGTAATATAACCTAACCTAACCCAACCTAACATCTCGGGGGTAATATTTGAAAACATACCTGGCGAGTTGGCCTCTACTTCTCCGTGGGACCTTTATATATATCAATAACGTAATATAACCTAACCTATCCCAACCTGACATCTCGGCGGTAATATTTGACAGCATTCCTGGCGAGATGGCCTCCAGGTATCCTTTTGACCTTCATATACATCAATAACGTAATATAGCCTAACCTAACCCAACCTATCATCTCGGCGGTAATATTTGACCACATTCCTGTCCTGTTGGCCTTCAGGTCTCCGTTTGACCTTCATATACATCAATAACGTAATATAACCTAACCTAACCCAACCTAACATCTCGGCGGTAATATTTGACCACATTCCTGGCTTGTTGGCATCTACGTCTCCGTGGGACCTTTATATACATCAATAACGTAATATAACCTAACCTAATCCAACCTAACATCTCGGCGGTAATATTTGACCACATTCCTGGCTTGTTGGCCTCTACGTCTCCGTAGGACCTTTATATACTTCAATAACGTAATATAACCTAACCTAACCCAACCTAACATCTCGGCGGTAATATTTGAAAACATACCTGGCGAGATGGCCTCTACTTCTCCGTGGGACCTTTATATATATCAATAACGTAATATAACCTAACCTAACCCAACCTGACATCTCGGCGGTAATGTTTGACAACATTCCTGGCGAGTTGGCCTCTACGTCTCCGTGGGACATTTATATACATCAATAAAGTAATATAACCTAACCTAAGCCAACCTATCATCTCGGCGGTAATATTTAACCACATTCCTGGCTTGTTGGCCTCAACTTCTCCGTGGGACCTTTATATATATCAATAACGTCATATAACGTAACCTAACCCAACCTATCATTTCGGCGGTAAAATTTGACAACATTTCTGGCGAGTTCGCCTCAACGTCTCCGTGGGACCTTTATATACATGAATAACGTAATATAACGTAACCTAACCCAACCTAACCTCTCAGGGTACCATTTAACCACATTCCTTGATTGTCGGGCCCTACTTCTCGGTGGGAACACTATATACGTCTATGACGTAATACAACCTAACCTAATCCAATCTAACATCTCGGCGGTAATATTTGACAACATTCCTGGCGAGTTGGCCTCAACGCCTCCGTGGGACCTTTATATACATCAATAACGTAATATAACCTAACCTAATCCAACCTAACCTCTTGGGGTACCATTTAAACACATTCCTTGATTGTCGGGCCCTACTTCTCGGTGGGAACACTATATACGTCTATGACGTAATACAACCTAACCTAAGCCATCCTAACATCTCGGCGGTAATATTTGACAACATTCCTGGCGAGTTGGCCTCTACGTCTCCGTGGGACCTTTATGTACATCAGTAACGTAATATAACCTAACCTAAGCCAACCTATCATTTCAGCGGTAATATTTGACAACATTCCTGGCGAGTTGGACTCTACGTCTCCGTGGGACCTTTATATATATCAATAACGTAATATAACCTAACCTAACCCAACCTAACATCTCGGCGGTAATATTTGACAACATTCCTGGCGAGTTGGCCTCTACGTCTCCGTGGGACCTTTATATACATCAATAACGTAATATAACCTAACCTAAGCCAACCTAACATCTCGGGGGTAATATTTGAAAACATACCTGGCGAGTTGGCCTCTACTTCTCCGTGGGACCTTTATATATATCAATAACGTAATATAACCTAACCTATCCCAACCTGACATCTCGGCGGTAATATTTGACAGCATTCCTGGCGAGATGGCCTCCAGGTATCCTTTTGACCTTCATATACATCAATAACGTAATATAGCCTAACCTAACCCAACCTATCATCTCGGCGGTAATATTTGACCACATTCCTGTCCTGTTGGCCTTCAGGTCTCCGTTTGACCTTCATATACATCAATAACGTAATATAACCTAACCTAACCCAACCTAACATCTCGGCGGTAATATTTGACCACATTCCTGGCTTGTTGGCATCTACGTCTCCGTGGGACCTTTATATACATCAATAACGTAATATAACCTAACCTAATCCAACCTAACATCTCGGCGGTAATATTTGACCACATTCCTGGCTTGTTGGCCTCTACGTCTCCGTAGGACCTTTATATACTTCAATAACGTAATATAACCTAACCTAACCCAACCTAACATCTCGGCGGTAATATTTGAAAACATACCTGGCGAGATGGCCTCTACTTCTCCGTGGGACCTTTATATATATCAATAACGTAATATAACCTAACCTAACCCAACCTGACATCTCGGCGGTAATGTTTGACAACATTCCTGGCGAGTTGGCCTCTACGTCTCCGTGGGACATTTATATACATCAATAAAGTAATATAACCTAACCTAAGCCAACCTATCATCTCGGCGGTAATATTTAACCACATTCCTGGCTTGTTGGCCTCAACTTCTCCGTGGGACCTTTATATATATCAATAACGTCATATAACGTAACCTAACCCAACCTATCATTTCGGCGGTAAAATTTGACAACATTTCTGGCGAGTTCGCCTCAACGTCTCCGTGGGACCTTTATATACATGAATAACGTAATATAACGTAACCTAACCCAACCTAACCTCTCAGGGTACCATTTAACCACATTCCTTGATTGTCGGGCCCTACTTCTCGGTGGGAACACTATATACGTCTATGACGTAATACAACCTAACCTAATCCAATCTAACATCTCGGCGGTAATATTTGACAACATTCCTGGCGAGTTGGCCTCAACGCCTCCGTGGGACCTTTATATACATCAATAACGTAATATAACCTAACCTAATCCAACCTAACCTCTTGGGGTACCATTTAAACACATTCCTTGATTGTCGGGCCCTACTTCTCGGTGGGAACACTATATACGTCTATGACGTAATACAACCTAACCTAAGCCATCCTAACATCTCGGCGGTAATATTTGACAACATTCCTGGCGAGTTGGCCTCTACGTCTCCGTGGGACCTTTATGTACATCAGTAACGTAATATAACCTAACCTAAGCCAACCTATCATTTCAGCGGTAATATTTGACAACATTCCTGGCGAGTTGGACTCTACGTCTCCGTGGGACCTTTATATATATCAATAACGTAATATAACCTAACCTAACCCAACCTAACATCTCGGCGGTAATATTTGACAACATTCCTGGCGAGTTGGCCTCTACGTCTCCGTGGGACCTTTATATACATCAATAACGTAATATAACCTAACCTAAGCCAACCTATCATCTCAGCGGTAATATTTAACCACATTCCTGGCTCGTTGGCCTCTACGTCTCCGTGGGACCTTTATATACTTCAATAACGTAATATAACCTAACCTAATCCAACCGAACATCTCGGGGGTAATATTTGAAAACATACCTGGCGAGTTGGCCTCTACTTCTCCGTGGGACCTTTATATATATCAATAACGTAATATAAACTAACCTAACCCAACCTGAAATCTCGGCGGTAATATTTGGCAACATTCCAGGCTTGTTGGCCTCTACGTCCCCGTGGGACCTTTATATACATGAATAACATAATATAACGTAACCTAACCCAACCTAACCTCTCGGGGTACCATTTAACCACATTCCTTGATTTTCGGGCCCTACTTCTCGGTGGGAACACTGTATACGTCTATGACGTAATACAACCTAACCTAAGCCAACCTAACATCTCGGCGGTAATATTTGACAACATTCCTGGCGAGTTGGCCTCTACGTCTCCGTGGGACATTTATATACATCAATAAAGTAATATAACCTAACCTAAGCCAACCTATCATCTCGGCAGTATATTTAACCACATTCCTGGCTTGTTGGCCTCTACTTCTCCGTGGGACCTTTATATATATCAATAACGTCATATAACGTAACCTAACCCAGCCTATCATTTCGGCGGTAAAATTTGACAACATTTCTGGCGAGTTCGCCTCAACGTCTCCGTGGGACCTTTATATACATGAATAACGTAATATAACGTAACCTAACCCAACCTAACCTCTCAGGGTACCATTTAACCACATTCCTTGATTGTCGGGCCCTACTTCTCGGTGGGAACACTATATACGTCTATGACGTAATACAACCTAACCTAAGCCAACCTAACATCTCGGCGGTAATATTTGACAACATTCCTGGCGAGTTGGCCTCTACGTCTCCGTGGGACCTTTATATGCATCAGTAACGTAATATAACCTAATCTAAGCCAACCTAACATCTCGACGGTAATATTTGACCACATTCCTGGCTTGTTGGCCTCTACGTCCCCGTGGGACCTTTATATACTTCAATAACGTAATATAACCTAACCTAACCCAACCTAACATCTCGGGGGTAATATTTGAAAACATACCTGGCGAGTTGGCCTCTACTTCTCCGTGGGACCTTTATATATATCAATAACGTAATATAACCTAACCTAACCCAACCTGAAATCTCGGCGGTAATATTTGGCAACATTCCAGGCTCGTTGGCCTCTACGTCTCCGTGGGACCTTTATATACTTCAATAACGTAATATAACCTAACCTAACCCAACCTAACATCTCGGCGGTAATATTTGAAAACATACCTGGCGAGTTGGCCTCTACTTCTCCGTGGGACCTTTATATATATCAATAACGTAATATAACCTAACCTATCCCAACCTGACATCTCGGCGGTAATATTTGACAGCATTCCTGGCGAGATGGCCTCCAGGTATCCTTTTGACCTTCATATACATCAATAACGTAATATTGCCTAACCTAACCCAACCTATCATCTCGGCGGTAATATTGGACCACATTCCTGTCCTGTTGGCCTTCAGGTCTCCGTTTGACCTTCATATACATCAATAACGTAATATAACCTAACCTAACCCAACCTAACATCTCGGCGGTAATATTTGACCACATTCCTGGCTTGTTGGCATCTACGTCTCCGTGGGACCTTTATATACATCAATAACGTAATATAACCTAACCTAATCCAACCTAACATCTCGGCGGTAATATTTGACCACATTCCTGGCTTGTTGGCCTCTACGTCTCCGTAGGACCTTTATATACTTCAATAACGTAATATAACCTAACCTAACCCAACCTAACATCTCGGCGGTAATATTTGAAAACATACCTGGCGAGATGGCCTCTACTTCTTCGTGGGACCTTTATATATATCAATAACGTAATATAACCTAACCTAACCCAACCTGACATCTCGGCGGTAATATTTGGCAACATTCCAGGCTTGTTGGCCTCTACGTCCCCGTGGGACCTTTATATACATGAATAACATAATATAACGTAACCTAACCCAACCTAACCTCTCGGGGTACCATTTAACCACATTCCTTGATTTTCGGGCCCTACTTCTCGGTGGGAACACTGTATACGTCTATGACGTAATACAACCTAACCTAAGCTAACCTAACATCTCGGCGGTAATATTTGACAACATTCCTGGCGAGTTGGCCTCTACGTCTCCGTGGGACATTTATATACATCAATAAAGTAATATAACCTAACCTAAGCCAACCTATCATCTCGGCAGTATATTTAACCACATTCCTGGCTTGTTGGCCTCTACTTCTCCGTGGGACGTTTATATATATCAATAACGTCATATAACGTAACCTAACCCAGCCTATCATTTCGGCGGTAAAATTTGACAACATTCCTGGCTTGTTGGCCTCAACTTCTCCGTGGGACCTTTATATATATCAATAACGTAATATAACGTAACCTAACCCAACCTAACCTCTCAGGGTACCATTTAACCACATTCCTTGATTGTCGGGCCCTACTTCTCGGTGGGAACACTATATACGTCTATGACGTAATACAACCTAACCTAAGCCAACCTAACATCTCGGCGGTAATATTTGACAACATTCCTGGCGAGTTGGCCTCTACGTCTCCGTGGGACCTTTATATGCATCAGTAACGTAATATAACCTAATCTAAGCCAACCTAACATCTCGACGGTAATATTTGACCACATTCCTGGCTTGTTGGCCTCTACGTCCCCGTGGGACCTTTATATACTTCAATAACGTAATATAACCTAACCTAACCCAACCTAACATCTCGGGGGTAATATTTGAAAACATACCTGGCGAGTTGGCCTCTACTTCTCCGTGGGACCTTTATATATATCAATAACGTAATATAACCTAACCTAACCCAACCTGAAATCTCGGCGGTAATATTTGGCAACATTCCAGGCTCGTTGGCCTCTACGTCTCCGTGGGACCTTTATATACTTCAATAACGTAATATAACCTAACCTAACCCAACCTAACATCTCGGCGGTAATATTTGAAAACATACCTGGCGAGTTGGCCTCTACTTCTCCGTGGGACCTTTATATATATCAATAACGTAATATAACCTAACCTATCCCAACCTGACATCTCGGCGGTAATATTTGACAGCATTCCTGGCGAGATGGCCTCCAGGTATCCTTTTGACCTTCATATACATCAATAACGTAATATTGCCTAACCTAACCCAACCTATCATCTCGGCGGTAATATTGGACCACATTCCTGTCCTGTTGGCCTTCAGGTCTCCGTTTGACCTTCATATACATCAATAACGTAATATAACCTAACCTAACCCAACCTAACATCTCGGCGGTAATATTTGACCACATTCCTGGCTTGTTGGCATCTACGTCTCCGTGGGACCTTTATATACATCAATAACGTAATATAACCTAACCTAATCCAACCTAACATCTCGGCGGTAATATTTGACCACATTCCTGGCTTGTTGGCCTCTACGTCTCCGTAGGACCTTTATATACTTCAATAACGTAATATAACCTAACCTAACCCAACCTAACATCTCGGCGGTAATATTTGAAAACATACCTGGCGAGATGGCCTCTACTTCTTCGTGGGACCTTTATATATATCAATAACGTAATATAACCTAACCTAACCCAACCTGACATCTCGGCGGTAATATTTGGCAACATTCCAGGCTTGTTGGCCTCTACGTCCCCGTGGGACCTTTATATACATGAATAACATAATATAACGTAACCTAACCCAACCTAACCTCTCGGGGTACCATTTAACCACATTCCTTGATTTTCGGGCCCTACTTCTCGGTGGGAACACTGTATACGTCTATGACGTAATACAACCTAACCTAAGCTAACCTAACATCTCGGCGGTAATATTTGACAACATTCCTGGCGAGTTGGCCTCTACGTCTCCGTGGGACATTTATATACATCAATAAAGTAATATAACCTAACCTAAGCCAACCTATCATCTCGGCAGTATATTTAACCACATTCCTGGCTTGTTGGCCTCTACTTCTCCGTGGGACGTTTATATATATCAATAACGTCATATAACGTAACCTAACCCAGCCTATCATTTCGGCGGTAAAATTTGACAACATTTCTGGCGAGTTCGCCTCAACGTCTCCGTGGGACCTTTATATACATGAATAACGTAATATAACGTAACCTAACCCAACCTAACCTCTCAGGGTACCATTTAACCACATTCCTTGATTGTCGGGCCCTACATCTCGGTGGGAACACTATATACGTCTATGACGTAATACAACCTAACCTAAGCCAACCTAACATCTCGGCGGTAATATTTGACAACATTCCTGGCGAGTTGGCCTCTACGTCTCCGTGGAACCTTTATATACATCAGTAACGTAATATAACCTAATTTAAGCCAACCTAACATCTCGACGGTAATATTTGACCACATTCCTGGCTTGTTGGCCTCTACGTCCCCGTGGGACCTTTATATACTTCAATAACGTAATATAACCTAACCTAACCCAACCTAACATCTCGGGGGTAATATTTGAAAACATACCTGGCGAGTTGGCATCTACTTCTCCGTGGGACCTTTATATATATCAATAACGTAATATAACCTAACCTATCCCAACCTGACATCTCGGCGGTAATATTTGACAGCATTCCTGGCGAGATGGCCTCCAGGTATCCTTTTGACCTTCATATACATCAATAACGTAATATAGCCTAACCTAACCCAACCTATCATCTCGGCGGTAATATTTGACCACATTCCTGTCCTGTTGGCCTTCAGGTCTCCGTTTGACCTTCATATACATCAATAACGTAATATAACCTAACCTAACCCAACCTAACATCTCGGCGGTAATATTTGACCACATTCCTGGCTTGTTGGCATCTACGTCTCCGTGGGACCTTTATATACATCAATAACGTAATATAACCTAACCTAATCCAACCTAACATCTCGGCGGTAATATTTGACAACATTCCTGGCGAGTTGGCCTCTACGTCTCCGTGGGACATTTATATACATCAATAAAGTAATATAACCTAACCTAAGCCAACCTATCATCTCGGCGGTAATATTTAACCACATTCCTGGCTTGTTGGCCTCAACTTCTCCGTGGGACCTTTATATATATCAATAACGTCATATAACGTAACCTAACCCAACCTATCATTTCGGCGGTAAAATTTGACAACATTTCTGGCGAGTTCGCCTCAACGTCTCCGTGGGACCTTTATATACATGAATAACGTAATATAACGTAACCTAACCCAACCTAACCTCTCAGGGTACCATTTAACCACATTCCTTGATTGTCGGGCCCTACTTCTCGGTGGGAACACTATATACGTCTATGACGTAATACAACCTAACCTAATCCAACCTAACATCTCGGCGGTAATATTTGACAACATTCCTGGCTTGTTGGCCTCAACTTCTCCGTGGGACCTTTATATATATCAATAACGTAATATAACGTAACCTAACCCAACCTAACCTCTCAGGGTACCATTTAACCACATTCCTTGATTGTCGGGCCCTACTTCTCGGTGGGAACACTATATACGTCTATGACGTAATACAACCTAACCTAAGCCAACCTAACATCTCGGCGGTAATATTTGACAACATTCCTGGCGAGTTGGCCTCTACGTCTCCGTGGGACCTTTATATGCATCAGTAACGTAATATAACCTAATCTAAGCCAACCTAACATCTCGACGGTAATATTTGACCACATTCCTGGCTTGTTGGCCTCTACGTCCCCGTGGGACCTTTATATACTTCAATAACGTAATATAACCTAACCTAACCCAACCTAACATCTCGGGGGTAATATTTGAAAACATACCTGGCGAGTTGGCCTCTACTTCTCCGTGGGACCTTTATATATATCAATAACGTAATATAACCTAACCTAACCCAACCTGAAATCTCGGCGGTAATATTTGGCAACATTCCAGGCTCGTTGGCCTCTACGTCTCCGTGGGACCTTTATATACTTCAATAACGTAATATAACCTAACCTAACCCAACCTAACATCTCGGCGGTAATATTTGAAAACATACCTGGCGAGTTGGCCTCTACTTCTCCGTGGGACCTTTATATATATCAATAACGTAATATAACCTAACCTATCCCAACCTGACATCTCGGCGGTAATATTTGACAGCATTCCTGGCGAGATGGCCTCCAGGTATCCTTTTGACCTTCATATACATCAATAACGTAATATTGCCTAACCTAACCCAACCTATCATCTCGGCGGTAATATTGGACCACATTCCTGTCCTGTTGGCCTTCAGGTCTCCGTTTGACCTTCATATACATCAATAACGTAATATAACCTAACCTAACCCAACCTAACATCTCGGCGGTAATATTTGACCACATTCCTGGCTTGTTGGCATCTACGTCTCCGTGGGACCTTTATATACATCAATAACGTAATATAACCTAACCTAATCCAACCTAACATCTCGGCGGTAATATTTGACCACATTCCTGGCTTGTTGGCCTCTACGTCTCCGTAGGACCTTTATATACTTCAATAACGTAATATAACCTAACCTAACCCAACCTAACATCTCGGCGGTAATATTTGAAAACATACCTGGCGAGATGGCCTCTACTTCTTCGTGGGACCTTTATATATATCAATAACGTAATATAACCTAACCTAACCCAACCTGACATCTCGGCGGTAATATTTGGCAACATTCCAGGCTTGTTGGCCTCTACGTCCCCGTGGGACCTTTATATACATGAATAACATAATATAACGTAACCTAACCCAACCTAACCTCTCGGGGTACCATTTAACCACATTCCTTGATTTTCGGGCCCTACTTCTCGGTGGGAACACTGTATACGTCTATGACGTAATACAACCTAACCTAAGCTAACCTAACATCTCGGCGGTAATATTTGACAACATTCCTGGCGAGTTGGCCTCTACGTCTCCGTGGGACATTTATATACATCAATAAAGTAATATAACCTAACCTAAGCCAACCTATCATCTCGGCAGTATATTTAACCACATTCCTGGCTTGTTGGCCTCTACTTCTCCGTGGGACGTTTATATATATCAATAACGTCATATAACGTAACCTAACCCAGCCTATCATTTCGGCGGTAAAATTTGACAACATTTCTGGCGAGTTCGCCTCAACGTCTCCGTGGGACCTTTATATACATGAATAACGTAATATAACGTAACCTAACCCAACCTAACCTCTCAGGGTACCATTTAACCACATTCCTTGATTGTCGGGCCCTACATCTCGGTGGGAACACTATATACGTCTATGACGTAATACAACCTAACCTAAGCCAACCTAACATCTCGGCGGTAATATTTGACAACATTCCTGGCGAGTTGGCCTCTACGTCTCCGTGGAACCTTTATATACATCAGTAACGTAATATAACCTAATTTAAGCCAACCTAACATCTCGACGGTAATATTTGACCACATTCCTGGCTTGTTGGCCTCTACGTCCCCGTGGGACCTTTATATACTTCAATAACGTAATATAACCTAACCTAACCCAACCTAACATCTCGGGGGTAATATTTGAAAACATACCTGGCGAGTTGGCATCTACTTCTCCGTGGGACCTTTATATATATCAATAACGTAATATAACCTAACCTATCCCAACCTGACATCTCGGCGGTAATATTTGACAGCATTCCTGGCGAGATGGCCTCCAGGTATCCTTTTGACCTTCATATACATCAATAACGTAATATAGCCTAACCTAACCCAACCTATCATCTCGGCGGTAATATTTGACCACATTCCTGTCCTGTTGGCCTTCAGGTCTCCGTTTGACCTTCATATACATCAATAACGTAATATAACCTAACCTAACCCAACCTAACATCTCGGCGGTAATATTTGACCACATTCCTGGCTTGTTGGCATCTACGTCTCCGTGGGACCTTTATATACATCAATAACGTAATATAACCTAACCTAATCCAACCTAACATCTCGGCGGTAATATTTGACAACATTCCTGGCGAGTTGGCCTCTACGTCTCCGTGGGACATTTATATACATCAATAAAGTAATATAACCTAACCTAAGCCAACCTATCATCTCGGCGGTAATATTTAACCACATTCCTGGCTTGTTGGCCTCAACTTCTCCGTGGGACCTTTATATATATCAATAACGTCATATAACGTAACCTAACCCAACCTATCATTTCGGCGGTAAAATTTGACAACATTTCTGGCGAGTTCGCCTCAACGTCTCCGTGGGACCTTTATATACATGAATAACGTAATATAACGTAACCTAACCCAACCTAACCTCTCAGGGTACCATTTAACCACATTCCTTGATTGTCGGGCCCTACTTCTCGGTGGGAACACTATATACGTCTATGACGTAATACAACCTAACCTAATCCAACCTAACATCTCGGCGGTAATATTTGACAACATTCCTGGCGAGTTGGCCTCAACGCCTCCGTGGGACCTTTATATACATCAATAACGTAATATAACCTAGCCTAATCCAACCTCACCTCTTGGGGTACCATTTAAACACATTCCTTGATTGTCGGGCCCTACTTCTCGGTGGGAACACTATATACGTCTATGACGTAATACAACCTAACCTAAGCCATCCTAACATCTCGGCGGTAATATTTGACAACATTCCTGGCGAGTTGGCCTCTACGTCTCCGTGGGACCTTTATATACATCAGTAACGTAATATAACCTAACCTAAGCCAACCTATCATTTCAGCGGTAATATTTGACAACATTCCTGGCGAGTTGGACTCTACGTCTCCGTGGGACCTTTATATATATCAATAACGTAATATAACCTAACCTAACCCAACCTAACATCTCGGCGGTAATATTTGACAACATTCCTGGCGAGTTGGCCTCTACGTCTCCGTGGGACCTTTATATACATCAATAACGTAATATAACCTAACCTAAGCCAACCTATCATCTCAGCGGTAATATTTAACCACATTCCTGGCTCGTTGGCCTCTACGTCTCCGTGGGACCTTTATATACTTCAATAACGTAATATAACCTAACCTTACCCAACCTAACATCTCGGCGGTAATATTTGAAAACATACCTGGCGAGATGGCCTCTACTTCTCCGTGGGACCTTTATATATATCAGTAACGTAATATAACCTAACCTAACCCAGCCTATCATTTCGGCGGTAAAATTTGACAACATTTCTGGCGAGTTCGCCTCAACGTCTCCGTGGGACCTTTATATACATGAATAACGTAATATAACGTAACCTAACCCAACCTAACATCTCGGCGGTAATATTTGAAAACATACCTGGCGAGTTGGCCTCTACTTCTCCGTGGGACCTTTATATATATCAATAACGTAATATAACCTAACCTATCCCAACCTGACATCTCGGCGGTAATATTTGACAGCATTCCTGGCGAGATGGCCTCCAGGTATCCTTTTGACCTTCATATACATCAATAACGTAATATTGCCTAACCTAACCCAACCTATCATCTCGGCGGTAATATTTGACCACATTCCTGTCCTGTTGGCCTTCAGGTCTCCGTTTGACCTTCATATACATCAATAACGTAATATAACCTAACCTAACCCAACCTAACATCTCGGCGGTAATATTTGACCACATTCCTGGCTTGTTGGCATCTACGTCTCCGTGGGACCTTTATATACATCAATAACGTAATATAACCTAACCTAATCCAACCTAACATCTCGGCGGTAATATTTGGCAACATTCCAGGCTTGTTGGCCTCTACGTCCCCGTGGGACCTTTATATACATGAATAACATAATATAACGTAACCTAACCCAACCTAACCTCTCGGGGTACCATTTAACCACATTCCTTGATTTTCGGGCCCTACTTCTCGGTGGGAACACTGTATACGTCTATGACGTAATACAACCTAACCTAAGCTAACCTAACATCTCGGCGGTAATATTTGACAACATTCCTGGCGAGTTGGCCTCTACGTCTCCGTGGGACATTTATATACATCAATAAAGTAATATAACCTAACCTAAGCCAACCTATCATCTCGGCAGTATATTTAACCACATTCCTGGCTTGTTGGCGTCTACTTCTCCGTGGGACCTTTATATATATCAATAACGTCATATAACGTAACCTAACCCAGCCTATCATTTCGGCGGTAAAATTTGACAACATTTCTGGCGAGTTCGCCTCAACGTCTCCGTGGGACCTTTATATACATGAATAACGTAATATAACGTAACCTAACCCAACCTAACCTCTCAGGGTACCATTTAACCACATTCCTTGATTGTCGGGCCCTACTTCTCGGTGGGAACACTATATACGTCTATGACATAATACAACCTAACCTAAGCCAACCTAACATCTCGGCGGTAATATTTGACAACATTCCTGGCGAGTTGGCCTCTACGTCTCCGTGGGACCTTTATATACATCAGTAACGTAATATAACCTAATCTAAGCCAACCTAACATCTCGACGGTAATATTTGACCACATTCCTGGCTTGTTGGCCTCTACGTCCCCGTGGGACCTTTATATACTTCAATAACGTAATATAACCTAACCTAACCCAACCTAACATCTCGGGGGTAATATTTGAAAACATACCTGGCGAGTTGGCCTCTACTTCTCCGTGGGACCTTTATATATATCAATAACGTAATATAACCTAACCTAACCCAACCTGAAATCTCGGCGGTAATATTTGGCAACATTCCAGGCTCGTTGGCCTCTACGTCTCCGTGGGACCTTTATATACTTCAATAACGTAATATAACCTAACCTAACCCAACCTAACATCTCGGCGGTAATATTTGACCACATTCCTGGCTTGTTGGCATCTACGTCTCCGTGGGACCTTTATATACATCAATAACGTAATATAACCTAACCTAATCCAACCTAACATCTCGGCGGTAATATTTGACCACATTCCTGGCTTGTTGGCCTCTACGTCTCCGTAGGACCTTTATATACTTCAATAACGTAATATAACCTAACCTAACCCAACCTAACATCTCGGCGGTAATATTTGAAAACATACCTGGCGAGATGGCCTCTACTTCTCCGTGGGACCTTTATATATATCAATAACGTAATATAACCTAACCTAACCCAACCCGACATCTCGGCGGTAATATTTGACAACATTCCTGGCGAGTTGGCCTCTACGTCTCCGTGGAACCTTTATATACATCAGTAACGTAATATAACCTAATTTAAGCCAACCTAACATCTCGACGGTAATATTTGACCACATTCCTGGCTTGTTGGCCTCTACGTCCCCGTGGGACCTTTATATACTTCAATAACGTAATATAACCTAACCTAACCCAACCTAACATCTCGGGGGTAATATTTGAAAACATACCTGGCGAGTTGGCATCTACTTCTCCGTGGGACCTTTATATATATCAATAACGTAATATAACCTAACCTATCCCAACCTGACATCTCGGCGGTAATATTTGACAGCATTCCTGGCGAGATGGCCTCCAGGTATCCTTTTGACCTTCATATACATCAATAACGTAATATAGCCTAACCTAACCCAACCTATCATCTCGGCGGTAATATTTGACCACATTCCTGTCCTGTTGGCCTTCAGGTCTCCGTTTGACCTTCATATACATCAATAACGTAATATAACCTAACCTAACCCAACCTAACATCTCGGCGGTAATATTTGACCACATTCCTGGCTTGTTGGCATCTACGTCTCCGTGGGACCTTTATATACATCAATAACGTAATATAACCTAACCTAATCCAACCTAACATCTCGGCGGTAATATTTGACAACATTCCTGGCGAGTTGGCCTCTACGTCTCCGTGGGACATTTATATACATCAATAAAGTAATATAACCTAACCTAAGCCAACCTATCATCTCGGCGGTAATATTTAACCACATTCCTGGCTTGTTGGCCTCAACTTCTCCGTGGGACCTTTATATATATCAATAACGTCATATAACGTAACCTAACCCAACCTATCATTTCGGCGGTAAAATTTGACAACATTTCTGGCGAGTTCGCCTCAACGTCTCCGTGGGACCTTTATATACATGAATAACGTAATATAACGTAACCTAACCCAACCTAACCTCTCAGGGTACCATTTAACCACATTCCTTGATTGTCGGGCCCTACTTCTCGGTGGGAACACTATATACGTCTATGACGTAATACAACCTAACCTAATCCAACCTAACATCTCGGCGGTAATATTTGACAACATTCCTGGCGAGTTGGCCTCAACGCCTCCGTGGGACCTTTATATATATCAATAACGTAATATAACCTAACCTATCCCAACCTGACATCTCGGCGGTAATATTTGACAGCATTCCTGGCGAGATGGCCTCCAGGTATCCTTTTGACCTTCATATACATCAATAACGTAATATTGCCTAACCTAACCCAACCTATCATCTCGGCGGTAATATTTGACCACATTCCTGTCCTGTTGGCCTTCAGGTCTCCGTTTGACCTTCATATACATCAATAACGTAATATAACCTAACCTAACCCAACCTAACATCTCGGCGGTAATATTTGACCACATTCCTGGCTTGTTGGCATCTACGTCTCCGTGGGACCTTTATATACATCAATAACGTAATATAACCTAACCTAATCCAACCTAACATCTCGGCGGTAATATTTGGCAACATTCCAGGCTTGTTGGCCTCTACGTCCCCGTGGGACCTTTATATACATGAATAACATAATATAACGTAACCTAACCCAACCTAACCTCTCGGGGTACCATTTAACCACATTCCTTGATTTTCGGGCCCTACTTCTCGGTGGGAACACTGTATACGTCTATGACGTAATACAACCTAACCTAAGCTAACCTAACATCTCGGCGGTAATATTTGACAACATTCCTGGCGAGTTGGCCTCTACGTCTCCGTGGGACATTTATATACATCAATAAAGTAATATAACCTAACCTAAGCCAACCTATCATCTCGGCAGTATATTTAACCACATTCCTGGCTTGTTGGCGTCTACTTCTCCGTGGGACCTTTATATATATCAATAACGTCATATAACGTAACCTAACCCAGCCTATCATTTCGGCGGTAAAATTTGACAACATTTCTGGCGAGTTCGCCTCAACGTCTCCGTGGGACCTTTATATACATGAATAACGTAATATAACGTAACCTAACCCAACCTAACCTCTCAGGGTACCATTTAACCACATTCCTTGATTGTCGGGCCCTACTTCTCGGTGGGAACACTATATACGTCTATGACATAATACAACCTAACCTAAGCCAACCTAACATCTCGGCGGTAATATTTGACAACATTCCTGGCGAGTTGGCCTCTACGTCTCCGTGGGACCTTTATATACATCAGTAACGTAATATAACCTAATCTAAGCCAACCTAACATCTCGACGGTAATATTTGACCACATTCCTGGCTTGTTGGCCTCTACGTCCCCGTGGGACCTTTATATACTTCAATAACGTAATATAACCTAACCTAACCCAACCTAACATCTCGGGGGTAATATTTGAAAACATACCTGGCGAGTTGGCCTCTACTTCTCCGTGGGACCTTTATATATATCAATAACGTAATATAACCTAACCTAACCCAACCTGAAATCTCGGCGGTAATATTTGGCAACATTCCAGGCTCGTTGGCCTCTACGTCTCCGTGGGACCTTTATATACTTCAATAACGTAATATAACCTAACCTAACCCAACCTAACATCTCGGCGGTAATATTTGACCACATTCCTGGCTTGTTGGCATCTACGTCTCCGTGGGACCTTTATATACATCAATAACGTAATATAACCTAACCTAATCCAACCTAACATCTCGGCGGTAATATTTGACCACATTCCTGGCTTGTTGGCCTCTACGTCTCCGTAGGACCTTTATATACTTCAATAACGTAATATAACCTAACCTAACCCAACCTAACATCTCGGCGGTAATATTTGAAAACATACCTGGCGAGATGGCCTCTACTTCTCCGTGGGACCTTTATATATATCAATAACGTAATATAACCTAACCTAACCCAACCTGACATCTCGACGGTAATATTTGACAACATTCCTGGCCAGTTGGCCTCTACGTCTCCATGGGACATTTATATACATCAATAAAGTAATATAACCTAACCTAAGCCAACCTATCATCTCGGCGGTAATATTTAACCACATTCCTGGCTTGTTGGCCTCTACTTCTCCGTGGGACCTTTATATATATCAATAACGTCATATAACGTAACCTAACCCAACCTATCATTTCGGCGGTAAAATTTGACAACATTTCTGGCGAGTTCGCCTCAACGTCTCCGTGGGACCTTTATATACATGAATAACGTAATATAACGTAACCTAACCCAACCTAACCTCTCAGGGTACCATTTAACCACATTCCTTGATTGTCGGGCCCTACTTCTCGGTGGGAACACTATATACGTCTATGACGTAATACAACCTAACCTAATCCAACCTAACATCTCGGCGGTAATATTTGACAACATTCCTGGCGAGTTGGCCTCAACGCCTCCGTGGGACCTTTATATACATCAATAACGTAATATAACCTAACCTAATCCAACCTAACCTCTTGGGGTACCATTTAAACACATTCCTTGATTGTCGGGCCCTACTTCTCGGTGGGAACACCATATACGTCTATGACGTAATACAACCTAACCTAAGCCATCCTAATATCTCGGCGGTAATATTTGACAACATTCCTGGCGAGTTGGGCTCTACGTCTCCGTGGGACCTTTATATACATCAATAACGTAATATAACCTAACCTAAGCCAACCTATCATCTCAGCGGTAATATTTAACCACATTCCTGGCTCGTTGGCCTCTACGTCTCCGTGGGACCTTTATATACTTCAATAACGTAATATAACCTAACCTAATCCAACCGAACATCTCGCGGGGTAATATTTGAAAACATACCTGGCGAGTTGGCCTCTACTTCTCCGTGGGACCTTTATATATATCAATAACGTAATATAACCTAACCTAACCCAACCTGAAATCTCGGCGGTAATATTTGGCAACATTCCAGGCTCGTTGGCCTCTACGTCCCCGTGGGACCTTTATATGCATGAATAACGTAATATAACGTAACCTAACCTAACCTAACCTCTCGGGGTACCATTTAACCACATTCCTTGATTGTCGGGCCGTACTTCTCGGTGGAAACACTGTATACGTCTATGACGTAATACAACCTAACCTAACCCAAACTATCATCTCGGCGGTAATATTTGACCACATTCCTGGCTTGTTGGCCTCTACGTCTCCGTGGGACCTTTATATACATCAATAACGTAATATAACCTAACCTAACCCAACCTAACATCTCGGCGGTAACATTTGACCACATTCGTGGCTTGTTGGCCTCTACGTCGCCGTGGGACCTTTATATACTTCAATAACGTAATATAACCTAACCTAACCCAACCTTACATCTCGGCGGTAATATTTGGCAACATTCCCGGCTTGTTGGCCTCTACGTCTCCGTGGGACCTTTATATACATCAATAACGTGAATAACGTAACCTAACCCAACATAACCTCTCGGGGTACCATTTAACCACATTCCTTGATTGTCGGGCCCTACTTCTCTGTGGGAACACTGTATACGTCTATGACGTAATACAGCCTAACCTAAACCAACCTAATATCTCGGCGGTAATATTTGACAACATTCCTGGCGAGTTGGCCTCTACGTCTCCGTGGGACCTTTATTTACGTCAATAACGTAATATAACCTAACCTAAACCAATCTAACATCTCGGCGGTAATATTTGACCACATTCCTGGCTTGTTGGCCTCTACGTCTCCGTGGGACCTTTATATACTTCAATAACGTAATATAACCTAACCTAACCCAACCTAACATCTCGGCGGTAATATTTGAAAACATACCTGGCGAGTTGGCCTCTACTTCTCCGTGGGATCTTTATATATATCAATAACGTAATATAACCTAACCTAACCCAACCTAACATCTCGGCGGTAATATTTGAAAACATATCTGGCGAGTTGGCCTCTACTTCTCCGTGGGACCTTTATATATATCAATAACGTAATATAACCTAACCTATCCCAACCTGACATCTCGGCGGTAATATTTGGCAACATTCCAGGCTTGTTGGCCTCTACGTCCCCGTGGGACCTTTATATATATCAATAACGTAATATAACGTAACCTAACCCAACCTATCATTTCGGCGGTAAAATTTGACAACATTTCTGGCGAGTTCGCCTCAACGTCTCCGTGTGACCTTTATATACATGAATAACGTAATATGACGTAGCCTAACCCAACCTAACCTCTTGGGGTACCATTTAAACACATTCCTTGATTGTCGGGCCCTACTTCTCGGTGGGAACACTATATACGTCTATGACGTAATACAACCTAACCCTAGCCAACCTAACATCTCGGCGGTAATATTTGACAACATTTCTGGCGAGTTCGCCTCAACGTCTCCGTGGGACCTTTATATACATGAATAACGTAATATGACGTAACCTAACCCAACCTAACCTCTTGGGGTACCATTTAACCACATTCCTTGATTGTCGGGCCCTACTTCTCGGTGGGAACACTATATACGTCTATGACGTAATACAACCTAACATCTCGGCGGTAATATTTGACAACATTCCTGGCGAGTTGGCCTGTACGTCTCCGTGGGACCTTTATATACATCAGTAACGTAATATAACCTAACCTAAGCCAACCTATCATCTCGGCGGTAATATTTGACAACATTCCTGGCGAGTTGGACTCTACGTCTCCGTGGGACCTTTATATATATCAATAACGTAATATAACCTAACCTAACCCAACCTAACATCTCGGCGGTAATATTTAACAACATTCCTGGCGAGTTGGCTTCTCCGTCTCCGTGGGACCTTTATATACATCAATAACGTAATATAACCTAACCTAACCCAACCTAACATCTCGGCGGTAATATTTGGCAACATTCCCGGCTTGTTGGCCTCTACGTCTCCGTGGGACCTTTATATACATCAATAACGTGAATAACGTAACCTAACCCAACCTAACCTCTCAGGGTACCATTTAACCACATTCCTTGATTGTCGGGCCCTACTTCTCTGTGGGAACACTGTATACGTCTATGACGTAATACAGCCTAACCTAAACCAACCTAATATCTCGGCGGTAATATTTGACAACATTCCTGGCGAGTTGGCCTCTACGTCTCCGTGGGACCTTTATTTACGTCAATAACGGAATATAACCTAACCTAAACCAAACTAACATCTCGGCGGTAATATTTGACCACATTCCTGGCTTGTTGGCCTCTACGTCTCCGTGGGACCTTTATATACTTCAATAACGTAATATAACCTAACCTAACCCAACCTAACATCTCGGCGGTAAAATTTGACAACATTTCTGGCGAGTTCGCCTCAACGTCTCCGTGGGACCTTTATATACATGAATAACGTAATATGGCGTAACCTAACCCAACCTAACCTCTTGGGGTACCATTTAACCACATTCCTTGATTGTCGGGCCCTACTTCTCGGTGGGAACACTATATACGTCTATGACGTAATACAACCTAACATCTCGGCGGTAATATTTGACAACATTCCTGGCGAGTTGGCCTGTACGTCTCCGTGGGACCTTTATATACATCAGTAACGTAATATAACCTAACCTAAGCCAACCTATCATTTCAGCGGTAATATTTGACAACATTCCTGGCGAGTTGGCCTCTACGTCTCCGTGGGACCTTTATATATATCAATAACGTAATATAACCTAACCTATCCCAACCTGACATCTCGGCGGTAATATTTGGCAACATTCCAGGCTTGTTGGCCTCTACGTCCCCGTGGGACATTTATATACATGAATAACATAATATAACGTAACCTAACCCAACCTAACCTCTCGGGGTACCATTTAACCACATTCCTTGATTTTCGGGCCCTACTTCTCGGTGGGAACACTGTATACGTCTATGACGTAATACAACCTAACCTAAGCCAACCTAACATCTCGGCGGTAATATTTGACCACATTCCTGTCTTGTTGGCCTCTACGTCTCCGTGGGACCTTTATATACATCAATAACGTAATATAACCTAACCTAACGCAACCTAACATCTCGGCGGTAACATTTCACCACATTCGTTGCTTGTTGGCCTCTACGTCTCCGTGGGACCTTTATATACTTCAATAACGTAATATAACCTAACCTAACCCAACCTAACATCTCGGCGGTAATATTTGAAAACATACCTGGCGAGTTGGCCTCTACTTCTCCGTGGGACCTTTATATATATCAATAACGTAATATAACCTAACCTATCCCAACCTGACACCTCGGCGGTAATATTTGGCAACATTCCAGGCTTGTTCGCCTCAACGTCTCCGTGGGACCTTTATATACACGAATAACGTAATATGACGTAACCTAACCTAACCTAACCTCTCGGGGTACCATTTAACCACATTCCTTGATTGTCGGGCCGTACTTCTCGGTGGGAACACTGTATACGTCTATGACGTAATACAACCTAACCTAACCCAAACTATCATCTCGGCGGTAATATTTGACCACATTCCTGGCTTGTTGGCCTCTACGTCTCCGTGGGACCTTTATATACATCAATAACGTAATATAACCTAACCTAACCCAACCTAACATCTCGGCGGTAATATTTGACCACATTCCTGGCTTGTTGGCCTCTACTTCTCCGTGGGACCCTTATATATATCAATAACGTAATATAACCTAACCTAACCCAACCTGACATCTCGGCGGTAATATTTGGCAACATTCCAGGCTCGTTGGCCTCTACGTCCCCGTGGGACCTTTATATACATGAATAACGTAATATAACGTAACCTAACCCAACCTAACATCTCGGCGGTAATATTTGGCAACATTCCAGGCTCGTTGGCCTCTACGTCCCCGTGGGACGTTTATATACATGAATAACGTAATATAACGTAACCTAACCTAACCTAACCTCTCGGGGTACCATTTAACCACATTCCTTGATTGTCGGGCCGTACTTCTCGGTGGGAACACTGTATACGTCTATGACGTAATACAACCTAACCTAACCCAAACTATCATCTCGGCGGTAATATTTGACAACATTCCTGGCGAGTTGGCCTCTACGTCTCCATGGGACCTTTATATACATCAATAACGTAATATAACCTAACCTAACCCAACCTAACATCTCGGCGGTAATATTTGACAGCATTCCTGGCGAGATGGCCTCCAGGTATCCGTGGGACCTTTATATACATCAATAACGTAATACAACGTAACCTAACCCAACCTATCATCTCGGCTGTAATATTTGACATCATTCCTGGTGAGTTAGCCTCTACGTCTCCGTGGGACCTTTATATACATCAATAACGTAATATAACCTAACCTACCCCAACCTATCATCTCGGCGGTAATATTTGACATCATTCCTGGGGAGTTGGCCTCTACGTCTCCGTGGGACCTTTATATACATCAATAACACAATATAATCTAGCCTAACCCAATCTAACATCTCGGCGGTAATATTTGACCACATTCCTGTCTTGTTGGCCTCCAGGTCTCCGTTTGACCTTCATATACATCAATAACGTAATATAACCTAACCTAACCCAACCTAACATCTCGGCGGTAATATTTGACCACATTCCTGGCTTGTTGGCCTCAACGTCTCCCTGGGACCTTTATATACATGAATAACGTAATATAACGTAACCTAACCCAACCTAACCTCTCAGGGTACCATTTAACCACATTCCTTGATTGTCGGGCCCTACTTCTCGGTGGGAACACTATATACGTCTATGACGTAATACAAACTAACCTAAGCCAACCTAACATCTCGGCGGTAATATTTGACAACATTCCTGGCGAGTTGGCCTCTACGTCTCCGTGGGACCTTTATATACATCAGTAACGTAATATAACCTAACCTAAGCCAACCTATCATTTCAGCCGTAATATTTGACAACATTCCTGGCTTGTTGGCCTCTACGTCTCCGTGGGACCTTTATATACTTCAATAACGTAATATAACCTAACCTAACCCAACCTAACATCTCGGGGGTAATATTTGAAATCATACCTGGCGAGTTGGCCTCTACTTCTCCGTGGGACCTTTATATATATCAATAACGTAATATAACCTAACCTAACCCAACCTGACATCTCGGCGGTAATATTTGGCAACATTCCAGGCTTGTTGGCCTCTACGTCCCCGTGGGACCTTTATATACATGAATAACATAATATAACGTAACCTAACCCAACCTAACCTCTCGGGGTACCATTTAACTACATTCCTTGATTTTCGGGCCCTACTTCTCGGTGGGAACACTGTATACGTCTATGACGTAATACAACCTAACCTAAGCCAACCTAACATCTCGGCGGTAATATTTGACAACATTCCTGGCGAGTTGGCCTCTACGTCTCCGTGGGACATTTATATACATCAATAACGTAATATAACCTAACCTAAGCCAACCTATCATTTCAGCCGTAATATTTGACAACATTCCTGGCGAGTTGGCCTCTAGGTCTCCGTTTGACCTTCATATTCATCAATAACGTAATATAACCTAACCTAACCCAACCTATCATCTCGGCGGTAATATTTGACCACATTCCTGGATTGCTGACCTCTAAGTCTCCGTGGGAACTTTATATACATCAATAACGTAATATAACCTAACCTAACCCAACCTAACATCTCGGCGGTAATATTTGACCACATTCCTGGCTTGTTGGCCTCTACGTCTCCGTGGGACCTTTATATACTTCAATAACGTAATATAACCTAACTTAACCCAACCTGAAATCTCGGCGGTAATATTTGGTAACATTCCAGGCTCGTTGGCCTCTACGTCCCCGTGGGACCTTTATATACATGAATAACGTAATATAACCTAACCTAACCCAACCTAACATCTCGGCGGTAATATTTGACCACATTCCTGGCTTGTTGGCCTCTACGTCTCCGTAGGACCTTTATATACTTCAATAACGTAATATAACCTAACCTAACCCAACCTAACATCTCGGCGGTAATATTTGAAAACATACCTGGCGAGTTGGCCTCTACTTCTCCGTGGGACCTTTATATATATATCAATAACGTAATATAACCTAACCTAACCCAACCTGACATCTCGGCGGTAATATTTGGCAACATTCCAGGCTTGTTGGCCTCTACGTCCCCGTGGGACCTTTATATACATGAATAACATAATATAACGTAACCTAACCCAACCTAACCTCTCGGGGTACCATTTAACTACATTCCTTGATTTTCGGGCCCTACTTCTCGGTGGGAACACTGTATACGTCTATGACGTAATACAACCTAACCTAAGCCAACCTAACATCTCGGCGGTAATATTTGACAACATTCCTGGCGAGTTGGCCTCTACGTCTCCGTGGGACATTTATATACATCAATAACGTAATATAACCTAACCTATCCCAACCTGACATCTCGGCGGTAATATTTGACAGCATTCCTGGCGAGTTGGCCTCCACGTATCCTTTTGACCTTCATATACATCAATAACGTAATATAGCCTAACCTAACCCAACCTATCATCTCGCCGGTAATATTTGACCACATTCCTGTCCTGTTGGCATTCAGGTCTCCGTTTGACCTTCATATACATCAATAACGTAATATAACCTAACCTAACCCAACCTAACATCTCGGCGGTAATATTTGACCACATTCCTGGCTTGTTGGCATCTACGTCTCCGTGGGACCTTTATATACATCAATAACGTAATATAACCTAACCTAATCCAACCTAACATCTCGGCGGTAATATTTGACCACATTCCTGGCTTGTTGGCCTCTACGTCTCCGTAGGACCTTTATATACTTCAATAACGTAATATAACCTAACCTAACCCAACCTAACATCTCGGCGGTAATATTTGAAAACATACCTGGCGAGATGGCCTCTACTTCTCCGTGGGACCTTTATATATATCAATAACTTAATATAACCTAACCTAACCCAACCTGACATCTCGGCGGTAATATTTGGCAACATTCCAGGCTTGTTGGCCTCTACGTCCCCGTGGGACCTTTATATACATGAATAACATAATATAACGTAACCTAACCCAACCTAACCTCTCGGGGTACCATTTAACCACATTCCTTGATTTTCGGGCCCTACTTCTCGGTGGGAACACTGTATACGTCTATGACGTAATACAACCTAACCTAAGCCAACCTAACATCTCGGCGGTAATATTTGACAAAATTCCTGGCGAGTTGGCCTCTACGTCTCCGTTGGACATTTATATACATCAATAACGTAATATAACCTAACCTAAGCCAACCCATCATCTCGGCGGTAATATTTAACCACATTCCTGGCTTGTTGGCCTCTACTTCTCCGTGGGACCTTTATATATATCAATAACGAAATATAACGTAACCTAACCCAACCTATCATTTCGGCGGTAAAATTTGACAACATTTCTGGCGAGTTCGCCTCAACGTCTCCGTGGGACCTTTATATACATGAATAACGTAATATGACGTAACCTAACCCAACCTAACCTCTCGGGGTACCATTTAACCACATTCCTTGACTGTCGGGCCCTACCTCTCGGTGGGAACACTATATACGTCTATGACGTAATACAACCTAACCTAAGCCAACCTATCATCTCGGCGGTAATATTTAACCACATTCCTGGCTTGTTGGCCTCTACTTCTCCGTGGGACCTTTATATATATCAATAACGTAATATAATGTAACCTAACCCAACCTATCATTTCGGCGGTAAAATTTGACAACACTTCTGGCGAGTTCGCCTCAACGTCTCCGTGGTACCTTTATATACATGAATAACGTAATATAACGTAACCTAACCCAACCTAACCTCTCAGGGTACAATTTAACCACATTCCTTGATTGTCGGGCACTACTTCTCGGTGGGAACACTATATACGTCTATGACGTAATACAACCTAACCTAAGCCAACCAAACATCTGGGCGGTAATATTTGACAACATTCCTGGCGAGTTGGCCTCTACGTCTCCGTGGGACCTTTATATACATCAGTAACGTAATATAACCTAATCTAAGCCAACCTAACATCTCGACGGTAATATTTGACCACATTCCTGGCTTGTTGGCCTCTACGTCTCCGTGGGACCTTTATATACTTCAATAACGTAATATAACCTAACCTAACCCAACCTAACATCTCGGGGGTAATATTTGAAAACATACCTGGCGAGTTGGCCTCTACTTCTCCGTGGGACCTTTATAAATATCAATAACGTAATATAACCTAACCTAACCCAACCTGAAATCTCGGCGGTAATATTTGGCAACATTCCAGGCTCGTTGGCCTCTACGTCTCCGTGGGACCTTTATATACTTCAATAACGTAATATAACCTAACCTAACCCAACCTGACATCTCGGCGGTAATATTTGAAAACATACCTGGCGAGTTGGCCTCTACTTCTCCGTGGGACCTTTATATATATCAATAACGTAATATAACCTAACCTATCCCAACCTGACATCTCGGCGGTAATATTTGACAGCATTCCTGGCGAGATGGCCTCCAGGTATCCTTTTGACCTTCATATACATCAATAACGTAATATAGCCTAACCTAACCCAACCTATCATCTCGGCGGTAATATTTGACCACATTCCTGTCCTGTTGGCCTTCAGGTCTCCGTTTGACCTTCATATACATCAATAACGTAATATCACCTAACCTAACCCAACCTATCATCTCGGCGGTAATATTTGACCACATTCCTGGATTGCTGACCTCTAAGTCTCCGTGGGAACTTTATATACATCAATAACGTAATATAACCTAACCTAACCCAACCTAACATCTCGGCGGTAATATTTGACCACATTCCTGGCTTGTTGGCCTCTACGTCTCCGTGGGACCTTTATATACTTCAATAACGTAATATAACCTAACTTAACCCAACCTGAAATCTCGGCGGTAATATTTGGTAACATTCCAGGCTCGTTGGCCTCTACGTCCCCGTGGGACCTTTATATACATGAATAACGTAATATAACCTAACCTAACCCAACCTAACATCTCGGCGGTAATATTTGACCACATTCCTGGCTTGTTGGCCTCTACGTCTCCGTAGGACCTTTATATACTTCAATAACGTAATATAACCTAACCTAACCCAACCTAACATCTCGGCGGTAATATTTGAAAACATACCTGGCGAGTTGGCCTCTACTTCTCCGTGGGACCTTTATATATATCAATAACGTAATATAACCTAACCTAACCCAACCTGACATCTCGGCGGTAATATTTGGCAACATTCCAGGCTTGTTGGCCTCTACGTCCCCGTGGGACCTTTATATACATGAATAACATAATATAACGTAACCTAACCCAACCTAACCTCTCGGGGTACCATTTAACTACATTCCTTGATTTTCGGGCCCTACTTCTCGGTGGGAACACTGTATACGTCTATGACGTAATACAACCTAACCTAAGCCAACCTAACATCTCGGCGGTAATATTTGACAACATTCCTGGCGAGTTGGCCTCTACGTCTCCGTGGGACATTTATATACATCAATAACGTAATATAACCTAACCTAAGCCAACCTATCATTTCAGCCGTAATATTTGACAACATTCCTGGCGAGTTGGCCTCTAGGTCTCCGTTTGACCTTCATATTCATCAATAACGTAATATAACCTAACCTAACCCAACCTATCATCTCGGCGGTAATATTTGACCACATTCCTGGATTGCTGACCTCTAAGTCTCCGTGGGAACTTTATATACATCAATAACGTAATATAACCTAACCTAACCCAACCTAACATCTCGGCGGTAATATTTGACCACATTCCTGGCTTGTTGGCCTCTACGTCTCCGTGGGACCTTTATATACTTCACTAACGTAATATAACCTAACTTAACCCAACCTAACATCTCGGGGGTAATATTTGAAAACATACCTGGCGAGTTGGCCTCTACTTCTCCGTGGGACCTTTATATATATTAATAACGTAATATAACCTAACCTAACCCAACCTGAAATCTCGGCGGTAATATTTGGCAACATTCCAGGCTCGTTGGCCTCTACGTCCCCGTGGGACCTTTATATACATGAATAACGTAATATAACGTAACCTAACCTAACCTAACCTCTCGGGGTACCATTTAACCACATTCCTTGATTGTCGGGCCCTACTTCTCGGTGGGAACACTGTATACGTCTATGACGTAATACAACCTAACCTAACCCAACCTATAATCTCGGCGGTAATATTTGACACCATTCCTGGGGAGTTGGCCTCTACGTCTCCGTGGGACCTTTATATATATCAATAACGTAATATAACCTAACCTATCCCAACCTGACATCTCGGCGGTAATATTTGACAGCATTCCTGGCGAGATGGCCTCCACGTATCCTTTTGACCTTCATATACATCAATAACGTAATATAGCCTAACCTAACCCAACCTATCATCTCGCCGGTAATATTTGACCACATTCCTGTCCTGTTGGCATTCAGGTCTCCGTTTGACCTTCATATACATCAATAACGTAATATAACCTAACCTAACCCAACCTATCATCTCGGCGGTAATATTTGACCACATTCCTGGCTTGTTGGCCTCTACGTCTCCGTAGGACCTTTATATACTTCAATAACGTAATATAACCTAACCTAACCCAACCTAACATCTCGGCGGTAATATTTGAAAACATACCTGGCGAGATGGCCTCTACTTCTCCGTGGGACCTTTATATATATCAATAACTTAATATAACCTAACCTAACCCAACCTGACATCTCGGCGGTAATATTTGGCAACATTCCAGGCTTGTTGGCCTCTACGTCCCCGTGGGACCTTTATATACATGAATAACATAATATAACGTAACCTAACCCAACCTAACCTCTCGGGGTACCATTTAACCACATTCCTTGATTTTCGGGCCCTACTTCTCGGTGGGAACACTGTATACGTCTATGACGTAATACAACCTAACCTAAGCCAACCTAACATCTCGGCGGTAATATTTGACAAAATTCCTGGCGAGTTGGCCTCTACGTCTCCGTTGGACATTTATATACATCAATAACGTAATATAACCTAACCTAAGCCAACCTATCATCTCGGCGGTAATATTTAACCACATTCCTGGCTTGTTGGCCTCTACTTCTCCGTGGGACCTTTATATATATCAATAACGAAATATAACGTAACCTAACCCAACCTATCATTTCGGCGGTAAAATTTGACAACATTTCTGGCGAGTTCGCCTCAACGTCTCCGTGGGACCTTTATATACATGAATAACGTAATATGACGTAACCTAACCCAACCTAACCTCTCGGGGTACCATTTAACCACATTCCTTGACTGTCGGGCCCTACCTCTCGGTGGGAACACTATATACGTCTATGACGTAATACAACCTAACCTAAGCCAACCTATCATCTCGGCGGTAATATTTAACCACATTCCTGGCTTGTTGGCCTCTACTTCTCCGTGGGACCTTTATATATATCAATAACGTAATATAACGAAACCTAACCCAACCTATCATTTCGGCGGTAAAATTTGACAACACTTCTGGCGAGTTCGCCTCAACGTCTCCGTGGTACCTTTATATACATGAATAACGTAATATAACGTAACCTAACCCAACCTAACCTCTCAGGGTACAATTTAACCACATTCCTTGATTGTCGGGCACTACTTCTCGGTGGGAACACTATATACGTCTATGACGTAATACAACCTAACCTAAGCCAACCAAACATCTGGGCGGTAATATTTGACAACATTCCTGGCGAGTTGGCCTCTACGTCTCCGTGGGACCTTTATATACATCAGTAACGTAATATAACCTAATCTAAGCCAACCTAACATCTCGACGGTAATATTTGACCACATTCCTGGCTTGTTGGCCTCTACGTCTCCGTGGGACCTTTATATACTTCAATAACGTAATATAACCTAACCTAACCCAACCTAACATCTCGGGGGTAATATTTGAAAACATACCTGGCGAGTTGGCCTCTACTTCTCCGTGGGACCTTTATAAATATCAATAACGTAATATAACCTAACCTAACCCAACCTGAAATCTCGGCGGTAATATTTGGCAACATTCCAGGCTCGTTGGCCTCTACGTCTCCGTGGGACCTTTATATACTTCAATAACGTAATATAACCTAACCTAACCCAACCTGACATCTCGGCGGTAATATTTGAAAACATACCTGGCGAGTTGGCCTCTACTTCTCCGTGGGACCTTTATATATATCAATAACGTAATATAACCTAACCTATCCCAACCTGACATCTCGGCGGTAATATTTGACAGCATTCCTGGCGAGATGGCCTCCAGGTATCCTTTTGACCTTCATATACATCAATAACGTAATATAGCCTAACCTAACCCAACCTATCATCTCGGCGGTAATATTTGACCACATTCCTGTCCTGTTGGCCTTCAGGTCTCCGTTTGACCTTCATATACATCAATAACGTAATATCACCTAACCTAACCCAACCTAACATCTCGGCGGTAATATTTGACCACATTCCTGGCTTGTTGGCATCTACGTCTCCGTGGGACCTTTATATACATCAGTAACGTAATATAACCTAATCTAAGCCAACCTAACATCTCGGCGGTAATATTTGACAACATTCCTGGCGAGTTGGCCTCTACGTCTCCGTTGGACATTTATATACATCAATAACGTAATATAACCTAACCTAAGCCAACCTATCATCTCGGCGGTAATATTTAACCACATTCCTGGCTTGTTGGCCTCTACTTCTCCGTGGGACCTTTATATATATCAATAACGTCATATAACGTAACCTAACCCAACCTATCATTTCGGCGGTAAAATTTGACAAAATTTCTGGCGAGTTCGCCTCAACGTCTCCCTGGGACCTTTATATACATGAATAACGTAATATAACGTAACCTAACCCAACCTAACCTCTCAGGGTACCATTTAACCACATTCCTTGATTGTCGGGCCCTACTTCTCGGTGGGAACACTATATACGTCTATGACGTAATACAAATTAACCTAAGCCAACCTAACATCTCGGCGGTAATATTTGACAACATTCCTGGCGAGTTGGCCTCTACGTCTCCGTGGGACCTTTATATACATCAGTAACGTAATATAACCTAACCTAAGCCAACCTATCATTTCAGCCGTAATATTTGACAACATTCCTGGCTTGTTGGCCTCTACGTCTCCGTGGGACCTTTATATACTTCAATAACGTAATATAACCTAACCTAACCCAACCTAACATCTCGGGGGTAATATTTGAAATCATACCTGGCGAGTTGGCCTCTACTTCTCCGTGGGACCTTTATATATATCAATAACGTAATATAACCTAACCTAACCCAACCTGAAATCTCGGCGGTAATATTTGGCAACATTCCAGGCTCGTTGGCCTCTACGTACCCGTGGGACGTTTATATACATGAATAACGTAATATAACGTAACCTAACCTAACATAACCTCTCGGGGTACCATTTAACCACATTCCTTGATTGTCGGGCCGTACTTCTCGGTGGGAACACTGTATACGTCTATGACGTAATACAACCTAACCTAACCCAAACTATCATCTCGGCGGTAATATTTTACCACATTCCTGGCTTGTTGGCCTCTACGTCTCCGTAGGACCTTTATATACTTCAATAACGTAATATAACCTAACCTAACCTAAGCCAACCTATCATCTCGGCGGTAATATTTAACCACATTCCTGGCTTGTTGGCCTCTACTTCTCCGTGGGACCTTTATATATATCAATAACGAAATATAACGTAACCTAACCCAACCTATCATTTCGGCGGTAAAATTTGACAACATTTCTGGCGAGTTCGCCTCAACGTCTCCGTGGGACCTTTATATACATGAATAACGTAATATGACGTAACCTAACCCAACCTAACCTCTCGGGGTACCATTTAACCACATTCCTTGACTGTCGGGCCCTACCTCTCGGTGGGAACACTATATACGTCTATGACGTAATACAACCTAACCTAAGCCAACCTATCATCTCGGCGGTAATATTTAACCACATTCCTGGCTTGTTGGCCTCTACTTCTCCGTGGGACCTTTATATATATCAATAACGTAATATAACGAAACCTAACCCAACCTATTATTTCGGCGGTAAAATTTGACAACACTTCTGGCGAGTTCGCCTCAACGTCTCCGTGGTACCTTTATATACATGAATAACGTAATATAACGTAACCTAACCCAACCTAACCTCTCAGGGTACAATTTAACCACATTCCTTGATTGTCGGGCACTACTTCTCGGTGGGAACACTATATACGTCTATGACGTAATACAACCTAACCTAAGCCAACCAAACATCTGGGCGGTAATATTTGACAACATTCCTGGCGAGTTGGCCTCTACGTCTCCGTGGGACCTTTATATACATCAGTAACGTAATATAACCTAATCTAAGCCAACCTAACATCTCGACGGTAATATTTGACCACATTCCTGGCTTGTTGGCCTCTACGTCTCCGTGGGACCTTTATATACTTCAATAACGTAATATAACCTAACCTAACCCAACCTAACATCTCGGGGGTAATATTTGAAAACATACCTGGCGAGTTGGCCTCTACTTCTCCGTGGGACCTTTATAAATATCAATAACGTAATATAACCTAACCTAACCCAACCTGAAATCTCGGCGGTAATATTTGGCAACATTCCAGGCTCGTTGGCCTCTACGTCTCCGTGGGACCTTTATATACTTCAATAACGTAATATAACCTAACCTAACCCAACCTGACATCTCGGCGGTAATATTTGAAAACATACCTGGCGAGTTGGCCTCTACGTCCCCGTGGGACCTTTATATACATGAATAACGTAATATAACGTAACCTAACCTAACCTAACCTCTCGGGGTACCATTTAACCACATTCCTTGATTGTCGGGCCCTACTTCTCGGTGGGAACACTGTATACGTCTATGACGTAATACAACCTAACCTAACCCAACCTATAATCTCGGCGGTAATATTTGACACCATTCCTGGGGAGTTGGCCTCTACGTCTCCGTGGGACCTTTATATATATCAATAACGTAATATAACCTAACCTATCCCAACCTGACATCTCGGCGGTAATATTTGACAGCATTCCTGGCGAGATGGCCTCCACGTATCCTTTTGACCTTCATATACATCAATAACGTAATATAGCCTAACCTAACCCAACCTATCATCTCGCCGGTAATATTTGACCACATTCCTGTCCTGTTGGCATTCAGGTCTCCGTTTGACCTTCATATACATCAATAACGTAATATAACCTAACCTAACCCAACCTATCATCTCGGCGGTAATATTTGACCACATTCCTGGCTTGTTGGCCTCTACGTCTCCGTAGGACCTTTATATACTTCAATAACGTAATATAACCTAACCTAACCCAACCTAACATCTCGGCGGTAATATTTGAAAACATACCTGGCGAGATGGCCTCTACTTCTCCGTGGGACCTTTATATATATCAATAACTTAATATAACCTAACCTAACCCAACCTGACATCTCGGCGGTAATATTTGGCAACATTCCAGGCTTGTTGGCCTCTACGTCCCCGTGGGACCTTTATATACATGAATAACATAATATAACGTAACCTAACCCAACCTAACCTCTCGGGGTACCATTTAACCACATTCCTTGATTTTCGGGCCCTACTTCTCGGTGGGAACACTGTATACGTCTATGACGTAATACAACCTAACCTAAGCCAACCTAACATCTCGGCGGTAATATTTGACAAAATTCCTGGCGAGTTGGCCTCTACGTCTCCGTTGGACATTTATATACATCAATAACGTAATATAACCTAACCTAAGCCAACCTATCATCTCGGCGGTAATATTTAACCACATTCCTGGCTTGTTGGCCTCTACTTCTCCGTGGGACCTTTATATATATCAATAACGAAATATAACGTAACCTAACCCAACCTATCATTTCGGCGGTAAAATTTGACAACATTTCTGGCGAGTTCGCCTCAACGTCTCCGTGGGACCTTTATATACATGAATAACGTAATATGACGTAACCTAACCCAACCTAACCTCTCGGGGTACCATTTAACCACATTCCTTGACTGTCGGGCCCTACCTCTCGGTGGGAACACTATATACGTCTATGACGTAATACAACCTAACCTAAGCCAACCTATCATCTCGGCGGTAATATTTAACCACATTCCTGGCTTGTTGGCCTCTACTTCTCCGTGGGACCTTTATATATATCAATAACGTAATATAACGAAACCTAACCCAACCTATCATTTCGGCGGTAAAATTTGACAACACTTCTGGCGAGTTCGCCTCAACGTCTCCGTGGTACCTTTATATACATGAATAACGTAATATAACGTAACCTAACCCAACCTAACCTCTCAGGGTACAATTTAACCACATTCCTTGATTGTCGGGCACTACTTCTCGGTGGGAACACTATATACGTCTATGACGTAATACAACCTAACCTAAGCCAACCAAACATCTGGGCGGTAATATTTGACAACATTCCTGGCGAGTTGGCCTCTACGTCTCCGTGGGACCTTTATATACATCAGTAACGTAATATAACCTAATCTAAGCCAACCTAACATCTCGACGGTAATATTTGACCACATTCCTGGCTTGTTGGCCTCTACGTCTCCGTGGGACCTTTATATACTTCAATAACGTAATATAACCTAACCTAACCCAACCTAACATCTCGGGGGTAATATTTGAAAACATACCTGGCGAGTTGGCCTCTACTTCTCCGTGGGACCTTTATAAATATCAATAACGTAATATAACCTAACCTAACCCAACCTGAAATCTCGGCGGTAATATTTGGCAACATTCCAGGCTCGTTGGCCTCTACGTCTCCGTGGGACCTTTATATACTTCAATAACGTAATATAACCTAACCTAACCCAACCTGACATCTCGGCGGTAATATTTGAAAACATACCTGGCGAGTTGGCCTCTACTTCTCCGTGGGACCTTTATATATATCAATAACGTAATATAACCTAACCTATCCCAACCTGACATCTCGGCGGTAATATTTGACAGCATTCCTGGCGAGATGGCCTCCAGGTATCCTTTTGACCTTCATATACATCAATAACGTAATATAGCCTAACCTAACCCAACCTATCATCTCGGCGGTAATATTTGACCACATTCCTGTCCTGTTGGCCTTCAGGTCTCCGTTTGACCTTCATATACATCAATAACGTAATATCACCTAACCTAACCCAACCTATCATCTCGGCGGTAATATTTGACCACATTCCTGGATTGCTGACCTCTAAGTCTCCGTGGGAACTTTATATACATCAATAACGTAATATAACCTAACCTAACCCAACCTAACATCTCGGCGGTAATATTTGACCACATTCCTGGCTTGTTGGCCTCTACGTCTCCGTGGGACCTTTATATACTTCAATAACGTAATATAACCTAACTTAACCCAACCTGAAATCTCGGCGGTAATATTTGGTAACATTCCAGGCTCGTTGGCCTCTACGTCCCCGTGGGACCTTTATATACATGAATAACGTAATATAACCTAACCTAACCCAACCTAACATCTCGGCGGTAATATTTGACCACATTCCTGGCTTGTTGGCCTCTACGTCTCCGTAGGACCTTTATATACTTCAATAACGTAATATAACCTAACCTAACCCAACCTAACATCTCGGCGGTAATATTTGAAAACATACCTGGCGAGTTGGCCTCTACTTCTCCGTGGGACCTTTATATATATCAATAACGTAATATAACCTAACCTAACCCAACCTGACATCTCGGCGGTAATATTTGGCAACATTCCAGGCTTGTTGGCCTCTACGTCCCCGTGGGACCTTTATATACATGAATAACATAATATAACGTAACCTAACCCAACCTAACCTCTCGGGGTACCATTTAACTACATTCCTTGATTTTCGGGCCCTACTTCTCGGTGGGAACACTGTATACGTCTATGACGTAATACAACCTAACCTAAGCCAACCTAACATCTCGGCGGTAATATTTGACAACATTCCTGGCGAGTTGGCCTCTACGTCTCCGTGGGACATTTATATACATCAATAACGTAATATAACCTAACCTAAGCCAACCTATCATTTCAGCCGTAATATTTGACAACATTCCTGGCGAGTTGGCCTCTAGGTCTCCGTTTGACCTTCATATTCATCAATAACGTAATATAACCTAACCTAACCCAACCTATCATCTCGGCGGTAATATTTGACCACATTCCTGGATTGCTGACCTCTAAGTCTCCGTGGGAACTTTATATACATCAATAACGTAATATAACCTAACCTAACCCAACCTAACATCTCGGCGGTAATATTTGACCACATTCCTGGCTTGTTGGCCTCTACGTCTCCGTGGGACCTTTATATACTTCACTAACGTAATATAACCTAACTTAACCCAACCTAACATCTCGGGGGTAATATTTGAAAACATACCTGGCGAGTTGGCCTCTACTTCTCCGTGGGACCTTTATATATATTAATAACGTAATATAACCTAACCTAACCCAACCTGAAATCTCGGCGGTAATATTTGGCAACATTCCAGGCTCGTTGGCCTCTACGTCCCCGTGGGACCTTTATATACATGAATAACGTAATATAACGTAACCTAACCTAACCTAACCTCTCGGGGTACCATTTAACCACATTCCTTGATTGTCGGGCCCTACTTCTCGGTGGGAACACTGTATACGTCTATGACGTAATACAACCTAACCTAACCCAACCTATAATCTCGGCGGTAATATTTGACACCATTCCTGGGGAGTTGGCCTCTACGTCTCCGTGGGACCTTTATATATATCAATAACGTAATATAACCTAACCTATCCCAACCTGACATCTCGGCGGTAATATTTGACAGCATTCCTGGCGAGATGGCCTCCACGTATCCTTTTGACCTTCATATACATCAATAACGTAATATAGCCTAACCTAACCCAACCTATCATCTCGCCGGTAATATTTGACCACATTCCTGTCCTGTTGGCATTCAGGTCTCCGTTTGACCTTCATATACATCAATAACGTAATATAACCTAACCTAACCCAACCTATCATCTCGGCGGTAATATTTGACCACATTCCTGGCTTGTTGGCCTCTACGTCTCCGTAGGACCTTTATATACTTCAATAACGTAATATAACCTAACCTAACCCAACCTAACATCTCGGCGGTAATATTTGAAAACATACCTGGCGAGATGGCCTCTACTTCTCCGTGGGACCTTTATATATATCAATAACTTAATATAACCTAACCTAACCCAACCTGACATCTCGGCGGTAATATTTGGCAACATTCCAGGCTTGTTGGCCTCTACGTCCCCGTGGGACCTTTATATACATGAATAACATAATATAACGTAACCTAACCCAACCTAACATCTCGGGGTACCATTTAACCACATTCCTTGATTTTCGGGCCCTACTTCTCGGTGGGAACACTGTATACGTCTATGACGTAATACAACCTAACCTAAGCCAACCTAACATCTCGGCGGTAATATTTGACAAAATTCCTGGCGAGTTGGCCTCTACGTCTCCGTTGGACATTTATATACATCAATAACGTAATATAACCTAACCTAAGCCAACCTATCATCTCGGCGGTAATATTTAACCACATTCCTGGCTTGTTGGCCTCTACTTCTCCGTGGGACCTTTATATATATCAATAACGAAATATAACGTAACCTAACCCAACCTATCATTTCGGCGGTAAAATTTGACAACATTTCTGGCGAGTTCGCCTCAACGTCTCCGTGGGACCTTTATATACATGAATAACGTAATATGACGTAACCTAACCCAACCTAACCTCTCGGGGTACCATTTAACCACATTCCTTGACTGTCGGGCCCTACCTCTCGGTGGGAACACTATATACGTCTATGACGTAATACAACCTAACCTAAGCCAACCTATCATCTCGGCGGTAATATTTAACCACATTCCTGGCTTGTTGGCCTCTACTTCTCCGTGGGACCTTTATATATATCAATAACGTAATATAACGAAACCTAACCCAACCTATCATTTCGGCGGTAAAATTTGACAACACTTCTGGCGAGTTCGCCTCAACGTCTCCGTGGTACCTTTATATACATGAATAACGTAATATAACGTAACCTAACCCAACCTAACCTCTCAGGGTACAATTTAACCACATTCCTTGATTGTCGGGCACTACTTCTCGGTGGGAACACTATATACGTCTATGACGTAATACAACCTAACCTAAGCCAACCAAACATCTGGGCGGTAATATTTGACAACATTCCTGGCGAGTTGGCCTCTACGTCTCCGTGGGACCTTTATATACATCAGTAACGTAATATAACCTAATCTAAGCCAACCTAACATCTCGACGGTAATATTTGACCACATTCCTGGCTTGTTGGCCTCTACGTCTCCGTGGGACCTTTATATACTTCAATAACGTAATATAACCTAACCTAACCCAACCTAACATCTCGGGGGTAATATTTGAAAACATACCTGGCGAGTTGGCCTCTACTTCTCCGTGGGACCTTTATAAATATCAATAACGTAATATAACCTAACCTAACCCAACCTGAAATCTCGGCGGTAATATTTGGCAACATTCCAGGCTCGTTGGCCTCTACGTCTCCGTGGGACCTTTATATACTTCAATAACGTAATATAACCTAACCTAACCCAACCTGACATCTCGGCGGTAATATTTGAAAACATACCTGGCGAGTTGGCCTCTACTTCTCCGTGGGACCTTTATATATATCAATAACGTAATATAACCTAACCTATCCCAACCTGACATCTCGGCGGTAATATTTGACAGCATTCCTGGCGAGATGGCCTCCAGGTATCCTTTTGACCTTCATATACATCAATAACGTAATATAGCCTAACCTAACCCAACCTATCATCTCGGCGGTAATATTTGACCACATTCCTGTCCTGTTGGCCTTCAGGTCTCCGTTTGACCTTCATATACATCAATAACGTAATATCACCTAACCTAACCCAACCTAACATCTCGGCGGTAATATTTGACCACATTCCTGGCTTGTTGGCATCTACGTCTCCGTGGGACCTTTATATACATCAGTAACGTAATATAACCTAATCTAAGCCAACCTAACATCTCGGCGGTAATATTTGACAACATTCCTGGCGAGTTGGCCTCTACGTCTCCGTTGGACATTTATATACATCAATAACGTAATATAACCTAACCTAAGCCAACCTATCATCTCGGCGGTAATATTTAACCACATTCCTGGCTTGTTGGCCTCTACTTCTCCGTGGGACCTTTATATATATCAATAACGTCATATAACGTAACCTAACCCAACCTATCATTTCGGCGGTAAAATTTGACAAAATTTCTGGCGAGTTCGCCTCAACGTCTCCCTGGGACCTTTATATACATGAATAACGTAATATAACGTAACCTAACCCAACCTAACCTCTCAGGGTACCATTTAACCACATTCCTTGATTGTCGGGCCCTACTTCTCGGTGGGAACACTATATACGTCTATGACGTAATACAAATTAACCTAAGCCAACCTAACATCTCGGCGGTAATATTTGACAACATTCCTGGCGAGTTGGCCTCTACGTCTCCGTGGGACCTTTATATACATCAGTAACGTAATATAACCTAACCTAAGCCAACCTATCATTTCAGCCGTAATATTTGACAACATTCCTGGCTTGTTGGCCTCTACGTCTCCGTGGGACCTTTATATACTTCAATAACGTAATATAACCTAACCTAACCCAACCTAACATCTCGGGGGTAATATTTGAAATCATACCTGGCGAGTTGGCCTCTACTTCTCCGTGGGACCTTTATATATATCAATAACGTAATATAACCTAACCTAACCCAACCTGAAATCTCGGTGGTAATATTTGGCAACATTCCAGGCTCGTTGGCCTCTACGTACCCGTGGGACGTTTATATACATGAATAACGTAATATAACGTAACCTAACCTAACATAACCTCTCGGGGTACCATTTAACCACATTCCTTGATTGTCGGGCCGTACTTCTCGGTGGGAACACTGTATACGTCTATGACGTAATACAACCTAACCTAACCCAAACTATCATCTCGGCGGTAATATTTTACCACATTCCTGGCTTGTTGGCCTCTACGTCTCCGTAGGACCTTTATATACTTCAATAACGTAATATAACCTAACCTAACCTAAGCCAACCTATCATCTCGGCGGTAATATTTAACCACATTCCTGGCTTGTTGGCCTCTACTTCTCCGTGGGACCTTTATATATATCAATAACGAAATATAACGTAACCTAACCCAACCTATCATTTCGGCGGTAAAATTTGACAACATTTCTGGCGAGTTCGCCTCAACGTCTCCGTGGGACCTTTATATACATGAATAACGTAATATGACGTAACCTAACCCAACCTAACCTCTCGGGGTACCATTTAACCACATTCCTTGACTGTCGGGCCCTACCTCTCGGTGGGAACACTATATACGTCTATGACGTAATACAACCTAACCTAAGCCAACCTATCATCTCGGCGGTAATATTTAACCACATTCCTGGCTTGTTGGCCTCTACTTCTCCGTGGGACCTTTATATATATCAATAACGTAATATAACGAAACCTAACCCAACCTATCATTTCGGCGGTAAAATTTGACAACACTTCTGGCGAGTTCGCCTCAACGTCTCCGTGGTACCTTTATATACATGAATAACGTAATATAACGTAACCTAACCCAACCTAACCTCTCAGGGTACAATTTAACCACATTCCTTGATTGTCGGGCACTACTTCTCGGTGGGAACACTATATACGTCTATGACGTAATACAACCTAACCTAAGCCAACCAAACATCTGGGCGGTAATATTTGACAACATTCCTGGCGAGTTGGCCTCTACGTCTCCGTGGGACCTTTATATACATCAGTAACGTAATATAACCTAATCTAAGCCAACCTAACATCTCGACGGTAATATTTGACCACATTCCTGGCTTGTTGGCCTCTACGTCTCCGTGGGACCTTTATATACTTCAATAACGTAATATAACCTAACCTAACCCAACCTAACATCTCGGGGGTAATATTTGAAAACATACCTGGCGAGTTGGCCTCTACTTCTCCGTGGGACCTTTATAAATATCAATAACGTAATATAACCTAACCTAACCCAACCTGAAATCTCGGCGGTAATATTTGGCAACATTCCAGGCTCGTTGGCCTCTACGTCTCCGTGGGACCTTTATATACTTCAATAACGTAATATAACCTAACCTAACCCAACCTGACATCTCGGCGGTAATATTTGAAAACATACCTGGCGAGTTGGCCTCTACGTCCCCGTGGGACCTTTATATACATGAATAACGTAATATAACGTAACCTAACCTAACCTAACCTCTCGGGGTACCATTTAACCACATTCCTTGATTGTCGGGCCCTACTTCTCGGTGGGAACACTGTATACGTCTATGACGTAATACAACCTAACCTAACCCAACCTATAATCTCGGCGGTAATATTTGACACCATTCCTGGGGAGTTGGCCTCTACGTCTCCGTGGGACCTTTATATATATCAATAACGTAATATAACCTAACCTATCCCAACCTGACATCTCGGCGGTAATATTTGACAGCATTCCTGGCGAGATGGCCTCCACGTATCCTTTTGACCTTCATATACATCAATAACGTAATATAGCCTAACCTAACCCAACCTATCATCTCGCCGGTAATATTTGACCACATTCCTGTCCTGTTGGCATTCAGGTCTCCGTTTGACCTTCATATACATCAATAACGTAATATAACCTAACCTAACCCAACCTATCATCTCGGCGGTAATATTTGACCACATTCCTGGCTTGTTGGCCTCTACGTCTCCGTAGGACCTTTATATACTTCAATAACGTAATATAACCTAACCTAACCCAACCTAACATCTCGGCGGTAATATTTGAAAACATACCTGGCGAGATGGCCTCTACTTCTCCGTGGGACCTTTATATATATCAATAACTTAATATAACCTAACCTAACCCAACCTGACATCTCGGCGGTAATATTTGGCAACATTCCAGGCTTGTTGGCCTCTACGTCCCCGTGGGACCTTTATATACATGAATAACATAATATAACGTAACCTAACCCAACCTAACCTCTCGGGGTACCATTTAACCACATTCCTTGATTTTCGGGCCCTACTTCTCGGTGGGAACACTGTATACGTCTATGACGTAATACAACCTAACCTAAGCCAACCTAACATCTCGGCGGTAATATTTGACAAAATTCCTGGCGAGTTGGCCTCTACGTCTCCGTTGGACATTTATATACATCAATAACGTAATATAACCTAACCTAAGCCAACCTATCATCTCGGCGGTAATATTTAACCACATTCCTGGCTTGTTGGCCTCTACTTCTCCGTGGGACCTTTATATATATCAATAACGAAATATAACGTAACCTAACCCAACCTATCATTTCGGCGGTAAAATTTGACAACATTTCTGGCGAGTTCGCCTCAACGTCTCCGTGGGACCTTTATATACATGAATAACGTAATATGACGTAACCTAACCCAACCTAACCTCTCGGGGTACCATTTAACCACATTCCTTGACTGTCGGGCCCTACCTCTCGGTGGGAACACTATATACGTCTATGACGTAATACAACCTAACCTAAGCCAACCTATCATCTCGGCGGTAATATTTAACCACATTCCTGGCTTGTTGGCCTCTACTTCTCCGTGGGACCTTTATATATATCAATAACGTAATATAACGAAACCTAACCCAACCTATCATTTCGGCGGTAAAATTTGACAACACTTCTGGCGAGTTCGCCTCAACGTCTCCGTGGTACCTTTATATACATGAATAACGTAATATAACGTAACCTAACCCAACCTAACCTCTCAGGGTACAATTTAACCACATTCCTTGATTGTCGGGCACTACTTCTCGGTGGGAACACTATATACGTCTATGACGTAATACAACCTAACCTAAGCCAACCAAACATCTGGGCGGTAATATTTGACAACATTCCTGGCGAGTTGGCCTCTACGTCTCCGTGGGACCTTTATATACATCAGTAACGTAATATAACCTAATCTAAGCCAACCTAACATCTCGACGGTAATATTTGACCACATTCCTGGCTTGTTGGCCTCTACGTCTCCGTGGGACCTTTATATACTTCAATAACGTAATATAACCTAACCTAACCCAACCTAACATCTCGGGGGTAATATTTGAAAACATACCTGGCGAGTTGGCCTCTACTTCTCCGTGGGACCTTTATAAATATCAATAACGTAATATAACCTAACCTAACCCAACCTGAAATCTCGGCGGTAATATTTGGCAACATTCCAGGCTCGTTGGCCTCTACGTCTCCGTGGGACCTTTATATACTTCAATAACGTAATATAACCTAACCTAACCCAACCTGACATCTCGGCGGTAATATTTGAAAACATACCTGGCGAGTTGGCCTCTACTTCTCCGTGGGACCTTTATATATATCAATAACGTAATATAACCTAACCTATCCCAACCTGACATCTCGGCGGTAATATTTGACAGCATTCCTGGCGAGATGGCCTCCAGGTATCCTTTTGACCTTCATATACATCAATAACGTAATATAGCCTAACCTAACCCAACCTATCATCTCGGCGGTAATATTTGACCACATTCCTGTCCTGTTGGCCTTCAGGTCTCCGTTTGACCTTCATATACATCAATAACGTAATATCACCTAACCTAACCCAACCTAACATCTCGGCGGTAATATTTGACCACATTCCTGGCTTGTTGGCATCTACGTCTCCGTGGGACCTTTATATACATCAGTAACGTAATATAACCTAATCTAAGCCAACCTAACATCTCGGCGGTAATATTTGACAACATTCCTGGCGAGTTGGCTTCTACGTCTCCGTTGGACATTTATATACATCAATAACGTAATATAACCTAACCTAAGCCAACCTATCATCTCGGCGGTAATATTTAACCACATTCCTGGCTTGTTGGCCTCTACTTCTCCGTGGGACCTTTATATATATCAATAACGTCATATAACGTAACCTAACCCAACCTATCATTTCGGCGGTAAAATTTGACAAAATTTCTGGCGAGTTCGCCTCAACGTCTCCCTGGGACCTTTATATACATGAATAACGTAATATAACGTAACCTAACCCAACCTAACCTCTCAGGGTACCATTTAACCACATTCCTTGATTGTCGGGCCCTACTTCTCGGTGGGAACACTATATACGTCTATGACGTAATACAAATTAACCTAAGCCAACCTAACATCTCGGCGGTAATATTTGACAACATTCCTGGCGAGTTGGCCTCTACGTCTCCGTGGGACCTTTATATACATCAGTAACGTAATATAACCTAACCTAAGCCAACCTATCATTTCAGCCGTAATATTTGACAACATTCCTGGCTTGTTGGCCTCTACGTCTCCGTGGGACCTTTATATACTTCAATAACGTAATATAACCTAACCTAACCCAACCTAACATCTCGGGGGTAATATTTGAAATCATACCTGGCGAGTTGGCCTCTACTTCTCCGTGGGACCTTTATATATATCAATAACGTAATATAACCTAACCTAACCCAACCTGAAATCTCGGCGGTAATATTTGGCAACATTCCAGGCTCGTTGGCCTCTACGTACCCGTGGGACGTTTATATACATGAATAACGTAATATAACGTAACCTAACCTAACATAACCTCTCGGGGTACCATTTAACCACATTCCTTGATTGTCGGGCCGTACTTCTCGGTGGGAACACTGTATACGTCTATGACGTAATACAACCTAACCTAACCCAAACTATCATCTCGGCGGTAATATTTTACCACATTCCTGGCTTGTTGGCCTCTACGTCTCCGTAGGACCTTTATATACTTCAATAACGTAATATAACCTAACCTAACCTAAGCCAACCTATCATCTCGGCGGTAATATTTAACCACATTCCTGGCTTGTTGGCCTCTACTTCTCCGTGGGACCTTTATATATATCAATAACGAAATATAACGTAACCTAACCCAACCTATCATTTCGGCGGTAAAATTTGACAACATTTCTGGCGAGTTCGCCTCAACGTCTCCGTGGGACCTTTATATACATGAATAACGTAATATGACGTAACCTAACCCAACCTAACCTCTCGGGGTACCATTTAACCACATTCCTTGACTGTCGGGCCCTACCTCTCGGTGGGAACACTATATACGTCTATGACGTAATACAACCTAACCTAAGCCAACCTATCATCTCGGCGGTAATATTTAACCACATTCCTGGCTTGTTGGCCTCTACTTCTCCGTGGGACCTTTATATATATCAATAACGTAATATAACGAAACCTAACCCAACCTATCATTTCGGCGGTAAAATTTGACAACACTTCTGGCGAGTTCGCCTCAACGTCTCCGTGGTACCTTTATATACATGAATAACGTAATATAACGTAACCTAACCCAACCTAACCTCTCAGGGTACAATTTAACCACATTCCTTGATTGTCGGGCACTACTTCTCGGTGGGAACACTATATACGTCTATGACGTAATACAACCTAACCTAAGCCAACCAAACATCTGGGCGGTAATATTTGACAACATTCCTGGCGAGTTGGCCTCTACGTCTCCGTGGGACCTTTATATACATCAGTAACGTAATATAACCTAATCTAAGCCAACCTAACATCTCGACGGTAATATTTGACCACATTCCTGGCTTGTTGGCCTCTACGTCTCCGTGGGACCTTTATATACTTCAATAACGTAATATAACCTAACCTAACCCAACCTAACATCTCGGGGGTAATATTTGAAAACATACCTGGCGAGTTGGCCTCTACTTCTCCGTGGGACCTTTATAAATATCAATAACGTAATATAACCTAACCTAACCCAACCTGAAATCTCGGCGGTAATATTTGGCAACATTCCAGGCTCGTTGGCCTCTACGTCTCCGTGGGACCTTTATATACTTCAATAACGTAATATAACCTAACCTAACCCAACCTGACATCTCGGCGGTAATATTTGAAAACATACCTGGCGAGTTGGCCTCTACTTCTCCGTGGGACCTTTATATATATCAATAACGTAATATAACCTAACCTATCCCAACCTGACATCTCGGCGGTAATATTTGACAGCATTCCTGGCGAGATGGCCTCCAGGTATCCTTTTGACCTTCATATACATCAATAACGTAATATAGCCTAACCTAACCCAACCTATCATCTCGGCGGTAATATTTGACCACATTCCTGTCCTGTTGGCCTTCAGGTCTCCGTTTGACCTTCATATACATCAATAACGTAATATCACCTAACCTAACCCAACCTAACATCTCGGCGGTAATATTTGACCACATTCCTGGCTTGTTGGCATCTACGTCTCCGTGGGACCTTTATATACATCAGTAACGTAATATAACCTAATCTAAGCCAACCTAACATCTCGGCGGTAATATTTGACAACATTCCTGGCGAGTTGGCCTCTACGTCTCCGTTGGACATTTATATACATCAATAACGTAATATAACCTAACCTAAGCCAACCTATCATCTCGGCGGTAATATTTAACCACATTCCTGGCTTGTTGGCCTCTACTTCTCCGTGGGACCTTTATATATATCAATAACGTCATATAACGTAACCTAACCCAACCTATCATTTCGGCGGTAAAATTTGACAAAATTTCTGGCGAGTTCGCCTCAACGTCTCCCTGGGACCTTTATATACATGAATAACGTAATATAACGTAACCTAACCCAACCTAACCTCTCAGGGTACCATTTAACCACATTCCTTGATTGTCGGGCCCTACTTCTCGGTGGGAACACTATATACGTCTATGACGTAATACAAATTAACCTAAGCCAACCTAACATCTCGGCGGTAATATTTGACAACATTCCTGGCGAGTTGGCCTCTACGTCTCCGTGGGACCTTTATATACATCAGTAACGTAATATAACCTAACCTAAGCCAACCTATCATTTCAGCCGTAATATTTGACAACATTCCTGGCTTGTTGGCCTCTACGTCTCCGTGGGACCTTTATATACTTCAATAACGTAATATAACCTAACCTAACCCAACCTAACATCTCGGGGGTAATATTTGAAATCATACCTGGCGAGTTGGCCTCTACTTCTCCGTGGGACCTTTATATATATCAATAACGTAATATAACCTAACCTAACCCAACCTGAAATCTCGGCGGTAATATTTGGCAACATTCCAGGCTCGTTGGCCTCTACGTACCCGTGGGACGTTTATATACATGAATAACGTAATATAACGTAACCTAACCTAACATAACCTCTCGGGGTACCATTTAACCACATTCCTTGATTGTCGGGCCGTACTTCTCGGTGGGAACACTGTATACGTCTATGACGTAATACAACCTAACCTAACCCAAACTATCATCTCGGCGGTAATATTTTACCACATTCCTGGCTTGTTGGCCTCTACGTCTCCGTAGGACCTTTATATACTTCAATAACGTAATATAACCTAACCTAACCCAACCTAACATCTCGGCGGTAATATTTGAAAACATACCTGGCGAGTTGGCCTCTACTTCTCCGTGGGACCTTTATATATATCAATAACGTAATATAACCTAACCTAACCCAACCTGACATCTCGGCGGTAATATTTGGCAACATTCCAGGCTTGTTGGCCTCTACGTCCCCGTGGGACCTTTATATACATGAATAACATAATATAACGTAACCTAACCCAACCTAACCTCTCGGGGTACCATTTAACTACATTCCTTGATTTTCGGGCCCTACTTCTCGGTGGGAACACTGTATACGTCTATGACGTAATACAACCTAACCTAAGCCAACCTAACATCTCGGCGGTAATATTTGACAACATTCCTGGCGAGTTGGCCACTACGTCTCCGTGGGACATTTATATACATCAATAACGTAATATAACCTAACCTAAGCCAACCTATCATTTCAGCCGTAATATTTGACAACATTCCTGGCGAGTTGGCCTCTAGGTCTCCGTTTGACCTTCATATTCATCAATAACGTAATATAACCTAACCTAACCCAACCTATCATCTCGGCGGTAATATTTGACCACATTCCTGGATTGCTGACCTCTAAGTCTCCGTGGGAACTTTATATACATCAATAACGTAATATAACCTAACCTAACCCAACCTAACATCTCGGCGGTAATATTTGACAACATTCCTGGCGAGTTGGCCTCTACGTCTCCGTGGGACATTTATATACATCAATAACGTAATATAACCTAACCTAAGCCAACCTATCATTTCAGCCGTAATATTTGACAACATTCCTGGCGAGTTGGCCTCTAGGTCTCCGTTTGACCTTCATATTCATCAATAACGTAATATAACCTAACCTAACCCAACCTATCATCTCGGCGGTAATATTTGACCACATTCCTGGATTGCTGACCTCTAAGTCTCCGTGGGAACTTTATATACATCAATAACGTAATATAACCTAACCTAACCCAACCTAACATCTCGGCGGTAATATTTGACACCATTCCTGGGGAGTTGGCCTCTACGTCTCCGTGGGACCTTTATATATATCAATAACGTAATATAACCTAACCTATCCCAACCTGACATCTCGGCGGTAATATTTGACAGCATTCCTGGCGAGATGGCCTCCACGTATCCTTTTGACCTTCATATACATCAATAACGTAATATAGCCTAACCTAACCCAACCTATCATCTCGCCGGTAATATTTGACCACATTCCTGTCCTGTTGGCCTTCAGGTCTCCGTTTGACCTTCATATACATCAATAACGTAATATAACCTAACCTAACCCAACCTAACATCTCGGCGGTAATATTTGACAACATTCCTGGCGAGTTGGCCTCTACGTCTCCGTGGGACATTTATATACATCAATAAAGTAATATAACCTAACCTAAGCCAACCTATCATCTCGGCAGTATATTTAACCACATTCCTGGCTTGTTGGCCTCTACTTCTCCGTGGGACCTTTATATATATCAATAACGTCATATAACGTAACCTAACCCAGCCTATCATTTCGGCGGTAAAATTTGACAACATTTCTGGCGAGTTCGCCTCAACGTCTCCGTGGGACCTTTATATACATGAATAACGTAATATAACGTAACCTAACCCAACCTAACCTCTCAGGGTACCATTTAACCACATTCCTTGATTGTCGGGCCCTACTTCTCGGTGGGAACACTATATACGTCTATGACGTAATACAACCTAACCTAAGCCAACCTAACATCTCGGCGGTAATATTTGACAACATTCCTGGCGAGTTGGCCTCTACGTCTCCGTGGGACCTTTATATACATCAGTAACGTAATATAACCTAATCTAAGCCAACCTAACATCTCGGCGGTAATATTTGACAACATTCCTGGCGAGTTGGCCTCTACGTCTCCGTTGGACATTTATATACATCAATAACGTAATATAACCTAACCTAAGCCAACCTATCATCTCGGCGGTAATATTTAACCACATTCCTGGCTTGTTGGCCTCTACTTCTCCGTGGGACCTTTATATATATCAATAACGAAATATAACGTAACCTAACCCAACCTATCATTTCGGCGGTAAAATTTGACAACATTTCTGGCGAGTTCGCCTCAACGTCTCCGTGGGACCTTTATATACGTGAATAACGTAATATGACGTAACCTAACCCAACCTAACCTCTCGGGGTACCATTTAACCACATTCCTTGACTGTCGGGCCCTACCTCTCGGTGGGAACACTATATACGTCTATGACGTAATACAACCTAACCTAAGCCAACCTAACATCTCGGCGGTAATATTTGACCACATTCCTGGCTTGTTGGCATCTACGTCTCCGTGGGACCTTTATATACATCAATAACGTAATATAACCTAACCTAATCCAACCTAACATCTCGGCGGTAGTATTTGACCACATTCCTGGCTTGTTGGCCTCTACGTCTCCGTAGGACCTTTATATACTTCAATAACGTAATATAACCTAACCTAACCCAACCTAACATCTCGGCGGTAATATTTGAAAACATACCTGGCGAGATGGCCTCTACTTCTCCGTGGGACCTTTATATATATCAATAATGTAATATAACCTAACCTAACCCAACCTGACATCTCGGCGGTAATATTTGGCAACATTCCAGGCTTGTTGGCCTCTACGTCCCCGTGGGACCTTTATATACATGAATAACATAATATAACGTAACCTAACCCAACCTAACCTCTCGGGGTACCATTTAACCACATTCCTTGATTTTCGGGCCCTACTTCTCGGTGGGAACACTGTATACGTCTATGACGTAATACAACCTAACCTAAGCCAACCTAACATCTCGGCGGTAATATTTGACAACATTCCTGGCGAGTTGGCCTCTACGTCTCCGTGGGACATTTATATACATCAATAAAGTAATATAACCTAACCTAAGCCAACCTATCATCTCGGCAGTATATTTAACCACATTCCTGGCTTGTTGGCCTCTACTTCTACGTGGGACCTTTATATATATCAATAACGTCATATAACGTAACCTAACCCAGCCTATCATTTCGGCGGTAAAATTTGACAACATTTCTGGCGAGTTCGCCTCAACGTCTCCGTGGGACCTTTATATACATGAATAACGTAATATAACGTAACCTAACCCAACCTAACCTCTCAGGGTACCATTTAACCACATTCCTTGATTGTCGGGCCCTACTTCTCGGTGGGAACACTATATACGTCTATGACGTAATACAACCTAACCTAACCCAACCTGAAATCTCGGCGGTAATATTTGGCAACATTCCAGGCTCGTTGGCCTCTACGTCTCCGTGGGACCTTTATATACTTCAATAACGTAATATAACCTAACCTAACCCAACCTAACATCTCGGCGGTAATATTTGAAAACATACCTGGCTTGTTGGCCTCTACTTCTCCGTGGGACCTTTATATATATCAATAACGTCATATAACGTAACCTAACCCAACCTATCATTTCGGCGGTAAAATTTGACAACATTTCTGGCGAGTTCGCCTCAACGTCTCCGTGGGACCTTTATATACATGAATAACGTAATATAACGTAACCTAACCCAACCTAACTTCTCAGGGTACCATTTAACCACATTCCTTGACTGTCGGGCCCTACCTCTCGGTGGGAACACTATATACGTCTATGACGTAATACAACCTAACCTAAGCCAACCTATCATCTCGGCGGTAATATTTAACCACATTCCTGGCTTGTTGGCCTCTACTTCTCCGTGGGACCTTTATATATATCAATAACGTAATATAACGTAACCTAACCCAACCTATCATTTCGGCGGTAAAATTTGACAACACTTCTGGCGAGTTCGCCTCAACGTCTCCGTGGGACCTTTATATACATGAATAACGTAATATAACGTAACCTAACCCAACCTAACCTCTCAGGGTACCATTTAACCACATTCCTTGATTGTCGGGCCCTACTTCTCGGTGGGAACACTATATACGTCTATGACGTAATACAACCTAACCTAAGCCAACCTAACATCTCGGCGGTAATATTTGACCACATTCCTGGCTTGTTGGCATCTACGTCTCCGTGGGACCTTTATATACATCAATAACGTAATATAACCTAACCTAATCCAACCTAACATCTCGGCGGTAGTATTTGACCACATTCCTGGCTTGTTGGCCTCTACGTCTCCGTAGGACCTTTATATACTTCAATAACGTAATATAACCTAACCTAACCCAACCTAACATCTCGGCGGTAATATTTGAAAACATACCTGGCGAGATGGCCTCTACTTCTCCGTGGGACCTTTATATATATCAATAATGTAATATAACCTAACCTAACCCAACCTGACATCTCGGCGGTAATATTTGGCAACATTCCAGGCTTGTTGGCCTCTACGTCCCCGTGGGACCTTTATATACATGAATAACATAATATAACGTAACCTAACCCAACCTAACCTCTCGGGGTACCATTTAACCACATTCCTTGATTTTCGGGCCCTACTTCTCGGTGGGAACACTGTATACGTCTATGACGTAATACAACCTAACCTAAGCCAACCTAACATCTCGGCGGTAATATTTGACAACATTCCTGGCGAGTTGGCCTCTACGTCTCCGTGGGACATTTATATACATCAATAAAGTAATATAACCTAACCTAAGCCAACCTATCATCTCGGCAGTATATTTAACCACATTCCTGGCTTGTTGGCCTCTACTTCTACGTGGGACCTTTATATATATCAATAACGTCATATAACGTAACCTAACCCAGCCTATCATTTCGGCGGTAAAATTTGACAACATTTCTGGCGAGTTCGCCTCAACGTCTCCGTGGGACCTTTATATACATGAATAACGTAATATAACGTAACCTAACCCAACCTAACCTCTCAGGGTACCATTTAACCACATTCCTTGATTGTCGGGCCCTACTTCTCGGTGGGAACACTATATACGTCTATGACGTAATACAACCTAACCTAACCCAACCTGAAATCTCGGCGGTAATATTTGGCAACATTCCAGGCTCGTTGGCCTCTACGTCTCCGTGGGACCTTTATATACTTCAATAACGTAATATAACCTAACCTAACCCAACCTAACATCTCGGCGGTAATATTTGAAAACATACCTGGCTTGTTGGCCTCTACTTCTCCGTGGGACCTTTATATATATCAATAACGTCATATAACGTAACCTAACCCAACCTATCATTTCGGCGGTAAAATTTGACAACATTTCTGGCGAGTTCGCCTCAACGTCTCCGTGGGACCTTTATATACATGAATAACGTAATATAACGTAACATAACCCAACCTAACTTCTCAGGGTACCATTTAACCACATTCCTTGATTGTCGGGCCCTACTTCTCGGTGGGAACACTATATACGTCTATGACGTAATACAACCTAACCTAAGCCAACCTAACATCTCGGCGGTAATATTTGACAACATTCCTGGCGAGTTGGCCTCTACGTCTCCGTGGGACCTTTATATACATCAGTAACGTAATATAACCTAATCTAAGCCAACCTAACATCTCGGCGGTAATATTTGACAACATTCCTGGCGAGTTGGCCTCTACGTCTCCGTTGGACATTTATATACATCAATAACGTAATATAACCTAACCTAAGCCAACCTATCATCTCGGCGGTAATATTTAACCACATTCCTGGCTTGTTGGCCTCTACTTCTCCGTGGGACCTTTATATATATCAATAACGAAATATAACGTAACCTAACCCAACCTATCATTTCGGCGGTAAAATTTGACAACATTTCTGGCGAGTTCGCCTCAACGTCTCCGTGGGACCTTTATATACATGAATAACGTAATATGACGTAACCTAACCCAACCTAACCTCTCGGGGTACCATTTAACCACATTCCTTGACTGTCGGGCCCTACCTCTCGGTGGGAACACTATATACGTCTATGACGTAATACAACCTAACCTAAGCCAACCTATCATCTCGGCGGTAATATTTAACCACATTCCTGGCTTGTTGGCCTCTACTTCTCCGTGGGACCTTTATATATATCAATAACGTAATATAACGTAACCTAACCCAACCTATCATTTCGGCGGTAAAATTTGACAACACTTCTGGCGAGTTCGCCTCAACGTCTCCGTGGGACCTTTATATACATGAATAACGTAATATAACGTAACCTAACCCAACATAACCTCTCAGGGTACCATTTAACCACATTCCTTGATTGTCGGGCCCTACTTCTCGGTGGGAACACTATATACGTCTATGACGTAATACAACCTAACCTAAGCCAACCAAACATCTCCGCGGTAATATTTGACAACATTCCTGGCGAGTTGGCCTCTACGTCTCCGTGGGACCTTTATATACATCAGTAACGTAATATAACCTAATCTAAGCCAACCTAACATCTCGACGGTAATATTTGACCACATTCCTGGCTTGTTGGCCTCTACGTCTCCGTGGGACCTTTATATACTTCAATAACGTAATATAACCTAACCTAACCCAACCTAACATCTCGGGGGTAATATTTGAAAACATACCTGGCGAGTTGGCCTCTACTTCTCCGTGGGACCTTTATAAATATCAATAACGTAATATAACCTAACCTAACCCAACCTGAAATCTCGGCGGTAATATTTGGCAACATTCCAGGCTCGTTGGCCTCTACGTCTCCGTGGGACCTTTATATACTTCAATAACGTAATATAACCTAACCTATCCCAACCTGACATCTCGGCGGTAATATTTGACAGCATTCCTGGCGAGATGGCCTCCAGGTATCCTTTTGACCTTCATATACATCAATAACGTAATATAGCCTAACCTAACCCAACCTATCATCTCGGCGGTAATATTTGACTACATTCCTGTCCTGTTGACCTTCAGGTCTCCGTTTGACCTTCATATACATCAATAACGTAATATAACCTAACCTAACCCAACCTAACATCTCGGCGGTAATATTTGACCACATTCCTGGCTTGTTGGCATCTACGTCTCCGTGGGACCTTTATATACATCAATAACGTAATATAACCTAACCTAATCCAACCTAACATCTCGGCGGTAGTATTTGACCACATTCCTGGCTTGTTGGCCTCTACGTCTCCGTAGGACCTTTATATACTTCAATAACGTAATATAACCTAACCTAACCCAACCTAACATCTCGGCGGTAATATTTGAAAACATACCTGGCGAGATGGCCTCTACTTCTCCGTGGGACCTTTATATATATCAATAACGTAATATAACCTAACCTAACCCAACCTGACATCTCGGCGGTAATATTTGGCAACATTCCAGGCTTGTTGGCCTCTACGTCCCCGTGGGACCTTTATATACATGAATAACATAATATAACGTAACCTAACCCAACCTAACCTCTCGGGGTACCATTTAACCACATTCCTTGATTTTCGGGCCCTACTTCTCGGTGGGAACACTGTATACGTCTATGACGTAATACAACCTAACCTAAGCCAACCTAACATCTCGGCGGTAATACTTGACAACATTCCTGGCGAGTTGGCCTCTACGTCTCCGTGGGACATTTATATACATCAATAAAGTAATATAACCTAACCTAAGCCAACCTATCATCTCGGCAGTATATTTAACCACATTCCTGGCTTGTTGGCCTCTACTTCTACGTGGGACCTTTATATATATCAATAACGTCATATAACGTAACCTAACCCAGCCTATCATTTCGGCGGTAAAATTTGACAACATTTCTGGCGAGTTCGCCTCAACGTCTCCGTGGGACCTTTATATACATGAATAACGTAATATAACGTAACCTAACCCAACCTAACCTCTCAGGGTACCATTTAACCACATTCCTTGATTGTCGGGCCCTACTTCTCGGTGGGAACACTATATACGTCTATGACGTAATACAACCTAACCTAAGCCAACCTAACATCTCGGCGGTAATATTTGACAACATTCCTGGCGAGTTGGCCTCTACGTCTCCGTGGGACCTTTATATACATCAGTAACGTAATATAACCTAATCTAAGCCAACCTAACATCTCGACGGTAATATTTGACCACATTCCTGGCTTGTTGGCCTCTACGTCCCCGTGGGACCTTTATATACTTCAATAACGTAATATAACCTAACCTAACCCAACCTAACATCTCGGGGGTAATATTTGAAAACATACCTGGCGAGTTGGCCTCTACTTCTCCGTGGGACCTTTATATATATATCAATAACGTCATATAACGTAACCTAACCCAACCTATCATTTCGGCGGTAAAATTTGACAACATTTCTGGCGAGTTCGCCTCAACGTCTCCGTGGGACCTTTATATACATGAATAACGTAATATAACGTAACCTAACCCAACCTAACTTCTCAGGGTACCATTTAACCACATTCCTTGATTGTCGGGCCCTACTTCTCGGTGGGAACACTATATACGTCTATGACGTAATACAACCTAACCTAAGCCAACCAAACATCTCGGCGGTAATATTTGACAACATTCCTGGCGAGTTGGCCTCTACGTCTCCGTGGGACCTTTATATACATCAGTAACGTAATATAACCTAATCTAAGCCAACCTAACATCTCGGCGGTAATATTTGACAACATTCCTGGCGAGTTGGCCTCTACGTCTCCGTTGGACATTTATATACATCAATAACGTAATATAACCTAACCTAAGCCAACCTATCATCTCGGCGGTAATATTTAACCACATTCCTGGCTTGTTGGCCTCTACTTCTCCGTGGGACCTTTATATATATCAATAACGAAATATAACGTAACCTAACCCAACCTATCATTTCGGCGGTAAAATTTGACAACATTTCTGGCGAGTTCGCCTCAACGTCTCCGTGGGACCTTTATATACATGAATAACGTAATATGACGTAACCTAACCCAACCTAACCTCTCGGGGTACCATTTAACCACATTCCTTGACTGTCGGGCCCTACCTCTCGGTGGGAACACTATATACGTCTATGACGTAATACAACCTAACCTAAGCCAACCTATCATCTCGGCGGTAATATTTAACCACATTCCTGGCTTGTTGGCCTCTACTTCTCCGTGGGACCTTTATATATATCAATAACGTAATATAACGTAACCTAACCCAACCTATCATTTCGGCGGTAAAATTTGACAACACTTCTGGCGAGTTCGCCTCAACGTCTCCGTGGGACCTTTATATACATGAATAACGTAATATAACGTAACCTAACCCAACCTAACCTCTCAGGGTACCATTTAACCACATTCCTTGATTGTCGGGCCCTACTTCTCGGTGGGAACACTATATACGTCTATGACGTAATACAACCTAACCTAAGCCAACCAAACATCTCGGCGGTAATATTTGACAACATTCCTGGCGGGTTGGCCTCTACGTCTCCGTGGGACCTTTATATACATCAGTAACGTAATATAACCTAATCTAAGCCAACCTAACATCTCGACGGTAATATTTGACCACATTCCTGGCTTGTTGGCCTCTACGTCTCCGTGGGACCTTTATATACTTCAATAACGTAATATAACCTAACCTAACCCAACCTAACATCTCGGGGGTAATATTTGAAAACATACCTGGCGAGTTGGCCTCTACTTCTCCGTGGGACCATTATAAATATCAATAACGTAATATAACCTAAAATAACCCAACCTGAAATCTCGGCGGTAATATTTGGCAACATTCCAGGCTCGTTGGCCTCTACGTCTCCGTGGGACCTTTATATACTTCAATAACGTAATATAACCTAACCTAACCCAACCTGACATCTCGGCGGTAATATTTGAAAACATACCTGGCGAGTTGGCCTCTACTTCTCCGTGGGACCTTTATATATATCAATAACGTAATATAACCTAACCTATCCCAACCTGACATCTCGGCGGTAATATTTGACAGCATTCCTGGCGAGATGGCCTCCAGGTATCCTTTTGACCTTGATATACATCAATAACGTAATATAGCCTAACCTAACCCAACCTATCATCTCGGCGGTAATATTTGACTACATTCCTGTCCTGTTGGCCTTCAGGTCTCCGTTTGACCTTCATATACATCAATAACGTAATATAACCTAACCTAACCCAACCTAACATCTCGGCGGTAATATTTGACCACATTCCTGGCTTGTTGGCATCTACGTCTCCGTGGGACCTTTATATACATCAATAACGTAATATAACCTAACCTAATCCAACCTAACATCTCGGCGGTAGTATTTGACCACATTCCTGGCTTGTTGGCCTCTACGTCTCCGTAGGACCTTTATATACTTCAATAACGTAATATAACCTAACCTAACCCAACCTAACATCTCGGCGGTAATATTTGAAAACATACCTGGCGAGATGGCCTCTACTTCTCCGTGGGACCTTTATATATATCAATAACGTAATATAACCTAACCTAACCCAACCTGACATCTCGGCGGTAATATTTGACAACATTCCTGGCGAGTTGGCCTCTACGTCTCCGTGGGACATTTATATACATCAATAAAGTAATATAACCTAACCTAAGCCAACCTATCATCTCGGCGGTAATATTTAACCACATTCCTGGCTTGTTGGCCTCTACTTCTCCGTGGGACCTCTATATATATCAATAACGTCATATAACGTAACCTAACCCAACCTATCATTAAGGCGGCAAAATTTGACAACATTTCTGGCGAGTTCGCCTCAACGTCTCCGTGGGACCTTTATATACATGAATAACGTAATATAACGTAACCTAACCCAACCTAACCTCTCAGGGTACCATTTAACCACATTCCTTGATTGTCGGGCCCTACTTCTCGGTGGGAACACTATATACGTCTATGACGTAATACAACCTAACCTAAGCCAACCTAACATCTCGGCGGTAATATTTGACAACATTCCTGGCGAGTTGGCCTCTACGTCTCCGTGGGACCTTTATATACATCAGTAACGTAATATAACCTAATCTAAGCCAACCTAACATCTCGCCGGTAATATTTGACAACATTCCTGGCGAGTTGGCCTCTACGTCTCCGTTGGACATTTATATACATCAATAACGTAATATAACCTAACCTAAGCCAACCTATCATCTCGGCGGTAATATTTAACCACATTCCTGGCTTGTTGGCCTCTACTTCTCCGTGGGACCTTTATATATATCAATAACGAAATATAACGTAACCTAACCCAACCTATCATTTCGGCGGTAAAATTTGACAACATTTCTGGCGAGTTCGCCTCAACGTCTCCGTGGGACCTTTATATACATGAATAACGTAATATGACGTAACCTAACCCAACCTAACCTCTCGGGGTACCATTTAACCACATTCCTTGACTGTCGGGCCCTACTTCTCGGTGGGAACACTATATACGTCTATGACGTAATACAACCTAAGCTAAGCTAACCTAACATCTCGGCGGTAATATTTGACAACATTCCTGGCGAGTTGGCCTCTACGTCTCCGTGGGACCTTTATATACATCAGTAACGTAATATAACCTAACCTAAGCCAACCTATCATTTCAGCGGTAATATTTGACAACATTCCTGGCGAGTTGGCCTCTACGTCTCCGTGGGACCTTTATATATATCAATAACGTAATATAACCTACCCTAACCCAACCTAACATCTCGACGGTAATATTTGACCACATTCCTGGCTTGTTGGCCTCTACGTCTCCGTGGGACCTTTATATATATCAATAACGTAATATAACGTAACCTAACCCAACCTATCATTTCGGCGGTAAAATTTGACAACACTTCTGGCGAGTTCGCCTCAACGTCTCCGTGGGACCTTTATATACATGAATAACGTAATATAACGTAACCTAACCCAACCTAACCTCTCAGGGTACCATTTAACCACATTCCTTGATTGTTGGGCCCTACTTCTCGGTGGGAACACTATATACGTCTATGACGTAATACAACCTAACCTAAGCCAACCAAACATCTCGGCGGTAATATTTGACAACATTCCTGGCGAGTTCGCCTCAACGTCTCCGTGGGACCTTTATATACATGAATAACGTAATATAACGTAACCTAACCCAACCTAACCTCTCAGGGTACCATTTAACCACATTCCTTGATTGTTGGGCCCTACTTCTCGGTGGGAACACTATATACGTCTATGACGTAATACAACCTAACCTAAGCCAACCAAACATCTCGGCGGTAATATTTGACAACATTCCTGGCGAGTTGGCCTCTACGTCTCCGTGGGACCTTTATATACATCAGTAACGTAATATAACATAATCTAAGCCAACCTAACATCTCGACGGTAATATTTGACCACATTCCTGGCTTGTTGGCCTCTACGTCTCCGTGGGACCTTTATATACTTCAATAACGTAATATAACCTAACCTAACCCAACCTAACATCTCGGGGGTAATATTTGAAAACATACCTGGCGAGTTGGCCTCTACTTCTCCGTGGGACCTTTATATATATCAATAACGTAATATAACCTAACCTAACCCAACCTGAAATCTCGGCGGTAATATTTGGCAACATTCCAGGCTCGTTGGCCTCTACGTCTCCGTGGGACCTTTATATACTTCAATAACGTAATATAACCTAACCTAACCCAACCTAACATCTCGGCGGTAATATTTGAAAACATACCTGGCGAGATGGCCTCTACTTCTCCGTGGGACCTTTATATATATCAATAACGTAATATAACCTAACCTAACCCAACCTGACATCTCGGCGGTAATATTTGGCAACATTCCAGGCTTGTTGGCCTCTACGTCCCCGTGGGACCTTTATATACATGAATAACATAATATAACGTAACCTAACCCAACCTAACCTCTCGGGGTACCATTTAACCACATTCCTTGATTTTCGGGCCCTACTTCTCGGTGGGAACACTGTATACGTCTATGACGTAATACAACCTAACCTAAGCCAACCTAACATCTCGGCGGTAATATTTGACAACATTCCTGGCGAGTTGGCCTCTACGTCTCCGTGGGACATTTATATACATCAATAAAGTAATATAACCTAACCTAAGCCAACCTATCATCTCGGCAGTATATTTAACCACATTCCTGGCTTGTTGGCCTCTACTTCTACGTGGGACCTTTATATATATCAATAACGTCATATAACGTAACCTAACCCAGCCTATCATTTCGGCGGTAAAATTTGACAACATTTCTGGCGAGTTCGCCTCAACGTCTCCGTGGGACCTTTATATACATGAATAACGTAATATAACGTAACCTAACCCAACCTAACCTCTCAGGGTACCATTTAACCACATTCCTTGATTGTCGGGCCCTACTTCTCGGTGGGAACACTATATACGTCTATGACGTAATACAACCTAACCTAAGCCAACCTAACATCTCGGCGGTAATATTTGACAACATTCCTGGCGAGTTGGCCTCTACGTCTCCGTGGGACCTTTATATACATCAGTAACGTAATATAACCTAATCTAAGCCAACCTAACATCTCGACGGTAATATTTGACCACATTCCTGGCTTGTTGGCCTCTACGTCCCCGTGGGACCTTTATATACTTCAATAACGTAATATAACCTAACCTAACCCAACCTAACATCTCGGGGGTAATATTTGAAAACATACCTGGCGAGTTGGCCTCTACTTCTCCGTGGGACCTTTATATATATCAATAACGTAATATAACCTAACCTAACCCAACCTGAAATCTCGGCGGTAATATTTGGCAACATTCCAGGCTCGTTGGTCTCTACGTCTCCGTGGGACCTTTATATACTTCAATAACGTAATATAACCTAACCTAACCCAACCTAACATCTCGGCGGTAATATTTGAAAACATACCTGGCGAGTTGGCCTCTACTTCTCCGTGGGACCTTTATATATATCAATAACGTAATATAACCTAACCTATCCCAACCTAACATCTCGGCGGTAATATTTGACCACATTCCTGGCTTGTTGGCATCTACGTCTCCGTGGGACCTTTATATACATCAATAACGTAATATAACCTAACCTAATCCAACCTAACATCTCGGCGGTAATATTTGACCACATTCCTGGCTTGTTGGCCTCTACGTCTCCGTAGGACCTTTATATACTTCAATAACGTAATATAACCTAACCTAACCCAACCTGACATCTCGGCGGTAATATTTGACAACATTCCTGGCGAGTTGGCCTCTACGTCTCCGTGGGACATTTATATACATCAATAAAGTAATATAACCTAACCTAAGCCAACCTATCATCTCGGCGGTAATATTTAACCACATTCCTGGCTTGTTGGCCTCTACTTCTCCGTGGGACCTCTATATATATCAATAACGTCATATAACGTAACCTAACCCAACCTATCATTAAGGCGGCAAAATTTGACAACATTTCTGGCGAGTTCGCCTCAACGTCTCCGTGGGACCTTTATATACATGAATAACGTAATATAACGTAACCTAACCCAACCTAACCTCTCAGGGTACCATTTAACCACATTCCTTGATTGTCGGGCCCTACTTCTCGGTGGGAACACTATATACGTCTATGACGTAATACAACCTAACCTAAGCCAACCTAACATCTCGGCGGTAATATTTGACAACATTCCTGGCGAGTTGGCCTCTACGTCTCCGTGGGACCTTTATATACATCAGTAACGTAATATAACCTAATCTAAGCCAACCTAACATCTCGCCGGTAATATTTGACAACATTCCTGGCGAGTTGGCCTCTACGTCTCCGTTGGACATTTATATACATCAATAACGTAATATAACCTAACCTAAGCCAACCTATCATCTCGGCGGTAATATTTAACCACATTCCTGGCTTGTTGGCCTCTACTTCTCCGTGGGACCTTTATATATATCAATAACGAAATATAACGTAACCTAACCCAACCTATCATTTCGGCGGTAAAATTTGACAACATTTCTGGCGAGTTCGCCTCAACGTCTCCGTGGGACCTTTATATACATGAATAACGTAATATGACGTAACCTAACCCAACCTAACCTCTCGGGGTACCATTTAACCACATTCCTTGACTGTCGGGCCCTACTTCTCGGTGGGAACACTATATACGTCTATGACGTAATACAACCTAAGCTAAGCTAACCTAACATCTCGGCGGTAATATTTGACAACATTCCTGGCGAGTTGGCCTCTACGTCTCCGTGGGACCTTTATATACATCAGTAACGTAATATAACCTAACCTAAGCCAACCTATCATTTCAGCGGTAATATTTGACAACATTCCTGGCGAGTTGGCCTCTACGTCTCCGTGGGACCTTTATATATATCAATAACGTAATATAACCTACCCTAACCCAACCTAACATCTCGACGGTAATATTTGACCACATTCCTGGCTTGTTGGCCTCTACGTCTCCGTGGGACCTTTATATATATCAATAACGTAATATAACGTAACCTAACCCAACCTATCATTTCGGCGGTAAAATTTGACAACACTTCTGGCGAGTTCGCCTCAACGTCTCCGTGGGACCTTTATATACATGAATAACGTAATATAACGTAACCTAACCCAACCTAACCTCTCAGGGTACCATTTAACCACATTCCTTGATTGTTGGGCCCTACTTCTCGGTGGGAACACTATATACGTCTATGACGTAATACAACCTAACCTAAGCCAACCAAACATCTCGGCGGTAATAATTGACAACATTCCTGGCGAGTTGGCCTCTACGTCTCCGTGGGACCTTTATATACATCAGTAACGTAATATAACATAATCTAAGCCAACCTAACATCTCGACGGTAATATTTGACCACATTCCTGGCTTGTTGGCCTCTACGTCTCCGTGGGACCTTTATATACTTCAATAACGTAATATAACCTAACCTAACCCAACCTAACATCTCGGGGGTAATATTTGAAAACATACCTGGCGAGTTGGCCTCTACTTCTCCGTGGGACCTTTATATATATCAATAACGTAATATAACCTAACCTAACCCAACCTGAAATCTCGGCGGTAATATTTGGCAACATTCCAGGCTCGTTGGCCTCTACGTCTCCGTGGGACCTTTATATACTTCAATAACGTAATATAACCTAACCTAACCCAACCTAACATCTCGGCGGTAATATTTGAAAACATACCTGGCGAGATGGCCTCTACTTCTCCGTGGGACCTTTATATATATCAATAACGTAATATAACCTAACCTAACCCAACCTGACATCTCGGCGGTAATATTTGGCAACATTCCAGGCTTGTTGGCCTCTACGTCCCCGTGGGACCTTTATATACATGAATAACATAATATAACGTAACCTAACCCAACCTAACCTCTCGGGGTACCATTTAACCACATTCCTTGATTTTCGGGCCCTACTTCTCGGTGGGAACACTGTATACGTCTATGACGTAATACAACCTAACCTAAGCCAACCTAACATCTCGGCGGTAATATTTGACAACATTCCTGGCGAGTTGGCCTCTACGTCTCCGTGGGACATTTATATACATCAATAAAGTAATATAACCTAACCTAAGCCAACCTATCATCTCGGCAGTATATTTAACCACATTCCTGGCTTGTTGGCCTCTACTTCTACGTGGGACCTTTATATATATCAATAACGTCATATAACGTAACCTAACCCAGCCTATCATTTCGGCGGTAAAATTTGACAACATTTCTGGCGAGTTCGCCTCAACGTCTCCGTGGGACCTTTATATACATGAATAACGTAATATAACGTAACCTAACCCAACCTAACCTCTCAGGGTACCATTTAACCACATTCCTTGATTGTCGGGCCCTACTTCTCGGTGGGAACACTATATACGTCTATGACGTAATACAACCTAACCTAAGCCAACCTAACATCTCGGCGGTAATATTTGACAACATTCCTGGCGAGTTGGCCTCTACGTCTCCGTGGGACCTTTATATACATCAGTAACGTAATATAACCTAATCTAAGCCAACCTAACATCTCGACGGTAATATTTGACCACATTCCTGGCTTGTTGGCCTCTACGTCCCCGTGGGACCTTTATATACTTCAATAACGTAATATAACCTAACCTAACCCAACCTAACATCTCGGGGGTAATATTTGAAAACATACCTGGCGAGTTGGCCTCTACTTCTCCGTGGGACCTTTATATATATCAATAACGTAATATAACCTAACCTAACCCAACCTGAAATCTCGGCGGTAATATTTGGCAACATTCCAGGCTCGTTGGCCTCTACGTCTCCGTGGGACCTTTATATACTTCAATAACGTAATATAACCTAACCTAACCCAACCTAACATCTCGGCGGTAATATTTGAAAACATACCTGGCGAGTTGGCCTCTACTTCTCCGTGGGACCTTTATATATATCAATAACGTAATATAACCTAACCTATCCCAACCTGACATCTCGGCGGTAATATTTGACAGCATTCCTGGCGAGATGGCCTCCAGGTATCCTTTTGACCTTCATATACATCAATAACGTAATATAGCCTAACCTAACCCAACCTATCATCTCGGCGGTAATATTTGACCACATTCCTGTCCTGTTGGCCTTCAGGTCTCCGTTTGACCTTCATATACATCAATAACGTAATATAACCTAACCTAACCCAACCTAACATCTCGGCGGTAATATTTGACCACATTCCTGGCTTGTTGGCATCTACGTCTCCGTGGGACCTTTATATACATCAATAACGTAATATAACCTAACCTAATCCAACCTAACATCTCGGCGGTAATATTTGACCACATTCCTGGCTTGTTGGCCTCTACGTCTCCGTAGGACCTTTATATACTTCAATAACGTAATATAACCTAACCTAACCCAACCTGACATCTCGGCGGTAATATTTGACAACATTCCTGGCGAGTTGGCCTCTACGTCTCCGTGGGACATTTATATACATCAATAAAGTAATATAACCTAACCTAAGCCAACCTATCATCTCGGCGGTAATATTTAACCACATTCCTGGCTTGTTGGCCTCTACTTCTCCGTGGGACCTTTATATATATCAATAACGTCATATAACGTAACCTAACCCAACCTATCATTTCGGCGGTAAAATTTGACAACATTTCTGGCGAGTTCGCCTCAACGTCTCCGTGGGACCTTTATATACATGAATAACGTAATATAACGTAACCTAACCCAACCTAACCTCTCAGGGTACCATTTAACCACATTCCTTGATTGTCGGGCCCTACTTCTCGGTGGGAACACTATATACGTCTATGACGTAATACAACCTAACCTAAGCCAACCTAACATCTCGGCGGTAATATTTGACAACATTCCTGGCGAGTTGGCCTCTACGTCTCCGTGGGACCTTTATATACATCAGTAACGTAATATAACCTAATCTAAGCCAACCTAACATCTCGCCGGTAATATTTGACAACATTCCTGGCGAGTTGGCCTCTACGTCTCCGTTGGACATTTATATACATCAATAACGTAATATAACCTAACCTAAGCCAACCTATCATCTCGGCGGTAATATTTAACCACATTCCTGGCTTGTTGGCCTCTACTTCTCCGTGGGACCTTTATATATATCAATAACGAAATATAACGTAACCTAACCCAACCTATCATTTCGGCGGTAAAATTTGACAACATTTCTGGCGAGTTCGCCTCAACGTCTCCGTGGGACGTTTATATACATGAATAACGTAATATGACGTAACCTAACCCAACCTAACATCTCGGGGTACCATTTAACCACATTCCTTGACTGTCGGGCCCTACTTCTCGGTGGGAACACTATATACGTCTATGACGTAATACAACCTAAGCTAAGCTAACCTAACATCTCGGCGGTAATATTTGACAACATTCCTGGCGAGTTGGCCTCTACGTCTCCGTGGGACCTTTATATACATCAGTAACGTAATATAACCTAACCTAAGCCAACCTATCATTTCAGCGGTAATATTTGACAACATTCCTGGCGAGTTGGCCTCTACGTCTCCGTGGGACCTTTATATATATCAATAACGTAATATAACCTAACCTAACCCAACCTAACATCTTGACGGTAATATTTGACCACATTCCTGGCTTGTTGGCCTCTACGTCTCCGTGGGACCTTTATATATATCAATAACGTAATATAACGTAACCTAACCCAACCTATCATTTCGGCGGTAAAATTTGACAACACTTCTGGCGAGTTCGCCTCAACGTCTCCGTGGGACCTTTATATACATGAATAACGTAATATAACGTAACCTAACCCAACCTAACCTCTCAGGGTACCATTTAACCACATTCCTTGATTGTTGGGCCCTACTTCTCGGTGGGAACACTATATACGTCTATGACGTAATACAACCTAACCTAAGCCAACCAAACATCTCGGCGGTAATATTTGACCACATTCCTGGCTTGTTGGCATCTACGTCTCCGTGGGACCTTTATATACATCAATAACGTAATATAACCTAACCTAATCCAACCTAACATCTCGGCGGTAATATTTGACCACATTCCTGGCTTGTTGGCCTCTACGTCTCCGTAGGACCTTTATATACTTCAATAACGTAATATATCCTAACCTAACCCAACCTAACATCTCGGCGGTAATATTTGAAAACATACCTGGCGAGATGGCCTCTACTTCTCCGTGGGACCTTTATATATATCAATAACGTAATATAACCTAACCTAACCCAACCTAACATCTCGGCGGTAATATTTGGCAACATTCCAGGCTTGTTGGCCTCTACGTCCCCGTGGGACCTTTATATACATGAATAACATAATATAACGTAACCTAACCCAACCTAACCTCTCGGGGTACCATTTAACCACATTCCTTGATTTTCGGGCCCTACTTCTCGGTGGGAACACTGTATACGTCTATGACGTAATACAACCTAACCTAAGCCAACCTAACATCTCGGCGGTATTATTTGACAACATTCCTGGCGAGTTTGCCTCAACGTCTCCGTGGGACCTTTATATACATGAATAACGTAATATAACGTAACCTAACCCAACCTAACCTCTCAGGGTACCATTTAACCACATTCCTTGATTGTCGGGCCCTACTTCTCGGTGGGAACACTATATACGTCTATGACGTAATACAACCTAACCTAAGCCAACCTAACATCTCGGCGGTAATATTTGACAACATTCCTGGCGAGTTGGCCTCTACGTCTCCGTGGGACCTTTATATACATCAGTAACGTAATATAACCTAATCTAAGCCAACCTAACATCTCGGCGGTAATATTTGACCACATTCCTGGCTTGTTGGCATCTACGTCTCCGTGGGACCTTTATATACTTCAATAACGTAATATAACCTAACCTAACCCAACCTAACATCTCGGGGGTAATATTTGAAAACATACCTGGCGAGTTGGCCTCTACTTCTCCGTGGGACCTTTATATATATCAATAACGTAATATAACCTAACCTGACCCAACCTGAAATCTCGGCGGTAATATTTGGCAACATTCCAGGCTCGTTGGCCTCTACGTCTCCGTGGGACCTTTATATACTTCAATAACGTAATATAACCTAACCTAACCCAACCTAACATCTCGGCGGTAATATTTGAAAACATACCTGGCGAGTTGGCCTCTACTTCTCCGTGGGACCTTTATATATATCAATAACGTAATATAACCTAACCTATCCCAACCTGACATCTCGGCGGTAATATTTGACAGCATTCCTGGCGAGATGGCCTCCAGGTATCCTTTTGACCTTCATATACATCAATAACGTAATATAGCCTAACCTAACCCAACCTATCATCTCGGCGGTAATATTTGACCACATTCCTGTCCTGTTGGCCTTCAGGTCTCCGTTTGACCTTCATATACATCAATAACGTAATATAACCTAACCTAACCCAACCTAACATCTCGGCGGTAATATTTGACCACATTCCTGGCTTGTTGGCATCTACGTCTCCGTGGGACCTTTATATACATCAATAACGTAATATAACCTAACCTAATCCAACCTAACATCTCGGCGGTAATATTTGACCACATTCCTGGCTTGTTGGCCTCTACGTCTCCGTAAGACCTTTATATACTTCAATAACGTAATATAACCTAACCTAACCCAACCTAACATCTCGGCGGTAATATTTGAAAACATACCTGGCGAGATGGCCTCTACTTCTCCGTGGGACCTTTATATATATCAATAACGTAATATAACCTAACCTAACCCAACCTGACATCTCGGCGGTAATATTTGGCAACATTCCAGGCTTGTTGGCCTCTACGTCCCCGTGGGACCTTTATATACATGAATAACATAATATAACGTAACCTAACCCAACCTAACCTCTCGGGGTACCATTTAACCACATTCCTTGATTTTCGGGCCCTACTTCTCGGTGGGAACACTGTATACGTCTATGACGTAATACAACCTAACCTAAGCCAACCTAACATCTCGGCGGTAATATTTGACAACATTCCTGGCGAGTTGGCCTCTACGTCTCCGTGGGACATTTATATACATCAATAAAGTAATATAACTTAACCTAAGCCAACCTATCATCTCGAGCGGTAATATTTAACCACATTCCTGGCTTGTTGGCCTCTACTTCTCCGTGGGACCTTTATATATATCAATAACGTCATATAACGTAACCTAACCCGACCTATCATTTCGGCGGTAAAATTTGACAACATTTCTGGCGAGTTCGCCTCAACGTCTCCGTGGGACCTTTATATACATGAATAACGTAATACAACGTAACCTAACCCAACCTAACCTCTCAGGGTACCATTTAACCACATTCCTTGATTGTCGGGCCCTACTTCTCGGTGGGAACACTATATACGTCTATGACGTAATACAACCTAACCTAAGCCAACCTAACATCTCGGCGGTAATATTTGACAACATTCCTGGCGAGTTGGCCTCTAATTCTCCGTGGGACCTTTATATACATCAGTAACGTAATATAACCTAATCTAAGCCAACCTATCACTTCAGCCGTAATATTTGACAACATTCCTGGCGAGTTTGCCTCTAGGTCTCCGTTTGACCTTCATATACATCAATAACGTAATATAACCTAACCTAACCCAACCTATCATCTCGGCGGTAATATTTGACCACATTCCTGGCTTGCTGGCCTCTACGTCTCCGTGGGACCTTTATATACATCAATAACGTTATATAACCTAAGCTAACCCAAACTATCATCTCGACGGTAATATTTGACAACATTCCTGGCGAGTCGGCCTCTACGTCTCCATGGGACCTTTATATACATCAATAACGTAATATAGCCTAACCTAAGCCAACCTATCATCTCGGCGGTAATATTTGACAACATTCATGGCGAGTTGGCCTCTAGGTCTCCGTTTGACCTTCATATACATCAATAATGTAATATAACCTAACCTACCCCAACCTATCATCTCGGCGGTAATATTTGACATCATTCCTGGGGAGTTGGCCTCTACGTCTCCGTGGGACCTTTATATACATCAATAACACAATATAATCTAGCCTAATCCAATCTAACATCTCGGCGGTAATATTTGACCACATTCCTGTCTTGTTGGCCTCTACGTCTCCGTGGGACCTTTATATACATCAATAACGTAATATAACCTAACCTAACCCAACCTAACATCTCGGCGGTAATATTTGACCACATTCCTGGCTTGTTGGCCCCTACGTCTCCGTGGGACCCTTATATACATGAATAACGTAATATAACGTAACCTAACCCAACCTAACCTCTCAGGGTACCATTTAACCACATTCCTTGATTGTCGGGCCCTACTTCTCGGTGGGAACACTATATACGTCTATGACGTAATACAACCTAACCTAAGCCAACCTAACATCTCGGCGGTAATATTTGACAACATTCCTGGCGAGTTGGCCTCTACGTCTCCGTGGGACCTTTATATACATCAGTAACGTAATATAACCTAATCTAAGCCAACCTAACATCTCGACGGTAATATTTGACCACATTCCTGGCTTGTTGGCCTCTACGTCTCCGTGGGACCTTTATATACTTCAATAACGTAATATAACCTAACCTAACCCAACCTAACATCTCGGCGGTAATATTTGAAAACATACCTGGCGAGTTGGCCTCTACTTCTCCGTGGGACCTTTATATATATCAATAACGTAATGTAACCTAACCTATCCCAACCTGACATCTCGGCGGTAATATTTGACAGCATTCCTGGCGAGATGGCCTCCAGGTATCCTTTTGACCTTCATATACATCAATAACGTAATACAACCTAACTTAAGCCAACCTAACATCTCGGCGGTAATATTTGACAACATTCCTGGCGAGTTGGCCTCTACGTCTCCGTGGGACGTTTATATATATCAATAACGTAATATAACCTAACCTAACCCAACCTAACATCTCGGCGGTAATATTTAACCACATTCCTGGCTTGTTGGCCTCTACTTCTCCGTGGGACCTTTATATATATCAATAACGTCATATAACGTAACCTAACCCGACCTATCATTTCGGCGGTAAAATTTGACAACATTTCTGGCGAGTTCGCCTCAACGTCTCCGTGGGACCTTTATATACATGAATAACGTAATACAACGTAACCTAACCCAACCTAACCTCTCAGGGTACCATTTAACCACATTCCTTGATTGTCGGGCCCTACTTCTCGGTGGGAACACTATATACGTCTATGACGTAATACAACCTAACCTAAGCCAACCTAACATCTCGGCGGTAATATTTGACAACATTCCTGGCGAGTTGGCCTCTAATTCTCCGTGGGACCTTTATATACATCAGTAACGTAATATAACCTAATCTAAGCCAACCTATCACTTCAGCCGTAATATTTGACAACATTCCTGGCGAGTTTGCCTCTAGGTCTCCGTTTGACCTTCATATACATCAATAACGTAATATAACCTAACCTAACCCAACCTATCATCTCGGCGGTAATATTTGACCACATTCCTGGCTTGCTGGCCTCTACGTCTCCGTGGGACCTTTATATACATCAATAACGTTATATAACCTAAGCTAACCCAACCTAACATCTCGGCGGTAATATTTGACCACATTCCTGGCTTGTTGGCCTCTACGTCCCCGTGGGACCTTTATATACATGAATAACGTAATATAACGTAACCTAACCCAACCTAACCTCTCGGGGTACCATTTAGCCACATTCCTTGATTGTCGGGCCGTACTTCTCGGTGGGAACACTGTATACGTCTATGACGTAATACAACCTAACCTAACCCAAACTATCATCTCGACGGTAATATTTGACAACATTCCTGGCGAGTCGGCCTCTACGTCTCCATGGGACCTTTATATACATCAATAACGTAATATAGCCTAACCTAAGCCAACCTATCATCTCGGCGGTAATATTTGACAACATTCCTGGCGAGTTGGCCTCTAGGTCTCCGTTTGACCTTCATATACATCAATAATGTAATATAACCTAACCTACCCCAACCTATCATCTCGGCGGTAATATTTGACATCATTCCTGGGGAGTTGGCCTCTACGTCTCCGTGGGACCTTTATATACATCAATAACACAATATAATCTAGCCTAACCCAATCTAACATCTCGGCGGTAATATTTGAACACATTCCTGTCTTGTTGGCCTCCAGGTCTCCGTTTGACCTTCATATACATCAATAACGTAATATAACCTAACCTAACCCAACCTAACATCTCGGCGGTAATATTTGACCACATTCCTGGCTTGTTGGCCTCTACGTCTCCGTGGGACCTTTATATACATCAATAACGTAATATAACCTAATCTAACCCAACCTAACATCTCGGCGGTAATATTTGACCACTTTCCTGGCTTGTTGGCCTCTACGTCTCCGTAGGACCTTTATATACTTCAATAACGTAATATAACCTAACCTAACCCAACCTATCATCTCGGCGGTAATATTTGACCACATTCCTGGCTTGCTGGCCTCTACGTCTCCGTGGGACCTTTATATACATCAATAACGTAATATAACGTAACCTAACCTAACCTAACCTCTCGGGGTACCATTTAACCACATTCCTTGATTGTCGGGCCGTACTTCTCGGTGGGAACACTGTATACGTCTATGACGTAATACAACCTAACCTAAGCCAACCTAACATCTCGGCGGTAATATTTGACAACATTCCTGGGGAGTTGGCCTCTACGTCTCCGTGGGACCTTTATATACATCAATAACACAATATAATCTAGCCTAACCCAATCTAACATCTCGGCGGTAATATTTGACCACATTCCTGTCTTGTTGGCCTCCAGGTCTCCGTTTGACCTTCATATACATCAATAACGTAATACAACCTAACTTAAGCCAACCTAACATCTCGGCGGTAATATTTGACAACATTCCTGGCGAGTTGGCCTCTACGTCTCCGTGGGACCTTTATATATATCAATAACGTAATATAACCTAACCTAACCCAACCTAACATCTCGGCGGTAATATTTGACCACATTCCTGGCTTGTTGGCCTCTACGTCTCCGTGGGACCTTTATATACTTCAATAACGTAATATAACCTAACCTAACCCAACCTAACATCTCGGGGGTCATATTTGAAAACATACCTGGCGAGTTGGCCTCTACTTCTCCGTGGGACCTTTATATATATCAATAACGTAATATAACCTAACCTAACCCAACCTGAAATCTCGGCGGTAATATTTGGCAACATTCCAGGCTCGTTGGCCTCTACGTCTCCGTGGGACCTTTATATACATGAATAACGTAATATAACGTAACCTAACCCAACCTAACCTCTCAGGGTACCATTTAACCACATTCCTTGATTGTCGGGCCCTACTTCTCGGTGGGAACACTATATACGTCTATGACGTAATACAACCTAACCTAAGCCAACCTAACATCTCGGCGGTAATATTTGACAACATTCCTGGCGAGTTGGCCTCTACGTCTCCGTGGGACCTTTATATACATCAGTAACGTAATATAACCTAATCTAAGCCAACCTAACATCTCGACGGTAATATTTGACCACATTCCTGGCTTGTTGGCCTCTACGTCTCCGTGGGACCTTTATATACTTCAATAACGTAATATAACCTAACCTAACCCAACCTAACATCTCGGGGGTAATATTTGAAAACATACCTGGCGAGTTGGCCTGTACTTCTCCGTGGGACCTTTATATATATCAATAACGTAATATAACCTAACCTAACCCAACCTGAAATCTCGGCGGTAATATTTGGCAACATTCCAGGATCGTTGGCCTCTACGTCTCCGTGGGACCTTTATATACTTCAATAACGTAATATAACCTAACCTAACCCAACCTAACATCTCGGCGGTAATATTTGAAAACATACCTGGCGAGTTGGCCTCTACTTCTCCGTGGGACCTTTATATATATCAATAACGTAATGTAACCTAACCTATCCCAACCTGACATCTCGGCGGTAATATTTGACAGCATTCCTGGCGAGATGGCCTCCAGGTATCCTTTTGACCTTCATATACATCAATAACGTAATACAACCTAACTTAAGCCAACCTAACATCTCGGCGGTAATATTTGACAACATTCCTGGCGAGTTGGCCTCTACGTCTCCGTGGGACGTTTATATATATCAATAACGTAATATAACCTAACCTAACCCAACCTAACATCTCGGCGGTAATATTTGACCACATTCCTGGCTTGTTGGCCTCTACGTCTCCGTGGGACCTTTATATACTTCAATAACGTAATATAACCTAACCTAACCCAACCTAACATCTCGGCGGTAATATTTGACCACATTCCTGGCTTGTTGGCCTCTACGTCTCCGTAGGACCTTTATATACTTCAATAACGTAATATAACCTAACCTAACCCAACCTAACATCTCGGCGGTAATATTTGAAAACATACCTGGCGAGTTGGCCTCTACTTCTCCGTGGGACCTTTATATATATCAATAACGTAATATAACCTAACCTAACCCAACCTGATATCTCGGCGGTAATATTTGGCAACATTCCAGGCTTGTTGGCCTCTACGTCCCCGTGGGACCTTTATATACATGAATAACATAATATAACGTAACCTAACCCAACCTAACCTCTCGGGGTACCATTTAACCACATTCCTTGATTTTCGGGCCCTACTTCTCAGTGGGAACACTGTATACGTCTCTGACGTAATACAACCTAACCTAAGCCAACCTAACATCTCGGGGGTAATATTTGAAAACATACATGGCGAGTTGGCCTCTACTTCTCCGTGGGACCTTTATATATATCAATAACGTAATATAACCTAACCTAACCCAACCTGAAATCTCGGCGGTAATATTTGGCAACATTCCAGGCTCGTTGGCCTCTACGTCTCCGTGGGACCTTTATATACATGAATAACGTAATATAACGTAACCTAACCCAACCTAACCTCTCAGGGTACCATTTAACCACATTCCTTGATTGTCGGGCCCTACTTCTCGGTGGGAACACTATATACGTCTATGACGTAATACAACCTAACCTAAGCCAACCTAACATCTCGGCGGTAATATTTGACAACATTCCTGGCGAGTTGGCCTCTACGTCTCCGTGGGACCTTTATATACATCAGTAACGTAATATAACCTAATCTAAGCCAACCTAACATCTCGACGGTAATATTTGACCACATTCCTGGCTTGTTGGCCTCTACGTCTCCGTGGGACCTTTATATACTTCAATAACGTAATATAACCTAACCTAACCCAACCTAACATCTCGGGGGTAATATTTGAAAACATACCTGGCGAGTTGGCCTCTACTTCTCCGTGGGACCTTTATATATATTAATAACGTAATATAACCTAACCTAACCCAACCTGAAATCTCGGCGGTAATATTTGGCAACATTCCAGGATCGTTGGCCTCTACGTCTCCGTGGGACCTTTATATACTTCAATAACGTAATATAACCTAACCTAACCCAACCTAACATCTCGGCGGTAATATTTGAAAACATACCTGGCGAGTTGGCCTCTACTTCTCCGTGGGACCTTTATATATATCAATAACGTAATGTAACCTAACCTATCCCAACCTGACATCTCGGCGGTAATATTTGACAGCATTCCTGGCGAGATGGCCTCCAGGTATCCTTTTGACCTTCATATACATCAATAACGTAATACAACCTAACTTAAGCCAACCTAACATCTCGGCGGTAATATTTGACAACATTCCTGGCGAGTTGGCCTCTACGTCTCCGTGGGACGTTTATATATATCAATAACGTAATATAACCTAACCTAACCCAACCTAACATCTCGGCGGTAATATTTGACCACATTCCTGGCTTGTTGGCCTCTACGTCTCCGTGGGACCTTTATATACTTCAATAACGTAATATAACCTAACCTAACCCAACCTAACATCTCGGCGGTAATATTTGACCACATTCCTGGCTTGTTGGCCTCTACGTCTCCGTAGGACCTTTATATACTTCAATAACGTAATATAACCTAACCTAACCCAACCTAACATCTCGGCGGTAATATTTGAAAACATACCTGGCGAGTTGGCCTCTACTTCTCCGTGGGACCTTTATATATATCAATAACGTAATATAACCTAACCTAACCCAACCTGATATCTCGGCGGTAATATTTGGCAACATTCCAGGCTTGTTGGCCTCTACGTCCCCGTGGGACCTTTATATACATGAATAACATAATATAACGTAACCTAACCCAACCTAACCTCTCGGGGTACCATTTAACCACATTCCTTGATTTTCGGGCCCTACTTCTCAGTGGGAACACTGTATACGTCTCTGACGTAATACAACCTAACCTAAGCCAACCTAACATCTCGGCGGTAATATTTGACAACATTCCTGGCGAGTTGGCCTCTACGTATCCGTGGGACCTTTATATACATCAATAACGTAATATAACCTAACCTAAGCCAACCTGTCATCTTGGCGGTAATATTTGACAACATTCCTGGCGAGTTGGCCTCAACGTCTCCGTGGGACCTTTATATACATGAATAACATAATATAACGTAACCTAACCCAACCTAACCTCTAGGGGTACCATTTAAACACATTCCTTGATTTTCGGGCCCTACTTCTCGGTGGGAAAACTGTATACGTCTATGACGTAATACAACCTAACCTAAGCCAACCTAACATCTCGGCGGTAATATTTGACAACATTCCTGGCGAGTTGGCCTCTACGTCTCCGTGGGACCTTTATATACATCAATAACACAATATAATCTAGCCTAACCCAATCTAACATCTCGGCGGTAATATTTGACCACATTCCTGTCTTGTTGGCCTCCAGGTCTCCGTTTGACCTTCATATACATCAATAACGTAATACAACCTAACTTAAGCCAACCTAACATCTCGGCGGTAATATTTGACAACATTCCTGGCGAGTTGGCCTCTACGTCTCCGTGGGACCTTTATATATATCAATAACGTAATATAACCTAACCTAACCCAACCTAACATCTCGGCGGTAATATTTGACCACATTCCTGGCTTGTTGGCCTCTACGTCTCCGTGGGACCTTTATATACTTCAATAACGTAATATAACCTAACCTAACCCAACCTAACATCTCGGGGGTCATATTTGAAAACATACCTGGCGAGTTGGCCTCTACTTCTCCGTGGGACCTTTATATATATCAATAACGTAATATAACCTAACCTAACCCAACCTGAAATCTCGGCGGTAATATTTGGCAACATTCCAGGCTCGTTGGCCTCTAAGTCCCCTCTGGACCTTTATATACATGAATAACGTAATATAACGTAACGTAACCTAACCTAACCTCTCGGGGTACCATTTAACCACATTCCTTGATTGTCGGGCCGTACTTCTCGGTGGCAACACTGTATACGTCTATGACGTAATACAACCTAACCTAACCCAAACCATCATCTCGGCGGTAATATTTGACAACATTCCTGGCGAGTTGGCCTCTACGTCTCCATGGGACCTTTATATACACCAATAACGTAATATAACCTAACCTAAGCCAACCTATCATCTCGGCGGTAATATTTGACAACTTTCCTGGCGAGTTGGCCTCTAGGTCTCCGTTTGACCTTCATATACATCAATAACGTAATATAACCTAACCTAACCCAACCTATCATCTCGGCGGTAATATTTGACATCATTCCTGGGGAGTTGGCCTCTACGTCTCCGTGGGACCTTTATATACATGAATAACGTAATATAACGTAACCTAACCCAACCTAACCTCTCAGGGTACCATTTAACCACATTCCTTGATTGTCGGGCCCTACTTCTCGGTGGGAACACTATATACGTCTATGACGTAATACAACCTAACCTAAGCCAACCTAACATCTCGGCGGTAATATTTGACAACATTCCTGGCGAGTTGGCCTCTACGTCTCCGTGGGACCTTTATATACATCAGTAACGTAATATAACCTAATCTAAGCCAACCTAACATCTCGACGGTAATATTTGACCACATTCCTGGCTTGTTGGCCTCTACGTCTCCGTGGGACCTTTATATACTTCAATAACGTAATATAACCTAACCTAACCCAACCTAACATCTCGGGGGTAATATTTGAAAACATACCTGGCGAGTTGGCCTCTACTTCTCCGTGGGACCTTTATATATATCAATAACGTAATATAACCTAACCTAACCCAACCTGAAATCTCGGCGGTAATATTTGGCAACATTCCAGGATCGTTGGCCTCTACGTCTCCGTGGGACCTTTATATACTTCAATAACGTAATATAACCTAACCTAACCCAACCTAACATCTCGGCGGTAATATTTGAAAACATACCTGGCGAGTTGGCCTCTACTTCTCCGTGGGACCTTTATATATATCAATAACGTAATGTAACCTAACCTATCCCAACCTGACATCTCGGCGGTAATATTTGACAGCATTCCTGGCGAGATGGCCTCCAGGTATCCTTTTGACCTTCATATACATCAATAACGTAATACAACCTAACTTAAGCCAACCTAACATCTCGGCGGTAATATTTGACAACATTCCTGGCGAGTTGGCCTCTACGTCTCCGTGGGACGTTTATATATATCAATAACGTAATATAACCTAACCTAACCCAACCTAACATCTCGGCGGTAATATTTGACCACATTCCTGGCTTGTTGGCCTCTACGTCTCCGTGGGACCTTTATATACTTCAATAACGTAATATAACCTAACCTAACCCAACCTAACATATCGGGGGTCATATTTGAAAACATACCTGGCGAGTTGGCCTCTACTTCTCCGTGGGACCTCTATATATATCAGTAACGTAATATAACCTAACCTAACCCAACCTGAAATCTCGGCGGTAATATTTGGCAACATTCCAGGCTCGTTGGCCTCTAAGTCCCCGTGGGACCTTTATATACATGAATAACGTAATATAACGTAACGTAACCTAACCTAACCTCTCGGGGTACCATTTAAGCACATTCCTTGATTGTCGGGCCGTACTTCTCGGTGGGAACACTGTATACATCTATGACGTAATACAACCTAACCTAACCCAACCTAACATCTCGGCGGTAATATTTGACCACATTCCTGGCTTGTTGGCCTCTACGTCTCCGTGGGACCTTTATATACTTCAATAACGTAATATAACCTAACCTAACCCAACCTAACATCTCGGGGGTAATATTTGAAAACATACCTGGCGAGTTGGCCTCTACTTCTCCGTGGGACCTTTATATATATCAATAACGTAATATAACCTAACCTAACCCAACCTGAAATCTCGGCGGTAATATTTGGCAACATTCCAGGATCGTTGGCCTCTACGTCTCCGTGGGACCTTTATATACTTCAATAACGTAATATAACCTAACCTAACCCAACCTAACATCTCGGCGGTAATATTTGAAAACATACCTGGCGAGTTGGCCTCTACTTCTCCGTGGGACCTTTATATATATCAATAACGTAATGTAACCTAACCTATCCCAACCTGACATCTCGGCGGTAATATTTGACAGCATTCCTGGCGAGATGGCCTCCAGGTATCCTTTTGACCTTCATATACATCAATAACGTAATACAACCTAACTTAAGCCAACCTAACATCTCGGCGGTAATATTTGACAACATTCCTGGCGAGTTGGCCTCTACGTCTCCGTGGGACGTTTATATATATCAATAACGTAATATAACCTAACCTAACCCAACCTAACATCTCGGCGGTAATATTTGACCACATTCCTGGCTTGTTGGCCTCTACGTCTCCGTGGGACCTTTATATACTTCAATAACGTAATATAACCTAACCTAACCCAACCTAACATCTCGGCGGTAATATTTGACCACATTCCTGGCTTGTTGGCCTCTACGTCTCCGTAGGACCTTTATATACTTCAATAACGTAATATAACCTAACCTAACCCAACCTAACATCTCGGCGGTAATATTTGAAAACATACCTGGCGAGTTGGCCTCTACTTCTCCGTGGGACCTTTATATATATCAATAACGTAATATAACCTAACCTAACCCAACCTGATATCTCGGCGGTAATATTTGGCAACATTCCAGGCTTGTTGGCCTCTACGTCCCCGTGGGACCTTTATATACATGAATAACATAATATAACGTAACCTAACCCAACCTAACCTCTCGGGGTACCATTTAACCACATTCCTTGATTTTCGGGCCCTACTTCTCAGTGGGAACACTGTATACGTCTCTGACGTAATACAACCTAACCTAAGCCAACCTAACATCTCGGCGGTAATATTTGACAACATTCCTGGCGAGTTGGCCTCTACGTATCCGTGGGACCTTTATATACATCAATAACGTAATATAACCTAACCTAAGCCAACCTGTCATCTTGGCGGTAATATTTGACAACATTCCTGGCGAGTTGGCCTCAACGTCTCCGTGGGACCTTTATATACATGAATAACATAATATAACGTAACCTAACCCAACCTAACCTCTAGGGGTACCATTTAAACACATTCCTTGATTTTCGGGCCCTACTTCTCGGTGGGAAAACTGTATACGTCTATGACGTAATACAACCTAACCTAAGCCAACCTAACATCTCGGCGGTAATATTTGACAACATTCCTGGCGAGTTGGCCTCTACGTCTCCGTGGGACCTTTATATACATCAATAACACAATATAATCTAGCCTAACCCAATCTAACATCTCGGCGGTAATATTTGACCACATTCCTGTCTTGTTGGCCTCCAGGTCTCCGTTTGACCTTCATATACATCAATAACGTAATACAACCTAACTTAAGCCAACCTAACATCTCGGCGGTAATATTTGACAACATTCCTGGCGAGTTGGCCTCTACGTCTCCGTGGGACCTTTATATATATCAATAACGTAATATAACCTAACCTAACCCAACCTAACATCTCGGCGGTAATATTTGACCACATTCCTGGCTTGTTGGCCTCTACGTCTCCGTGGGACCTTTATATACTTCAATAACGTAATATAACCTAACCTAACCCAACCTAACATCTCGGGGGTCATATTTGAAAACATACCTGGCGAGTTGGCCTCTACTTCTCCGTGGGACCTTTATATATATCAATAACGTAATATAACCTAACCTAACCCAACCTGAAATCTCGGCGGTAATATTTGGCAACATTCCAGGCTCGTTGGCCTCTAAGTCCCCTCTGGACCTTTATATACATGAATAACGTAATATAACGTAACGTAACCTAACCTAACCTCTCGGGGTACCATTTAACCACATTCCTTGATTGTCGGGCCGTACTTCTCGGTGGCAACACTGTATACGTCTATGACGTAATACAACCTAACCTAACCCAAACCATCATCTCGGCGGTAATATTTGACAACATTCCTGGCGAGTTGGCCTCTACGTCTCCATGGGACCTTTATATACACCAATAACGTAATATAACCTAACCTAAGCCAACCTATCATCTCGGCGGTAATATTTGACAACTTTCCTGGCGAGTTGGCCTCTAGGTCTCCGTTTGACCTTCATATACATCAATAACGTAATATAACCTAACCTAACCCAACCTATCATCTCGGCGGTAATATTTGACATCATTCCTGGGGAGTTGGCCTCTACGTCTCCGTGGGACCTTTATATACATGAATAACGTAATATAACGTAACCTAACCCAACCTAACCTCTCAGGGTACCATTTAACCACATTCCTTGATTGTCGGGCCCTACTTCTCGGTGGGAACACTATATACGTCTATGACGTAATACAACCTAACCTAAGCCAACCTAACATCTCGGCGGTAATATTTGACAACATTCCTGGCGAGTTGGCCTCTACGTCTCCGTGGGACCTTTATATACATCAGTAACGTAATATAACCTAATCTAAGCCAACCTAACATCTCGACGGTAATATTTGACCACATTCCTGGCTTGTTGGCCTCTACGTCTCCGTGGGACCTTTATATACTTCAATAACGTAATATAACCTAACCTAACCCAACCTAACATCTCGGGGGTAATATTTGAAAACATACCTGGCGAGTTGGCCTCTACTTCTCCGTGGGACCTTTATATATATCAATAACGTAATATAACCTAACCTAACCCAACCTGAAATCTCGGCGGTAATATTTGGCAACATTCCAGGATCGTTGGCCTCTACGTCTCCGTGGGACCTTTATATACTTCAATAACGTAATATAACCTAACCTAACCCAACCTAACATCTCGGCGGTAATATTTGAAAACATACCTGGCGAGTTGGCCTCTACTTCTCCGTGGGACCTTTATATATATCAATAACGTAATGTAACCTAACCTATCCCAACCTGACATCTCGGCGGTAATATTTGACAGCATTCCTGGCGAGATGGCCTCCAGGTATCCTTTTGACCTTCATATACATCAATAACGTAATACAACCTAACTTAAGCCAACCTAACATCTCGGCGGTAATATTTGACAACATTCCTGGCGAGTTGGCCTCTACGTCTCCGTGGGACGTTTATATATATCAATAACGTAATATAACCTAACCTAACCCAACCTAACATCTCGGCGGTAATATTTGACCACATTCCTGGCTTGTTGGCCTCTACGTCTCCGTGGGACCTTTATATACTTCAATAACGTAATATAACCTAACCTAACCCAACCTAACATATCGGGGGTCATATTTGAAAACATACCTGGCGAGTTGGCCTCTACTTCTCCGTGGGACCTCTATATATATCAGTAACGTAATATAACCTAACCTAACCCAACCTGAAATCTCGGCGGTAATATTTGGCAACATTCCAGGCTCGTTGGCCTCTAAGTCCCCGTGGGACCTTTATATACATGAATAACGTAATATAACGTAACGTAACCTAACCTAACCTCTCGGGGTACCATTTAAGCACATTCCTTGATTGTCGGGCCGTACTTCTCGGTGGGAACACTGTATACATCTATGACGTAATACAACCTAACCTAACCCAACCTAACATCTCGGCGGTAATATTTGACCACATTCCTGGCTTGTTGGCCCCTACGTCTCCGTGGGACCTTTATATACATCAATAACGTAATATAACCTAACCTAACCCAACCTAACATCTCGGCGGTAATATTTGACCACATTCCTGGCTTGTTGGCCTCTACGTCTCCGTAGGACCTTTATATACTTCAATAACGTAATATAACCTAACCTAACCCAACCTAACATCTCGGCGGTAATATTTGAAAACATACCTGGCGAGTTGGCCTCTACTTCTCCGTGGGACCTTTATATATATCAATAACGTAATATAACCTAACCTAACCCAACCTGATATCTCGGCGGTAATATTTGGCAACATTCCAGGCTTGTTGGCCTCTACGTCCCCGTGGGACCTTTATATACATGAATAACATAATATAACGTAACCTAACCCAACCTAACCTCTCGGGGTACCATTTAACCACATTCCTTGATTTTCGGGCCCTACTTCTCAGTGGGAACACTGTATACGTCTCTGACGTAATACAACCTAACCTAAGCCAACCTAACATCTCGGCGGTAATATTTGACAACATTCCTGGCGAGTTGGCCTCTACGTATCCGTGGGACCTTTATATACATCAATAACGTAATATAACCTAACCTAAGCCAACCTGTCATCTTGGCGGTAATATTTGACAACATTCCTGGCGAGTTGGCCTCAACGTCTCCGTGGGACCTTTATATACATGAATAACATAATATAACGTAACCTAACCCAACCTAACCTCTCGGGGTACCATTTAAACACATTCCTTGATTTTCGGGCCCTACTTCTCGGTGGGAAAACTGTATACGTCTATGACGTAATACAACCTAACCTAAGCCAACCTAACATCTCGGCGGTAATATTTGACAACATTCCTGGCGAGTTGGCCTCTACGTCTCCGTGGGACCTTTATATATATCAATAACGTAATATAACCTAACCTAACCCAACCTAACATCTCGGCGGTAATATTTGACCACATTCCTGGCTTGTTGGCCTCTACGTCTCCGTGGGACCTTTATATACTTCAATAACGTAATATAACCTAACCTAACCCAACCTAACATCTCGGGGGTAATATTTGAAAACATACCTGGCGAGTTGGCCTCTACTTCTCCGTGGGACCTTTATATATATCAATAACGTAATATAACCTAACCTAACCCAACCTGAAATCTCGGCGGTAATATTTGGCAACATTCCAGGCTCGTTGGCCTCTACGTCTCCGTGGGACCTTTATATACATCAATAACGTAATATAACCTAACCTAACCCAACCTAACATCTCGGCGGTAATATTTGACCACTTTCCTGGCTTGTTGGCCTCTACGTCTCCGTAGGACCTTTATATACTTCAATAACGTAATATAACCTAACCTAACCCAACCTATCATCTCGGCGGTAATATTTGACCACATTCCTGGCTTGCTGGCCTCTACGTCTCCGTGGGACCTTTATATACATCAATAACGTAATATAACGTAACCTAACCTAACCTAACATCTCGGGGTACCATTTAACCACATTCCTTGATTGTCGGGCCGTACTTCTCGGTGGGAACACTGTATACGTCTATGACGTAATACAACCTAACCTAAGCCAACCTAACATCTCGGCGGTAATATTTGACAACATTCCTGGGGAGTTGGCCTCTACGTCTCCGTGGGACCTTTATATACATCAATAACACAATATAATCTAGCCTAACCCAATCTAACATCTCGGCGGTAATATTTGACCACATTCCTGTCTTGTTGGCCTCCAGGTCTCCGTTTGACCTTCATATACATCAATAACGTAATACAACCTAACTTAAGCCAACCTAACATCTCGGCGGTAATATTTGACAACATTCCTGGCGAGTTGGCCTCTACGTCTCCGTGGGACCTTTATATATATCAATAACGTAATATAACCTAACCTAACCCAACCTAACATCTCGGCGGTAATATTTGACCACATTCCTGGCTTGTTGGCCTCTACGTCTCCGTGGGACCTTTATATACTTCAATAACGTAATATAACCTAACCTAACCCAACCTAACATCTCGGGGGTCATATTTGAAAACATACCTGGCGAGTTGGCCTCTACTTCTCCGTGGGACCTTTATATATATCCATAACGTAATATAACCTAACCTAACCCAACCTGAAATCTCGGCGGTAATATTTGGCAACATTCCAGGCTCGTTGGCCTCTAAGTCCCCGTGGGACCTTTATATACATGAATAACGTAATATAACGTAACGTATCCTAACCTAACCTCTCGGGGTACCATTTAACCACATTCCTTGATTGTCGGGCCGTACTTCTCGGTGGGAACACTGTATACGTCTATGACGTAATACAACCTAACCTAACCCAAACTATCGTCTCGGCGGTAATATTTGACAACATTCCTGGCGAGTTGGCCTCTACGTCTCCATGGGACCTTTATATACATCAATAACGTAATATAACCTAACCTAAGCCAACCTATCATCTCGGCGGTAATATTTGACAACATTCCTGGCGAGTTGGCCTCTAGGTCTCCGTGGGACCTTTATATACATCAATAACACAATATAATCTAGCCTAATCCAATCTAACATCTCGGCGGTAATATTTGACCACATTCCTGTCTTGTTGGCCTCTACGTCTCCGTGGGACCTTTATATACATCAATAACGTAATATAACCTAACCTAACCCAACCTAACATCTCGGCGGTAATATTTGACCACATTCCTGGCTTGTTGGCCCCTACGTCTCCGTGGGACCTTTATATACATGAATAACGTAATATAACGTAACCTAACCCAACCTAACCTCTCAGGGTACCATTTAACCACATTCCTTGATTGTCGGGCCCTACTTCTCGGTGGGAACACTATATACGTCTATGACGTAATACAACCTAACCTAAGCCAACCTAACATCTCGGCGGTAATATTTGACAACATTCCTGGCGAGTTGGCCTCTACGTCTCCGTGGGACCTTTATATACATCAGTAACGTAATATAACCTAATCTAAGCCAACCTAACATCTCGACGGTAATATTTGACCACATTCCTGGCTTGTTGGCCTCTACGTCTCCGTGGGACCTTTATATACTTCAATAACGTAATATAACCTAACCTAACCCAACCTAACATCTCGGGGGTAATATTTGAAAACATACCTGGCGAGTTGGCCTCTACTTCTCCGTGGGACCTTTATATATATCAATAACGTAATATAACCTAACCTAACCCAACCTGAAATCTCGGCGGTAATATTTGGCAACATTCCAGGCTCGTTGGCCTCTACGTCTCCGTGGGACCTTTATATACTTCAATAACGTAATATAACCTAACCTAACCCAACCTAACATCTCGGCGGTAATATTTGAAAACATACCTGGCGAGTTGGCCTCTACTTCTCCGTGGGACCTTTATATATATCAATAACGTAATGTAACCTAACCTATCCCAACCTGACATCTCGGCGGTAATATTTGACAGCATTCCTGGCGAGATGGCCTCCAGGTATCCTTTTGACCTTCATATACATCAATAACGTAATATAGCCTAACCTAACCCAACCTAACATCTCGGCGGTAATATTTGACCACATTCCTAGCTTGTTGGCCTCTACGTCCCCGTGGGACCTTTATATACATCAATAACGTAATATAACCTAACCTAACCCAACCTAACATCTCGGCGGTAATATTTGACCACATTCCTGGCTTGTTGGCCTCTACGTCTCCGTAGGACCTTTATATACTTCAATAACGTAATATAACCTAACCTAACCCAACCTAACATCTCGGCGGTAATATTTGAAAACATACCTGGCGAGTTGGCCTCTACTTCTCCGTGGGACCTTTATATATATCAATAACGTAATATAACCTAACCTAACCCAACCTGATATCTCGGCGGTAATATTTGGCAACATTCCAGGCTTGTTGGCCTCTACGTCCCCGTGGGACCTTTATATACATGAATAACATAATATAACGTAACCTAACCCAACCTAACCTCTCGGGGTACCATTTAACCACATTCCTTGATTTTCGGGCCCTACTTCTCAGTGGGAACACTGTATACGTCTATGACGTAATACAACCTAACCTAAGCCAACCTAACATCTCGGCGGTAATATTTGACAACATTCCTGGCGAGTTGGCCTCTACGTATCCGTGGGACCTTTATATACATCAATAACGTAATATAACCTAACCTAAGCCAACCTGTCATCTTGGCGGTAATATTTGACAACATTCCAGGCGAGTTGGCCTCAACGTCTCCGTGGGACCTTTATATACATGAATAACACAATATAACGTAACCTAACCCAACCTAACCTCTCGGGGTACCATTTAAACACATTCCTTGATTTTCGGGCCCTGCTTCTCGGTGGGAAAACTGTATACGTCTATGACGTAATACAACCTAACCTAAGCCAACCTAACATCTCGGCGGTAATATTTGACAACATTCCTGGCGAGTTGGCCTCTGCGTCTCCGTGGGACCTTTATATATATCAATAACGTAATATAACCTAACCTAACCCAACCTAACATCTCGGCGGTAATATTTGACCACATTCCTGGCTTGTTGGCCTCTACGTCTCCGTGGGACCTTTATATACTTCAATAACGTAATATAACCTAACCTAACCCAACCTAACATCTCGGGGGTAATATGTGAAAACATACCTGGCGAGTTGGCCGCTTCTTCTCCGTGGGACCTTTATATATATCAATAACGTAATATAACCTAACCTAACCCAACCTGAAATCTCGGCGGTAATATTTGGCAACATTCCAGGCTCGTTGGCCTCTACGTCTCCGTGGGACCTTTATATACATCAATAACGTAATATAACCTAACCTAACCCAACCTATCATCTCGGCGGTAATATTTGACCACATTCCTGGCTTGCTGGCCTCTACGTCTCCGTGGGACCTTTATATACATCAATAACGTAATATAACGTAACCTAACCTAACCTAACATCTCGGGGTACCATTTAACCACATTCCTTGATTGTCGGGCCGTACTTCTCGGTGGGAACACTGTATACGTCTATGACGTAATACAACCTAACCTAAGCCAACCTAACATCTCGGCGGTAATATTTGACAACATTCCTGGGGAGTTGGCCTCTACGTCTCCGTGGGACCTTTATATACATCAATAACACAATATAATCTAGCCTAACCCAATCTAACATCTCGGCGGTAATATTTGACCACATTCCTGTCTTGTTGGCCTCCAGGTCTCCGTTTGACCTTCATATACATCAATAACGTAATACAACCTAACTTAAGCCAACCTAACATCTCGGCGGTAATATTTGACAACATTCCTGGCGAGTTGGCCTCTACGTCTCCGTGGGACCTTTATATATATCAATAACGTAATATAACCTAACCTAACCCAACCTAACATCTCGGCGGTAATATTTGACCACATTCCTGGCTTGTTGGCCTCTACGTCTCCGTGGGACCTTTATATACTTCAATAACGTAATATAACCTAACCTAACCCAACCTAACATCTCGGGGGTCATATTTGAAAACATACCTGGCGAGTTGGCCTCTACTTCTCCGTGGGACCTTTATATATATCAATAACGTTATATAACCTAACCTAACCCAACCTGAAATCTCGGCGGTAATATTTTGCAACATTCCAGGCTCGTTGGCCTCTAAGTCCCCGTGGGACCTTTATATACATGAATAACGTAATATAACGTAACGTAACCTAACCTAACCTCTCGGGGTACCATTTAACCACATTCCTTGATTGTCGGGCCGTACTTCTCGGTGGGAACACTGTATACGTCTATGACGTAATACAACCTAACCTAACCCAAACTATCGTCTCGGCGGTAATATTTGACAACATTCCTGGCGAGTTGGCCTCTACGTCTCCATGGGACCTTTATATACATCAATAACGTAATATAACCTAACCTAAGCCAACCTATCATCTCGGCGGTAATATTTGACAACATTCCTGGCGAGTTGGCCTCTAGGTCTCCGTTTGACCTTCATATACATCATTCACGTAATATAACCTAACCTAACCCAACCTATCATCTCGGCGGTAATATTTGACATCATTCCTGGGGAGTTGGCCTCTACGTCTCCGTGGGACCTTTATATACATCAATAACACAATATAATCTAGCCTAATCCAATCTAACACCTCGGCGGTAATATTTGACCACATTCCTGTCTTGTTGGCCTCTACGTCTCCGTGGGACCTTTATATACATCAATAACGTAATATAACCTAACCTAACCCAACCTAACATCTCGGCGGTAATATTTGACCACATTCCTGGCTTGTTGGCCCCTACGTCTCCGTGGGACCTTTATATACATGAATAACGTAATATAACGTAACCTAACCCAACCTAACCTCTCAGGGTACCATTTAACCACATTCCTTGATTGTCGGGCCCTACTTCTCGGTGGGAACACTATATACGTCTATGACGTAATACAACCTAACCTAAGCCAACCTAACATCTCGGCGGTAATATTTGACAACATTCCTGGCGAGTTGGCCTCTACGTCTCCGTGGGACCTTTATATACATCAGTAACGTAATATAACCTAATCTAAGCCAACCTAACATCTCGACGGTAATATTTGACCACATTCCTGGCTTGTTGGCCTCTACGTCTCCGTGGGACCTTTATATACTTCAATAACGTAATATAACCTAACCTAACCCAACCTAACATCTCGGGGGTAATATTTGAAAACATACCTGGCGAGTTGGCCTCTACTTCTCCGTGGGACCTTTATAAATATCAATAACGTAATATAACCTAACCTAACCCAACCTGAAATCTCGGCGGTAATATTTGGCAACATTCCAGGCTCGTTGGCCTCTACGTCTCCGTGGGACCTTTATATACTTCAATAACATAATATAACCTAACCTACCCCAACCTATCATCTCGGCGGTAATATTTGACATCATTCCTGGGGAGTTGGCCTCTACGTCTCCGTGGGACCTTTATATACATCAATAACACAATATAATCTAGCCTAACCCAATCTAACATCTCGGCGGTAATATTTGACCACATTCCTGTCTTGTTGGCCTCCAGGTTTCCGTTTGACCTTCATATACATCAATAACGTAATACAACCTAACTTAAGCCAACCTAACATCTCGGCGGTAATATTTGACAACATTCCTGGCGAGTTGGCCTCTACGTCTCCGTGGGACGTTTATATATATCAATAACGTAATATAACCTAACCTAACCCAACCTAACATCTCGGCGGTAAAATTTGACCACATTCCTGGCTTGTTGGCCTCTACGTCTCCGTGGGACCTTTATATACTTCAATAACGTAATATAACCTAACCTAACCCAACCTAACATATCGGGGGTCATATTTGAAAACATACCTGGCGAGTTGGCCTCTACTTCTCCGTGGGACCTCTATATATATCAGTAACGTAATATAACCTAACCTAACCCAACCTGAAATCTCGGCAGTAATATTTGGCAACATTCCAGGCTCGTTGGCCTCTAAGTCCCCGTGGGACCTTTATATACATGAATAACGTAATATAACGTAACGTAACCTAACCTAACCTCTCGGGGTACCATTTAACCACATTCCTTGATTGTCGGGCCGTACTTCTCGGTGGGAACACTGTATACGTCTATGACGTAATACAACCTAACCTAACCCAACCTAACATCTCGGCGGTAATATTTGACCACATTCCTGGCTTGTTGGCCCCTACGTCTCCGTGGGACCTTTATATACATCAATAACGTAATATAACCTAACCTAACCCAACCTAACATCTCGGCGGTAATATTTGACCACATTCCTGGCTTGTTGGCCTCTACGTCTCCGTTTGACCTTCATATACATCAATAACGTAATATAACCTAACCTAACCCAACCTAACATCTCGGCGGTAATATTTGAAAACATACCTGGCGAGTTGGCCTCTACTTCTCCGTGGGACCTTTATATATATCAATAACGTAATATAACCTAACCTAACCCAACCTGATATCTCGGCGGTAATATTTGGCAACATTCCAGGCTTGTTGGCCTCTACGTCCCCGTGGGACCTTTATATACATGAATACCATAATATAACGTAACCTAACCCAACCTAACCTCTCGGGGTACCATTTAACCACATTCCTTGATTTTCGGGCCCTACTTCTCAGTGGGAACACTGTATACGTCTCTGACGTAATACAACCTAACCTAAGCCAACCTAACATCTCGGCGGTAATATTTGACAACATTCCTGGCGAGTTGGCCTCTACGTATCCGTGGGACCTTTATATATATCAATAACGTATTATAACCTAACCTAACCCAACCTGATATCTCGGCGGTAATATTTGGCAACATTCCAGGCTTGTTGGCCTCTACGTCCCCGTGGGACCTTTATATACATGAATAACATAATATAACGTAACCTAACCCAACCTAACCTCTCGGGGTACCATTCAACCACATTCCTTGATTTTCGGGCCCTACTTCTCAGTGGGAACACTGTATACGTCTATGACGTAATACAACCTAACCTAAGCCAACCTAACATCTCGGCGGTAATATTTGACAACATTCCTGGCGAGTTGGCCTCTACGTATCCGTGGGACCTTTATATACATCAATAACGTAATATAACCTAACCTAAGCCAACCTGTCATCTTGGCGGTAATATTTGACAACATTCCTGGCGAGTTGGCCTCTAGGTCTCCGTTTGACCTTCATATACATCAATAACGTAATATAACCTAACCTAACCCAACCTATCATCTCGGCGGTAATATTTGACATCATTCCTGGGGAGTTGGCCTCTACGTCTCCGTGGGACCTTTATATACATCAATAACACAATATAATCTAGCCTAATCCAATCTAACATCTCGGCGGTAATATTTGACCACATTCCTGTCTTGTTGGCCTCTACGTCTCCGTGGGACCTTTATATACATCAATAACGTAATATAACCTAAGCTAACCCAACCTAACATCTCGGCGGTAATATTTGACCACATTCCTGGCTTGTTGGCCCCTACGTCTCCGTGGGACCTTTATATACATGAATAACGTAATATAACGTAACCTAACCCAACCTAACCTCTCAGGGTACCATTTAACCACATTCCTTGATTGTCGGGCCCTACTTCTCGGTGGGAACACTATATACGTCTATGACGTAATACAACCTAACCTAAGCCAACCTAACATCTCGGCGGTAATATTTGACAACATTCCTGGCGAGTTGGCCTCTACGTTTCCGTGGGACCTTTATATACATCAGTAACGTAATATAACCTAATCTAAGCCAACCTAACATCTCGACGGTAATATTTGACCACATTCCTGGCTTGTTGGCCTCTACGTCTCCGTGGGACCTTTATATACTTCAATAACGTAATATAACCTAACCTAACCCAACCTAACATCTCGGGGGTAATATTTGAAAACATACCTGGCGAGTTGGCCTCTACTTCTCCGTGGGACCTTTATAAATATCAATAACGTAATATAACCTAACCTAACCCAACCTGAAATCTCTGCGGTAATATTTGGCAACATTCCAGGCTCGTTGGCCTCTACGTCTCCGTGGGACCTTTATATACTTCAATAACGTAATATAACCTAACCTAACCCAACCTAACATCTCGGCGGTAATATTTGAAAACATACCTGGCGAGTTGGCCTCTACTTCTCCGTGGGACCTTTATATATATCAATAGCGTAATGTAACCTAACCTATCCCAACCTGACATCTCGGCGGTAATATTTGACAGCATTCCTGGCGAGATGGCCTCCAGGTATCCTTTTGACCTTCATATACATCAATAACGTAATATAGCCTAACCTAACCCAACCTAACATCTCGGCGGTAATATTTGACCACATTCCTAGCTTGTTGGCCTCTACGTCCCCGTGGGACCTTTATATATATGAATAACGTAATATAACGTAACCTAACCCAACCTAACCTCTCGGGGTACCATTTAACCACATTCCTTGATTGTCGGGCCGTACTTCTCGGTGGGAACACTGTATACGTCTATGACGTAATACAACCTAACCTAACCCATACTATCATCTCGACGGTAATATTTGACAACATTCCTGGCGAGTCGGCCTCTACGTCTCCATGGGACTTTTATATACATCAATAACGTAATATAGCCTAACCTAAGCCAACCTATCATCTCGGCGGTAATATTTGACAACATTCCTGGCGAGTTGGCCTCTAGGTCTCCGTTTGACCTTCATATACATCAATAATGTAATATAACCTAACCTACCCCAACCTATCATCTCGGCGGTAATATTTGACATCATTCCTGGGGAGTTGGCCTCTACGTCTCCGTGGGACCTTTATATACATTAATAACACAATATAATCTAGCCTAACCCAATCTAACATCTCGGCGGTAATATTTGACCACATTCCTGTCTTGTTGGCCTCCAGGTTTCCGTTTGACCTTCATATACATCAATAACGTAATACAACCTAACTTAAGCCAACCTAACATCTCGGCGGTAATATTTGACAACATTCCTGGCGAGTTGGCCTCTACGTCTCCGTGGGACGTTTATATATATCAATAACGTAATATAACCTAACCTAACCCAACCTAACATCTCGGCGGTAATATTTGACCACATTCCTGGCTTGTTGGCCTCTACGTCTCCGTGGGACCTTTATATACTTCAATAACGTAATATAACCTAACCTAACCCAACCTAACATATCGGGGGTCATATTTGAAAACATACCTGGCGAGTTGGCCTCTACTTCTCCGTGGGACCTCTATATATATCAGTAACGTAATATAACCTAACCTAATCCAACCTGAAATCTCGGCGGTAATATTTGGCAACATTCCAGGCTCGTTGGCCTCTAAGTCCCCGTGGGACCTTTATATACATGAATAACGTAATATAACGTAACGTAACCTAACCTAACCTCTCGGGGTACCATTTAACCACATTCCTTGATTGTCGGGCCGTACTTCTCGGTGGGAACACTGTATACGTCTATGACGTAATACAACCTAACCTAACCCAACCTAACATCTCGGCGGTAATATTTGACCACATTCCTGGCTTGTTGGCCCCTACGTCTCCGTGGGACCTTTATATACATCAATAACGTAATATAACCTAACCTAACCCAACCTAACATCTCGGCGGTAATATTTGACCACATTCCTGGCTTGTTGGCCTCTACGTCTCCGTAGGACCTTTATATACTTCAATAACGTAATATAACCTAACCTAACCCAACCTAACATCTCGGCGGTAATATTTGAAAACATACCTGGCGAGTTGGCCTCTACTTCTCCGTGGGACATTTATATATATCAATAACGTAATATAACCTAACCTAACCCAACCTGATATCTCCGCGGTAATATTTGGCAACATTCCAGGCTTGTTGGCCTCTACGTCCCCGTGGGACCTTTATATACATGAATAACATAATATAACGTAACCTAACCCAACCTAACCTCTCGGGGTACCATTTAACCACATTCCTTGATTTTCGGGCCCTACTTCTCAGTGGGAACACTGTATACGTCTCTGACGTAATACAACCTAACCTAAGCCAACCTAACATCTCGGCGGTAATATTTGACAACATTCCTGGCGAGTTGGCCTCTACGTATCCGTGGGACCTTTATATACATCAATAACGTAATATAACCTAACCTAAGCCAACCTGTCATCTTGGCGGTAATATTTGACAACATTCCTGGCGAGTTGGCCTCAACGTCTCCGTGGGACCTTTATATACATGAATAACATAATATAACGTAACCTAACCCAACCTAACCTCTCGGGGTACCATTTAAACACATTCCTTGATTTTCGGGCCCTACTTCTCGGTGGGAAAACTGTATACGTCTATGACGTAATACAAAATAACCTAAGCCAACCTAACATCTCGGCGGTAATATTTGACAACATTCCTGGCGAGTTGGCCTATACGTCTCCGTGGGACATTTATATACATCAATAACGTAATATAACCTAACCTAAGCCAACCTATCATCTCGGCGGTAACATTTAACCACATTCCTGGCTTGTTGGCCTCTACTTCTCCGTGGGACCTTTATATATATCAATAACGTAATATAACGTATCCTAACCCAACCTATCATTTCGGCGGTAAAATTTGACAACATTTCTGGCGAATTCGCCTCAACGTCTCCGTGGGACCTTTATATACATGAATAACATAATATAACGTAACCTAACCCAACCTAACCTCTCGGGGTACCATTTAAACACATTCCTTGATTTTCGGGCCCTACTTCTCGGTGGGAAAACTGTATACGTCTATGACGTAATACAACCTAACCTAAGCCAACCTAACATCTCGGCGGTAATATTTGACAACATTCCTGGCGAGTTGGCCTATACGTCTCCGTGGGACATTTATATACATCAATAACGTAATATAACCTAACCTACGCCAACCTATCATCTCGGCGGTAATATTTAACCACATTCCTGGCTTGTTGGCCTCTACTTCTCCGTGGGACCTTTATATATATCAATAACGTAATATAACGTAACCTAATCCAACCTATCATTTCGGCGGTAAAATTTGAGAACATTTCTGGCGAGTTCGCCTCAACGTCTCCGTGGGACCTTTATATACATGAATAACGTAATATAACGTAACCTAACCTAACCTAACCTCTCGGGGTACCATTTAACCACATTCCTTGATTGTCGGGCCGTACTTCTCGGTGGGAACACTGTATACGTCTATGACGTAATACAACCTAACCTAAGCCAACCTAACATCTCGGCGGTAATATTCGACAACATTCCTGGGGAGTTGGCCTCTACGTCTCCGTGGGACCTTTATATACATCAATAACACAATATAATCTAGCCTAACCCAATCTAACATCTCGGCGGTAATATTTGACCACATTCCTGTCTTGTTGGCCTCCAGGTCTCCGTTTGACCTTCATATACATCAATAACGTAACATAACCTAACCTAACCCAACCTAACATCTCGGCGGTAATATTTGACCACATTCCTGGCTTGTTGGCCTCTACGTCTCCGTGGGACCTTTATATACATCAATAACCTAATATAACCTAACCTAACCCAACCTAACATCTCGGCAGTAATATTTGACCACATTCCTGGCTTGTTGGCTTCTACGTCTCCGTAGGACCTTTATATACTTCATTAACGTAATATAACCTAACCTAACCCAACCTAACATCTCGGCGGTAATATTTGAAAACATACCTGGCGAGTTGGCCTCTACTTCTCCGTGGGACCTTTATATATATATCAATAACGTAATATAACCTAACCTACCCCAACCTGACATCTCGGCGGTAATATTTGGCAACATTCCAGGCTTGGTGGCCTCCACGTCCCCGTGGGACCTTTATATACATGAATAACATAATATAACGTAACCTAACCCAACCTAACCTCTCGGGGTACCATTTAACCACATTCCTTGATTTTCGGGCCCTACTTCTCGGTGGGAACACTGTATTCGTCTATGAAGTAATACAACCTAACCTAAGCCAACCTAACATCTCGGCGGTAATATTTGACAACATTCCTGGCGAGTTGGCCTCTAGGTCTCCGTTTGACCTTCATATACATCAATAACGTAATATAACCTAACCTAACCCAACCTATCATCTCGGCGGTAATATTTGACCACATTCCTGGCTTGCTGGCCTCTACGTCTCCGTGGGACCTTTATATACATCAATAACGTAATATAACCTAACCTAACCCAACCTAACATCTCGGGGGTAATATTTGAAAACATACCTGGCGAGTTGGCCTCTACTTCTCCGTGGGACCTTTATAAATATCAATAACGTAATATAACCTAACCTAACCCAACCTGAAATCTCGGCGGTAATATTTGGCAACATTCCAGGCTCGTTGGCCTCTACGCCTCCGTGGGACCTTTATATACTTCAATAACGTAATATAACCTAACCTAACCCAACCTAACATCTCGGCGGTAATATTTGAAAACATACCTGGCGAGTTGGCCTCTACTTCTCCGTGGGACCTTTATATATATCAATAACGTAATGTAACCTAACCTATCCCAACCTGACATCTCGGCGGTAATATTTGACAGCATTCCTGGCGAGATGGCCTCCAGGTATCCTTTTGACCTTCATATACATCAATAACGTAATATAGCCTAACCTAACCCAACCTAACATCTCGGCGGTAATATTTGACCACATTCCTAGCTTGTTGGCCTCTACGTCCCCGTGGGACCTTTATATACATGAATAACGTAATATAACGTAACCTAACCCAACCTAACCTCTCGGGGTACCATTTAACCACATTCCTTGATTGTCGGGCCGTACTTCTCGGTGGGAACACTGTATACGTCTATGACGTAATACAACCTAACCTAACCCAAACTATCATCTCGACGGTAATATTTGACAACATTCCTGGCGAGTCGGCCTCTACGTCTCCATGGGACTTTTATATACATCAATAACGTAATATAGCCTAACCTAAGCCAACCTATCATCTCGGCGGTAATATTTGACAACATTCCTGGCGAGTTGGCCTCTAGGTCTCCGTTTGACCTTCATATACATCAATAATGTAATATAACCTAACCTACCCCAACCTATCATCTCGGCGGTAATATTTGACATCATTCCTGGGGAGTTGGCCTCTACGTCTCCGTGGGACCTTTATATACATTAATAACACAATATAATCTAGCCTAACCCAATCTAACATCTCGGCGGTAATATTTGACCACATTCCTGTCTTGTTGGCCTCCAGGTTTCCGTTTGACCTTCATATACATCAATAACGTAATACAACCTAACTTAAGCCAACCTAACATCTCGGCGGTAATATTTGACAACATTCCTGGCGAGTTGGCCTCTACGTCTCCGTGGGACGTTTATATATATCAATAACGTAATATAACCTAACCTAACCCAACCTAACATCTCGGCGGTAATATTTGACCACATTCCTGGCTTGTTGGCCTCTACGTCTCCGTGGGACCTTTATATACTTCAATAACGTAATATAACCTAACCTAACCCAACCTAACATATCGGGGGTCATATTTGAAAACATACCTGGCGAGTTGGCCTCTACTTCTCCGTGGGACCTCTATATATATCAGTAACGTAATATAACCTAACCTAACCCAACCTGAAATCTCGGCGGTAATATTTGGCAACATTCCAGGCTCGTTGGCCTCTAAGTCCCCGTGGGACCTTTATATACATGAATAACGTAATATAACGTAACGTAACCTAACCTAACCTCTCGGGGTACCATTTAACCACATTCCTTGATTGTCGGGCCGTACTTCTCGGTGGGAACACTGTATACGTCTATGACGTAATACAACCTAACCTAACCCAACCTAACATCTCGGCGGTAATATTTGACCACATTCCTGGCTTGTTGGCCCCTACGTCTCCGTGGGACCTTTATATACATCAATAACGTAATATAACCTAACCTAACCCAACCTAACATCTCGGCGGTAATATTTGACCACATTCCTGGCTTGTTGGCCTCTACGTCTCCGTAGGACCTTTATATACTTCAATAACGAAATATAACCTAACCTAACCCAACCTAACATCTCGGCGGTAATATTTGAAAACATACCTGGCGAGTTGGCCTCTACTTCTCCGTGGGACCTTTATATATATCAATAACGTAATATAACCTAACCTAACCCAACCTGATATCTCGGCGGTAATATTTGGCAACATTCCAGGCTTGTTGGCCTCTACGTCCCCGTGGGACCTTTATATACATGAATAACATAATATAACGTAACCTAACCCAACCTAACCTCTCGGGGTACCATTTAACCACATTCCTTGATTTTCGGGCCCTACTTCTCAGTGGGAACACTGTATACGTCTCTGACGTAATACAACCTAACCTAAGCCAACCTAACATCTCGGCGGTAATATTTGACAACATTCCTGGCGAGTTGGCCTCTACGTATCCGTGGGACCTTTATATACATCAATAACGTAATATAACCTAACCTAAGCCAACCTGTCATCTTGGCGGTAATATTTGACAACATTCCTGGCGAGTTGGCCTCAACGTCTCCGTGGGACCTTTATATACATGAATAACATAATATAACGTAACCTAACCCACCCTAACCTCTCGGGGTACCATTTAAACACATTCCTTGATTTTCGGGCCCTACTTCTCGGTGGGAAAACTGTATACGTCTATGACGTAATACAACCTAACCTAAGCCAACCTAACATCTCGGCGGTAATATTTGACAACATTCCTGGCGAGTTGGCCTATACGTCTCCGTGGGACATTTATATACATCAATAACGTAATATAACCTAACCTACGCCAACCTATCATCTCGGCGGTAATATTTAACCACATTCCTGGCTTGTTGGCCTCTACTTCTCCGTGGGACCTTTATATACATCAATAACACAATATAAGCTAGCCTAACCCAATCTAACATCTCGGCCGTAATATTTGACCACATTCCTGGCGAGTTGGCCTCTACGTCTCCGTGGGACATTTATATACATCAATAACGTAATATAACCTAACCTAAGCCAACCTATCATCTCGGCGGTAACATTTAACCACATTCCTGGCTTGTTGGCCTCTACTTCTCCGTGGGACCTTTATATATATCAATAACGTAATATAACGTATCCTAACCCAACCTATCATTTCGGCGGTAAAATTTGACAACATTTCTGGCGAATTCGCCTCAACGTCTCCATGGGACCTTTATATACATGAATAACATAATATAACGTAACCTAACCCAACCTAACCTCTCGGGGTACCATTTAAACACATTCCTTGATTTTCGGGCCCTACTTCTCGGTGGGAAAACTGTATACGTCTATGACGTAATACAACCTAACCTAAGCCAACCTAACATCTCGGCGGTAATATTTGACAACATTCCTGGCGAGTTGGCCTATACGTCTCCGTGGGACATTTATATACATCAATAACGTAATATAACCTAACCTACGCCAACCTATCATCTCGGCGGTAATATTTAACCACATTCCTGGCTTGTTGGCCTCTACTTCTCCGTGGGACCTTTATATATATCAATAACGTAATATAACGTAACCTAACCCAACCTATCATTTCGGCGGTAAAATTTGAGAACATTTCTGGCGAGTTCGCCTCAACGTCTCCGTGGGACCTTTATATACATGAATAACGTAATATAACGTAACCTAACCTAACCTAACCTCTCGGGGTACCATTTAACCACATTCCTTGATTGTCGGGCCGTACTTCTCGGTGGGAACACTGTATACGTCTATGACGTAATACAACCTAACCTAACCCAACCTAACATCTCGGCGGTAATATTTGACCACATTCCTGGCTTGTTGGCCTCTACGTCTCCGTGGGACCTTTATATACATCAATAACATAATATAACCTAACCTAACCCAACCTAACATCTCGGCGGTAATATTTGACCACATTCCTGGCTTGTTGGCCTCTACGTCTCCGTAGGACCTTTATATACTTCATTAACGTAATATAACCTAACCTAACCCAACCTAACATCTCGGCGGTAATATTTGAAAACATACCTGGCGAGTTGGCCTCTACTTCTCCGTGGGACCTTTATATATATATCAATAACGTAATATAACCTAACCTAACCCAACCTGACATCTCGGCGGTAATATTTGGCAACATTCCAGGCTTGGTGGCCTCCACGTCCCCGTGGGACCTTTATATACGTGAATAACATAATATAACGTAACCTAACCCAACCTAACCTCTCGGGGTACCATTTAACCACATTCCTTGATTTTCGGGCCCTACTTCTCGGTGGGAACACTGTATTCGTCTATGACGTAATACAACCTAACCTAAGCCAACCTAACATCTCGGCGGTAATATTTGACAACATTCCTGGCGAGTTGGCCTCTAGGTCTCCGTTTGACCTTCATATACATCAATAACGTAATATAACCTAACCTAACCCAACCTATCATCTCGGCGGTAATATTTGACCACATTCCTGGCTTGCTGGCCTCTACGTCTCCGTGGGACCTTTATATACATCAATAACGTAATATAACCTAACCTAACCCAACCTAACATCTCGGCGGTAATATTTGACCACATTCCTGGCTTGTTGGCCTCTACGTCCCCGTGGAACCTTTATATACATGAATAACGTAATATAACGTAACCAAACCAACCTAACCTCTCGGGGTACCATTTAACCACATTCCTTATTGTCTGGCCCTACTTCTCGGTGGGAATACTGTATACGTCTATGACGTAATACAACCTAACTTAAGCCAACCTAACATCTCGGCGGTAATATTTGACAACATTCCTGGCGAGTTGGCCTCTACGTCTCCGTGGGACCTTTATATATATCAATAACGTAATATAACCTAACCTAACCCAACCTAACATCTCGGCGGTAATATTTGACCACATTCCTGGCTTGTTGGCCTCTACGTCTCCGTGGGACCTTTATATACTTCAATAACGTAATATAACCTAACCTAACCCAACCTAACATATCGGGGGTCATATTTGAAAACATACCTGGCGAGTTGGCCTCTACTTCTCCGTGGGACCTCTATATATATCAGTAACGTAATATAACCTAACCTAACCCAACCTGAAATCTCGGCGGTAATATTTGGCAACATTCCAGGCTCGTTGGCCTCTAAGTCCCCGTGGGACCTTTATATACATGAATAACGTAATATAACGTAACGTAACCTAACCTAACCTCTCGGGGTACCATTTAACCACATTCCTTGATTGTCGGGCCGTACTTCTCGGTGGGAACACTGTATACGTCTATGACGTAATACAACCTAACCTAAGCCAACCTAACATCTCGGCGGTAATATTTGACCACATTCCTGGCTTGTTGGCCCCTACGTCTCCGTGGGACCTTTATATACATCAATAACGTAATATAACCTAACCTAACCCAACCTAACATCTCGGCGGTAATATTTGACCACATTCCTGGCTTGTTGGCCTCTACGTCTCCGTAGGACCTTTATATACTTCAATAACGTAATATAACCTAACCTAACCCAACCTAACATCTCGGCGGTAATATTTGAAAACATACCTGGCGAGTTGGCCTCTACTTCTCCGTGGGACCTTTATATATATCAATAACGTAATATAACCTAACCTAACCCAACCTGATATCTCGGCGGTAATATTTGGCAACATTCCAGGCTTGTTGGCCTCTACGTCCCCGTGGGACCTTTATATACATGAATAACATAATATAACGTAACCTAACCCAACCTAACCTCTCGGGGTACCATTTAACCACATTCCTTGATTTTCGGGCCCTACTTCTCAGTGGGAACACTGTATACGTCTCTGACGTAATACAACCTAACCTAAGCCAACCTAACATCTCGGCGGTAATATTTGACAACATTCCTGGCGAGTTGGCCTCTACGTATCCGTGGGACCTTTATATACATCAATAACGTAATATAACCTAACCTAAGCCAACCTGTCATCTTGGCGGTAATATTTGACAACATTCCTGGCGAGTTGGCCTCAACGTCTCCGTGGGACCTTTATATACATGAATAACATAATATAACGTAACCTAACCCAACCTAACCTCTCGGGGTACCATTTAAACACATTCCTTGATTTTCGGGCCCTACTTCTCGGTGGGAAAACTGTATACGTCTATGACGTAATACAACCTAACCTAAGCCAACCTAACATCTCGGCGGTAATATTTGACCACATTCCTGGCTTGTTGGCCTCTACGTCTCCGTGGGACCTTTATATACTTCAATAACGTAATATAACCTAACCTAACCCAACCTAACATATCGGGGGTCATATTTGAAAACATACCTGGCGAGTTGGCCTCTACTTCTCCGTGGGACCTCTATATATATCAGTAACGTAATATAACCTAACCTAACCCAACCTGAAATCTCGGCGGTAATATTTGGCAACATTCCAGGCTCGTTGGCCTCTAAGTCCCCGTGGGACCTTTATATACATGAATAACGTAATATAACGTAACGTAACCTAACCTAACCTCTCGGGGTACCATTTAACCACATTCCTTGATTGTCGGGCCGTACTTCTCGGTGGGAACACTGTATACGTCTATGACGTAATACAACCTAACCTAACCCAACCTAACATCTCGGCGGTAATATTTGACCACATTCCTGGCTTGTTGGCCCCTACGTCTCCGTGGGACCTTTATATACATCAATAACGTAATATAACCTAACCTAACCCAACCTAACATCTCGGCGGTAATATTTGACCACATTCCTGGCTTGTTGGCCTCTACGTCTCCGTAGGACCTTTATATACTTCAATAACGTAATATAACCTAACCTAACCCAACCTAACATCTCGGCGGTAATATTTGAAAACATACCTGGCGAGTTGGCCTCTACTTCTCCGTGGGACCTTTATATATATCAATAACGTAATATAACCTAACCTAACCCAACCTGATATCTCGGCGGTAATATTTGGCAACATTCCAGGCTTGTTGGCCTCTACGTCCCCGTGGGACCTTTATATACATGAATAACATAATATAACGTAACCTAACCCAACCTAACCTCTCGGGGTACCATTTAACCACATTCCTTGATTTTCGGGCCCTACTTCTCAGTGGGAACACTGTATACGTCTCTGACGTAATACAACCTAACCTAAGCCAACCTAACATCTCGGCGGTAATATTTGACAACATTCCTGGCGAGTTGGCCTCTACGTATCCGTGGGACCTTTATATACATCAATAACGTAATATAACCTAACCTAAGCCAACCTGTCATCTTGGCGGTAATATTTGACAACATTCCTGGCGAGTTGGCCTCAACGTCTCCGTGGGACCTTTATATACATGAATAACATAATATAACGTAACCTAACCCAACCTAACCTCTCGGGGTACCATTTAAACACATTCCTTGATTTTCGGGCCCTACTTCTCGGTGGGAAAACTGTATACGTCTATGACGTAATACAACCTAACCTAAGCCAACCTAACATCTCGGCGGTAATATTTGACAACATTCCTGGCGAGTTGGCCTATACGTCTCCGTGGGACATTTATATACATCAATAACGTAATATAACCTAACCTACGCCAACCTATCATCTCGGCGGTAATATTTAACCACATTCCTGGCTTGTTGGCCTCTACTTCTCCGTGGGACCTTTATATACATCAATAACACAATATAAGCTAGCCTAACCCAATCTAACATCTCGGCCGTAATATTTGACCACATTCCTGGCGAGTTGGCCTCTACGTCTCCGTGGGACATTTATATACATCAATAACGTAATATAACCTAACCTAAGCCAACCTATCATCTCGGCGGTAACATTTAACCACATTCCTGGCTTGTTGGCCTCTACTTCTCCGTGGGACCTTTATATATATCAATAACGTAATATAACGTATCCTAACCCAACCTATCATTTCGGCGGTAAAATTTGACAACATTTCTGGCGAATTCGCCTCAACGTCTCCATGGGACCTTTATATACATGAATAACATAATATAACGTAACCTAACCCAACCTAACCTCTCGGGGTACCATTTAAACACATTCCTTGATTTTCGGGCCCTACTTCTCGGTGGGAAAACTGTATACGTCTATGACGTAATACAACCTAACCTAAGCCAACCTAACATCTCGGCGGTAATATTTGACAACATTCCTGGCGAGTTGGCCTATACGTCTCCGTGGGACATTTATATACATCAATAACGTAATATAACCTAACCTACGCCAACCTATCATCTCGGCGGTAATATTTAACCACATTCCTGGCTTGTTGGCCTCTACTTCTCCGTGGGACCTTTATATATATCAATAACGTAATATAACGTAACCTAACCCAACCTAACCTCTCGGGGTACCATTTAACCACATTCCTTGATTTTCGGGCCCTACTTCTCAGTGGGAACACTGTATACGTCTCTGACGTAATACAACCTAACCTAAGCCAACCTAACATCTCGGCGGTAATATTTGACAACATTCCTGGCGAGTTGGCCTCTACGTATCCGTGGGACCTTTATATACATCAATAACGTAATATAACCTAACCTAAGCCAACCTGTCATCTTGGCGGTAATATTTGACAACATTCCTGGCGAGTTGGCCTCAACGTCTCCGTGGGACCTTTATATACATGAATAACATAATATAACGTAACCTAACCCAACCTAACCTCTCGGGGTACCATTTAAACACATTCCTTGATTTTCGGGCCCTACTTCTCGGTGGGAAAACTGTATACGTCTATGACGTAATACAACCTAACCTAAGCCAACCTAACATCTCGGCGGTAATATTTGACCACATTCCTGGCTTGTTGGCCTCTACGTCTCCGTGGGACCTTTATATACTTCAATAACGTAATATAACCTAACCTAACCCAACCTAACATATCGGGGGTCATATTTGAAAACATACCTGGCGAGTTGGCCTCTACTTCTCCGTGGGACCTCTATATATATCAGTAACGTAATATAACCTAATCTAACCCAACCTGAAATCTCGGCGGTAATATTTGGCAACATTCCAGGCTCGTTGGCCTCTAAGTCCCCGTGGGACCTTTATATACATGAATAACGTAATATAACGTAACGTAACCTAACCTAACCTCTCGGGGTACCATTTAACCACATTCCTTGATTGTCGGGCCGTACTTCTCGGTGGGAACACTGTATACGTCTATGACGTAATACAACCTAACCTAACCCAACCTAACATCTCGGCGGTAATATTTGACCACATTCCTGGCTTGTTGGCCCCTACGTCTCCGTGGGACCTTTATATACATCAATAACGTAATATAACCTAACCTAACCCAACCTAACATCTCGGCGGTAATATTTGACCACATTCCTGGCTTGTTGGCCTCTACGTCTCCGTAGGACCTTTATATACTTCAATAACGTAATATAACCTAACCTAACCCAACCTAACATCTCGGCGGTAATATTTGAAAACATACCTGGCGAGTTGGCCTCTACTTCTCCGTGGGACCTTTATATATATCAATAACGTAATATAACCTAACCTAACCCAACCTGATATCTCGGCGGTAATATTTGGCAACATTCCAGGCTTGTTGGCCTCTACGTCCCCGTGGGACCTTTATATACATGAATAACATAATATAACGTAACCTAACCCAACCTAACCTCTCGGGGTACCATTTAACCACATTCCTTGATTTTCGGGCCCTACTTCTCAGTGGGAACACTGTATACGTCTCTGACGTAATACAACCTAACCTAAGCCAACCTAACATCTCGGCGGTAATATTTGACAACATTCCTGGCGAGTTGGCCTCTACGTATCCGTGGGACCTTTATATACATCAATAACGTAATATAACCTAACCTAAGCCAACCTGTCATCTTGGCGGTAATATTTGACAACATTCCTGGCGAGTTGGCCTCAACGTCTCCGTGGGACCTTTATATACATGAATAACATAATATAACGTAACCTAACCCAACCTAACCTCTCGGGGTACCATTTAAACACATTCCTTGATTTTCGGGCCCTACTTCTCGGTGGGAAAACTGTATACGTCTATGACGTAATACAACCTAACCTAAGCCAACCTAACATCTCGGCGGTAATATTTGACAACATTCCTGGCGAGTTGGCCTATACGTCTCCGTGGGACATTTATATACATCAATAACGTAATATAACCTAACCTACGCCAACCTATCATCTCGGCGGTAATATTTAACCACATTCCTGGCTTGTTGGCCTCTACTTCTCCGTGGGACCTTTATATACATCAATAACACAATATAAGCTAGCCTAACCCAATCTAACATCTCGGCCGTAATATTTGACCACATTCCTGGCGAGTTGGCCTCTACGTCTCCGTGGGACATTTATATACATCAATAACGTAATATAACCTAACCTAAGCCAACCTATCATCTCGGCGGTAACATTTAACCACATTCCTGGCTTGTTGGCCTCTACTTCTCCGTGGGACCTTTATATATATCAATAACGTAATATAACGTATCCTAACCCAACCTATCATTTCGGCGGTAAAATTTGACAACATTTCTGGCGAATTCGCCTCAACGTCTCCATGGGACCTTTATATACATGAATAACATAATATAACGTAACCTAACCCAACCTAACCTCTCGGGGTACCATTTAAACACATTCCTTGATTTTCGGGCCCTACTTCTCGGTGGGAAAACTGTATACGTCTATGACGTAATACAACCTAACCTAAGCCAACCTAACATCTCGGCGGTAATATTTGACAACATTCCTGGCGAGTTGGCCTATACGTCTCCGTGGGACATTTATATACATCAATAACGTAATATAACCTAACCTACGCCAACCTATCATCTCGGCGGTAATATTTAACCACATTCCTGGCTTGTTGGCCTCTACTTCTCCGTGGGACCTTTATATATATCAATAACGTAATATAACGTAACCTAACCCAACCTATCATTTCGGCGGTAAAATTTGAGAACATTTCTGGCGAGTTCGCCTCAACGTCTCCGTGGGACCTTTATATACATGAATAACGTAATATAACGTAACCTAACCTAACCTAACCTCTCGGGGTACCATTTAACCACATTCCTTGATTGTCGGGCCGTACTTCTCGGTGGGAACACTGTATACGTCTATGACGTAATACAACCTAACCTAACCCAACCTAACATCTCGGCGGTAATATTTGACCACATTCCTGGCTTGTTGGCCTCTACGTCTCCGTGGGACCTTTATATACATCAATAACATAATATAACCTAACCTAACCCAACCTAACATCTCGGCGGTAATATTTGACCACATTCCTGGCTTGTTGGCCTCTACGTCTCCGTAGGACCTTTATATACTTCATTAACGTAATATAACCTAACCTAACCCAACCTAACATCTCGGCGGTAATATTTGAAAACATACCTGGCGAGTTGGCCTCTACTTCTCCGTGGGACCTTTATATATATATCAATAACGTAATATAACCTAACCTAACCCAACCTGACATCTCGGCGGTAATATTTGGCAACATTCCAGGCTTGGTGGCCTCCACGTCCCCGTGGGACCTTTATATACGTGAATAACATAATATAACGTAACCTAACCCAACCTAACCTCTCGGGGTACCATTTAACCACATTCCTTGATTTTCGGGCCCTACTTCTCGGTGGGAACACTGTATTCGTCTATGACGTAATACAACCTAACCTAAGCCAACCTAACATCTCGGCGGTAATATTTGACAACATTCCTGGCGAGTTGGCCTCTAGGTCTCCGTTTGACCTTCATATACATCAATAGCGTAATATAACCTAACCTAACCCAACCTATCATCTCGGCGGTAATATTTGACCACATTCCTGGCTTGCTGGCCTCTACGTCTCCGTGGGACCTTTATATACATCAATAACGTAATATAACCTAACCTAACCCAACCTAACATCTCGGCGGTAATATTTGACCACATTCCTGGCTTGTTGGCCTCTACGTCCCCGTGGAACCTTTATATACATGAATAACGTAATATAACGTAACCAAACCAACCTAACCTCTCGGGGTACCATTTAACCACATTCCTTATTGTCTGGCCCTACTTCTCGGTGGGAATACTGTATACGTCTATGACGTAATACAACCTAACTTAAGCCAACCTAACATCTCGGCGGTAATATTTGACAACATTCCTGGCGAGTTGGCCTCTACGTCTCCGTGGGACCTTTATATATATCAATAACGTAATATAACCTAACCTAACCCAACCTAACATCTCGGCGGTAATATTTGACCACATTCCTGGCTTGTTGGCCTCTACGTCTCCGTGGGACCTTTATATACTTCAATAACGTAATATAACCTAACCTAACCCAACCTAACATATCGGGGGTCATATTTGAAAACATACCTGGCGAGTTGGCCTCTACTTCTCCGTGGGACCTCTATATATATCAGTAACGTAATATAACCTAACCTAACCCAACCTGAAATCTCGGCGGTAATATTTGGCAACATTCCAGGCTCGTTGGCCTCTAAGTCCCCGTGGGACCTTTATATACATGAATAACGTAATATAACGTAACGTAACCTAACCTAACCTCTCGGGGTACCATTTAACCACATTCCTTGATTGTCGGGCCGTACTTCTCGGTGGGAACACTGTATACGTCTATGACGTAATACAACCTAACCTAAGCCAACCTAACATCTCGGCGGTAATATTTGACCACATTCCTGGCTTGTTGGCCCCTACGTCTCCGTGGGACCTTTATATACATCAATAACGTAATATAACCTAACCTAACCCAACCTAACATCTCGGCGGTAATATTTGACCACATTCCTGGCTTGTTGGCCTCTACGTCTCCGTAGGACCTTTATATACTTCAATAACGTAATATAACCTAACCTAACCCAACCTAACATCTCGGCGGTAATATTTGAAAACATACCTGGCGAGTTGGCCTCTACTTCTCCGTGGGACCTTTATATATATCAATAACGTAATATAACCTAACCTAACCCAACCTGATATCTCGGCGGTAATATTTGGCAACATTCCAGGCTTGTTGGCCTCTACGTCCCCGTGGGACCTTTATATACATGAATAACATAATATAACGTAACCTAACCCAACCTAACCTCTCGGGGTACCATTTAACCACATTCCTTGATTTTCGGGCCCTACTTCTCAGTGGGAACACTGTATACGTCTCTGACGTAATACAACCTAACCTAAGCCAACCTAACATCTCGGCGGTAATATTTGACAACATTCCTGGCGAGTTGGCCTCTACGTATCCGTGGGACCTTTATATACATCAATAACGTAATATAACCTAACCTAAGCCAACCTGTCATCTTGGCGGTAATATTTGACAACATTCCTGGCGAGTTGGCCTCAACGTCTCCGTGGGACCTTTATATACATGAATAACATAATATAACGTAACCTAACCCAACCTAACCTCTCGGGGTACCATTTAAACACATTCCTTGATTTTCGGGCCCTACTTCTCGGTGGGAAAACTGTATACGTCTATGACGTAATACAACCTAACCTAAGCCAACCTAACATCTCGGCGGTAATATTTGACAACATTCCTGGCGAGTTGGCCTATACGTCTCCGTGGGACATTTATATACATCAATAACGTAATATAACCTAACCTACGCCAACCTATCATCTCGGCGGTAATATTTAACCACATTCCTGGCTTGTTGGCCTCTACTTCTCCGTGGGACCTTTATATACATCAATAACACAATATAAGCTAGCCTAACCCAATCTAACATCTCGGCCGTAATATTTGACCACATTCCTGGCGAGTTGGCCTCTACGTCTCCGTGGGACATTTATATACATCAATAACGTAATATAACCTAACCTAAGCCAACCTATCATCTCGGCGGTAACATTTAACCACATTCCTGGCTTGTTGGCCTCTACTTCTCCGTGGGACCTTTATATATATCAATAACGTAATATAACGTATCCTAACCCAACCTATCATTTCGGCGGTAAAATTTGACAACATTTCTGGCGAATTCGCCTCAACGTCTCCGTGGGACCTTTATATACATGAATAACATAATATAACGACACCTAACCCAACCTAACCTCTCGGGGTACCATTTAAACACATTCCTTGATTTTCGGGCCCTACTTCTCGGTGGGAAAACTGTATACGTCTATGACGTAATACAACCTAACCTAAGCCAACCTAACATCTCGGCGGTAATATTTGACAACATTCCTGGCGAGTTGGCCTATACGTCTCCGTGGGACATTTATATACATCAATAACGTAATATAACCTAACCTACGCCAACCTATCATCTCGGCGGTAATATTTAACCACATTCCTGGCTTGTTGGCCTCTACTTCTCCGTGGGACCTTTATATATATCAATAACGTAATATAACGTAACCTAACCCAACCTATCATTTCGGCGGTAAAATTTGAGAACATTTCTGGCGAGTTGGCCTCAACGTCTCCGTGGGACCTTTATATACATGAATAACGTAATATAACGTAACCTAACCTAACCTAACCTCTCGGGGTACCATTTAACCACATTCCTTGATTGTCGGGCCGTACTTCTCGGTGGGAACACTGTATACGTCTATGACGTAATACAACCTAACCTAAGCCAACCTAACATCTCGGCGGTAATATTCGACAACATTCCTGGGGAGTTGGCCTCTACGTCTCCGTGGGACCTTTATATACATCAATAACACAATATAATCTAGCCTAACCCAACCTATCATCTCGGCGGTAACATTTAACCACATTCCTGGCTTGTTGGCCTCTACTTCACCGTGGGACCTTTATATATATCAATAACGTAATATAACGTATCCTAACCCAACCTATCATTTCGGCGGTAAAATTTGACAACATTTCTGGCGAATTCGCCTCAACGTCTCCGTGGGACCTTTATATACATGAATAACATAATATAACGTAACCTAACCCAACCTAACCTCTCGGGGTACCATTTAACCACATTCCTTGATTTTCGGGCCCTACTTCTCGGTGGGAACACTGTATACGTCTATGACGTAATACAACCTAACCTAAGCCAACCTAACATCTCGGCGGTAATATTTGACAACATTGCTGGCGAGTTGGCCTATACGTCTCCGTGGGACATTTATATACATCAATAACGTAATATAACCTAACCTAACCCAACCTAACATCTCGGCGGTAATATTTGACCACATTCCTGGCTTGTTGGCCTCTACGTCTCCGTAGGACCTTTATATACTTCATTAACGTAATATAACCTAACCTAACCCAACCTAACATCTCGGCGGTAATATTTGAAAACATACCTGGCGAGTTGGCCTCTACTTCTCCGTGGGACCTTTATATATATATCAATAACGTAATATAACCTAACCTAACCCAACCTGACATCTCGGCGGTAATATTTGGCAACATTCCAGGCTTGTTGGCCTCTACGTCCCCGTGGGACCTTTATATACATGAATAACATAATATAACGTAACCTAACCCAACCTAACCTCTCGGGGTACCATTTAACCACATTCCTTGATTTTCGGGCCCTACTTCTCAGTGGGAACACTGTATACGTCTATGACGTAATACAACCTAACCTAAGCCAACCTAACATCTCGGCGGTAATATTTGACAACATTCCTGGCGAGTTGCCCTCTACGTATCCGTGGGACCTTTATATACATCAATAACGTAATATAACCTAACCTAAGCCAACCTGTCATCTTGGCGGTAATATTTGACAACATTCCTGGCGAGTTGGCCTCTAGGTCTCCGTTTGACCTTTATATACATCAATAACACAATATAAGCTAGCCTAACCCAATCTAACATCTCGGCCGTAATATTTGACCACATTCCTGGCGAGTTGGCCTCTACGTCTCCGTGGGACATTTATATACATCAATAACGTAATATAACCTAACCTAAGCCAACCTATCATCTCGGCGGTAACATTTAACCACATTCCTGGCTTGTTGGCCTCTACTTCACCGTGGGACCTTTATATACATGATTAACATAATATAACGTAACCTAACCCAACCTAACCTCTCGGGGTACCATTTAACCACATTCCTTGATTTTCGGGCCCTACTTCTCGGTGGGAACACTGTATTCGTCTATGACGTAATACAACCTAACCTAAGCCAACCTAACATCTCGGCGGTAATATTTGATAACATTCCTGGCGAGTTGGCCTCTAGGTCTCCGTTTGACCTTCATATACATCAATAACGTAATATAACCTAACCTAACCCAACCTATCATCTCGGCGGTAATATTTGACCACATTCCTGGCTTGCTGGCCTCTACGTCTCCGTGGGACCTTTATATACATCAATAACGTAATATAACCTAACCTAACCCAACCTAACACCTCGGCGGTAATATTTGACCACATTCCTGGCTTGTTGGCCTCTACGTCCCCGTGGAACCTTTATATACATGAATAACGTAATATAACGTAACCAAACCAACCTAACCTCTCGGGGTACCATTTAACCACATTCCTTGATTGTCTGGCCCTACTTCTCGGTGGGAATACTGTATACGTCTATGACGTAATACAACCTAACTTAAGCCAACCTAACATCTCGGCGGTAATATTTGCCAACATTCCTGGCGAGTTGGCCTCTACGTCTCCGTGGGACCTTTATATATATCAATAACGTAATATAACCTAACCTAACCCAACCTAACATCTCGGCGGTAATATTTGACCACATTCCTGGCTTGTTGGCCTCTACGTCTCCGTGGGACCTTTATATACTTCAATAACGTAATATAACCTAACCTAACCCAACCTAACATCTCGGGGGTCATATTTGAAAACATACCTGGCGAGTTGGCCTCTACTTCTCCGTGGGACCTTTATATATATCAATAACGTAATATAACCTAACCTAACCCAACCTGAAATCTTGGCGGTAATATTTGGCAACATTCCAGGCTCGTTGGCCTCTACGTCCCCGTGGGACCTTTATATACATGAATAACGTATTATAACGTAACGTAACCTAACCTAACCTCTCGGGGTACCATTTAACCACATTCCTTGATTGTCGGGCCGTACTTCTCGGTGGGAACACTGTATACGTCTATGACGTAATACAACCTAACCTAACCCAAACTATCATCTCGGCGGTAATATTTGACAACATTCCTGGCGAGTTGGCCTCTACGTCTCCGTTTGACCTTCATATACATCAATAACGTAATATAACCTAACCTAACCCAACCTATCATCTCGGCGGTAATATTTGACCACATTCCTGGCTTGCTGGCCTCTACGTCTCCGTGGGACCTTTATATACATCAATAACGTAATATAACCTAACCTAACCCAACCTAACATCTCGGCGGTAATATTTGACCACATTCCTGGCTTGTTGGCCTCTACGTCCCCGTGGAACCTTTATATACATGAATAACGTAATATAACGTAACCAAACCAACCTAACCTCTCGGGGTACCATTTAACCACATTCCTTGATTGTCTGGCCCTACTTCTCGGTGGGAATACTGTATACGTCTATGACGTAATACAACCTAACTTAAGCCAACCTAACATCTCGGCGGTAATATTTGCCAACATTCCTGGCGAGTTGGCCTCTACGTATCCGTGGGACCTTTATATACATCAATAACGTAATATAATCTAACCTAACCCAACCTAACATCTCGGCGGTAATATTTGACCACATTCCTGGCTTGTTGGCCTCTACGTCTCCGTAGGACCTTTATATACTTCATTAACGTAATATAACCTAACCTAACCCAACCTAACATCTCGGCGGTAATATTTGAAAACATACCTGGCGAGTTGGCCTCTACTTCTCCGTGGGACCTTTATATATATATCAATAACGTAATATAACCTAACCTAACCCAACCTGACATCTCGGCGGTAATATTTGGCAACATTCCAGGCTTGTTGGCCTCTACGTCCCCGTGGGACCTTTATATACATGAATAACGTATTATAACGTAACGTAACCTAACCTAACCTCTCGGGGTACCATTTAACCACATTCCTTGATTGTCGGGCCGTACTTCTCGGTGGGAACACTGTATACGTCTATGACGTAATACAACCTAACCTAACCCAAACTATCATCTCGGCGGTAATATTTGACAACATTCCTGGCGAGTTGGCCTCTACGTCTCCATGGGACCTTTATATACATCAATAACGTAATATAACCTAACCTAAGCCAACCTATCATCTCGGCGGTAATATTTGACAACATTCCTGGCGAGTTGGCCTCTAGGTCTCCGTTTGACCTTGATATACATCAATAACGTAATATAACCTAACCTAACCCAACCTAACATATCGGGGGTCATATTTGAAAACATACCTGGCGAGTTGGCCTCTACTTCTCCGTGGGACCTCTATATATATCAGTAACGTAATATAACCTAACCTAACCCAACCTGAAATCTCGGCGGTAATATTTGGCAACATTCCAGGCTCGTTGGCCTCTAAGTCCCCGTGGGACCTTTATATACATGAATAACGTAATATAACGTAACGTAACCTAACCTAACCTCTCGGGGTACCATTTAACCACATTCCTTGATTGTCGGGCCGTACTTCTCGGTGGGAACACTGTATACGTCTATGACGTAATACAACCTAACCTAAGCCAACCTAACATCTCGGCGGTAATATTTGACCACATTCCTGGCTTGTTGGCCCCTACGTCTCCGTGGGACCTTTATATACATCAATAACGTAATATAACCTAACCTAACCCAACCTAACATCTCGGCGGTAATATTTGACCACATTCCTGGCTTGTTGGCCTCTACGTCTCCGTAGGACCTTTATATACTTCAATAACGTAATATAACCTAACCTAACCCAACCTAACATCTCGGCGGTAATATTTGAAAACATACCTGGCGAGTTGGCCTCTACTTCTCCGTGGGACCTTTATATATATCAATAACGTAATATAACCTAACCTAACCCAACCTGATATCTCGGCGGTAATATTTGGCAACATTCCAGGCTTGTTGGCCTCTACGTCCCCGTGGGACCTTTATATACATGAATAACATAATATAACGTAACCTAACCCAACCTAACCTCTCGGGGTACCATTTAACCACATTCCTTGATTTTCGGGCCCTACTTCTCAGTGGGAACACTGTATACGTCTCTGACGTAATACAACCTAACCTAAGCCAACCTAACATCTCGGCGGTAATATTTGACAACATTCCTGGCGAGTTGGCCTCTACGTATCCGTGGGACCTTTATATACATCAATAACGTAATATAACCTAACCTAAGCCAACCTGTCATCTTGGCGGTAATATTTGACAACATTCCTGGCGAGTTGGCCTCAACGTCTCCGTGGGACCTTTATATACATGAATAACATAATATAACGTAACCTAACCCAACCTAACCTCTCGGGGTACCATTTAAACACATTCCTTGATTTTCGGGCCCTACTTCTCGGTGGGAAAACTGTATACGTCTATGACGTAATACAACCTAACCTAAGCCAACCTAACATCTCGGCGGTAATATTTGACAACATTCCTGGCGAGTTGGCCTATACGTCTCCGTGGGACATTTATATACATCAATAACGTAATATAACCTAACCTACGCCAACCTATCATCTCGGCGGTAATATTTAACCACATTCCTGGCTTGTTGGCCTCTACTTCTCCGTGGGACCTTTATATACATCAATAACACAATATAAGCTAGCCTAACCCAATCTAACATCTCGGCCGTAATATTTGACCACATTCCTGGCGAGTTGGCCTCTACGTCTCCGTGGGACATTTATATACATCAATAACGTAATATAACCTAACCTAAGCCAACCTATCATCTCGGCGGTAACATTTAACCACATTCCTGGCTTGTTGGCCTCTACTTCTCCGTGGGACCTTTATATATATCAATAACGTAATATAACGTATCCTAACCCAACCTATCATTTCGGCGGTAAAATTTGACAACATTTCTGGCGAATTCGCCTCAACGTCTCCGTGGGACCTTTATATACATGAATAACATAATATAACGACACCTAACCCAACCTAACCTCTCGGGGTACCATTTAAACACATTCCTTGATTTTCGGGCCCTACTTCTCGGTGGGAAAACTGTATACGTCTATGACGTAATACAACCTAACCTAAGCCAACCTAACATCTCGGCGGTAATATTTGACAACATTCCTGGCGAGTTGGCCTATACGTCTCCGTGGGACATTTATATACATCAATAACGTAATATAACCTAACCTACGCCAACCTATCATCTCGGCGGTAATATTTAACCACATTCCTGGCTTGTTGGCCTCTACTTCTCCGTGGGACCTTTATATATATCAATAACGTAATATAACGTAACCTAACCCAACCTATCATTTCGGCGGTAAAATTTGAGAACATTTCTGGCGAGTTGGCCTCAACGTCTCCGTGGGACCTTTATATACATGAATAACGTAATATAACGTAACCTAACCTAACCTAACCTCTCGGGGTACCATTTAACCACATTCCTTGATTGTCGGGCCGTACTTCTCGGTGGGAACACTGTATACGTCTATGACGTAATACAACCTAACCTAAGCCAACCTAACATCTCGGCGGTAATATTCGACAACATTCCTGGGGAGTTGGCCTCTACGTCTCCGTGGGACCTTTATATACATCAATAACACAATATAATCTAGCCTAACCCAACCTATCATCTCGGCGGTAACATTTAACCACATTCCTGGCTTGTTGGCCTCTACTTCACCGTGGGACCTTTATATATATCAATAACGTAATATAACGTATCCTAACCCAACCTATCATTTCGGCGGTAAAATTTGACAACATTTCTGGCGAATTCGCCTCAACGTCTCCGTGGGACCTTTATATACATGAATAACATAATATAACGTAACCTAACCCAACCTAACCTCTCGGGGTACCATTTAACCACATTCCTTGATTTTCGGGCCCTACTTCTCGGTGGGAACACTGTATACGTCTATGACGTAATACAACCTAACCTAAGCCAACCTAACATCTCGGCGGTAATATTTGACAACATTGCTGGCGAGTTGGCCTATACGTCTCCGTGGGACATTTATATACATCAATAACGTAATATAACCTAACCTAACCCAACCTAACATCTCGGCGGTAATATTTGACCACATTCCTGGCTTGTTGGCCTCTACGTCTCCGTAGGACCTTTATATACTTCATTAACGTAATATAACCTAACCTAACCCAACCTAACATCTCGGCGGTAATATTTGAAAACATACCTGGCGAGTTGGCCTCTACTTCTCCGTGGGACCTTTATATATATATCAATAACGTAATATAACCTAACCTAACCCAACCTGACATCTCGGCGGTAATATTTGGCAACATTCCAGGCTTGTTGGCCTCTACGTCCCCGTGGGACCTTTATATACATGAATAACATAATATAACGTAACCTAACCCAACCTAACCTCTCGGGGTACCATTTAACCACATTCCTTGATTTTCGGGCCCTACTTCTCAGTGGGAACACTGTATACGTCTATGACGTAATACAACCTAACCTAAGCCAACCTAACATCTCGGCGGTAATATTTGACAACATTCCTGGCGAGTTGCCCTCTACGTATCCGTGGGACCTTTATATACATCAATAACGTAATATAACCTAACCTAAGCCAACCTGTCATCTTGGCGGTAATATTTGACAACATTCCTGGCGAGTTGGCCTCTAGGTCTCCGTTTGACCTTTATATACATCAATAACACAATATAAGCTAGCCTAACCCAATCTAACATCTCGGCCGTAATATTTGACCACATTCCTGGCGAGTTGGCCTCTACGTCTCCGTGGGACATTTATATACATCAATAACGTAATATAACCTAACCTAAGCCAACCTATCATCTCGGCGGTAACATTTAACCACATTCCTGGCTTGTTGGCCTCTACTTCACCGTGGGACCTTTATATACATGAATAACATAATATAACGTAACCTAACCCAACCTAACCTCTCGGGGTACCATTTAACCACATTCCTTGATTTTCGGGCCCTACTTCTCGGTGGGAACACTGTATTCGTCTATGACGTAATACAACCTAACCTAAGCCAACCTAACATCTCGGCGGTAATATTTGACAACATTGCTGGCGAGTTGGCCTATACGTCTCCGTGGGACATTTATATACATCAATAACGTAATATAACCTAACCTAACCCAACCTAACATCTCGGCGGTAATATTTGACCACATTCCTGGCTTGTTGGCCTCTACGTCTCCGTAGGACCTTTATATACTTCATTAACGTAATATAACCTAACCTAACCCAACCTAACATCTCGGCGGTAATATTTGAAAACATACCTGGCGAGTTGGCCTCTACTTCTCCGTGGGACCTTTATATATATATCAATAACGTAATATAACCTAACCTAACCCAACCTGACATCTCGGCGGTAATATTTGGCAACATTCCAGGCTTGTTGGCCTCTACGTCCCCGTGGGACCTTTATATACATGAATAACATAATATAACGTAACCTAACCCAACCTAACCTCTCGGGGTACCATTTAACCACATTCCTTGATTTTCGGGCCCTACTTCTCAGTGGGAACACTGTATACGTCTATGACGTAATACAACCTAACCTAAGCCAACCTAACATCTCGGCGGTAATATTTGACAACATTCCTGGCGAGTTGCCCTCTACGTATCCGTGGGACCTTTATATACATCAATAACGTAATATAACCTAACCTAAGCCAACCTGTCATCTTGGCGGTAATATTTGACAACATTCCTGGCGAGTTGGCCTCTAGGTCTCCGTTTGACCTTTATATACATCAATAACACAATATAAGCTAGCCTAACCCAATCTAACATCTCGGCCGTAATATTTGACCACATTCCTGGCGAGTTGGCCTCTACGTCTCCGTGGGACATTTATATACATCAATAACGTAATATAACCTAACCTAAGCCAACCTATCATCTCGGCGGTAACATTTAACCACATTCCTGGCTTGTTGGCCTCTACTTCACCGTGGGACCTTTATATACATGATTAACATAATATAACGTAACCTAACCCAACCTAACCTCTCGGGGTACCATTTAACCACATTCCTTGATTTTCGGGCCCTACTTCTCGGTGGGAACACTGTATTCGTCTATGACGTAATACAACCTAACCTAAGCCAACCTAACATCTCGGCGGTAATATTTGATAACATTCCTGGCGAGTTGGCCTCTAGGTCTCCGTTTGACCTTCATATACATCAATAACGTAATATAACCTAACCTAACCCAACCTATCATCTCGGCGGTAATATTTGACCACATTCCTGGCTTGCTGGCCTCTACGTCTCCGTGGGACCTTTATATACATCAATAACGTAATATAACCTAACCTAACCCAACCTAACATCTCGGCGGTAATATTTGACCACATTCCTGGCTTGTTGGCCTCTACGTCCCCGTGGAACCTTTATATACATGAATAACGTAATATAACGTAACCAAACCAACCTAACCTCTCGGGGTACCATTTAACCACATTCCTTGATTGTCTGGCCCTACTTCTCGGTGGGAATACTGTATACGTCTATGACGTAATACAACCTAACTTAAGCCAACCTAACATCTCGGCGGTAATATTTGCCAACATTCCTGGCGAGTTGGCCTCTACGTCTCCGTGGGACCTTTATATATATCAATAACGTAATATAACCTAACCTAACCCAACCTAACATCTCGGGGGTCATATTTGAAAACATACCTGGCGAGTTGGCCTCTACTTCTCCGTGGGACCTTTATATATATCAATAACGTAATATAACCTAACCTCACCCAACCTGAAATCTTGGCGGTAATATTTGGCAACATTCCAGGCTCGTTGGCCTCTACGTCCCCGTGGGACCTTTATATACATGAATAACGTATTATAACGTAACGTAACCTAACCTAACCTCTCGGGGTACCATTTAACCACATTCCTTGATTGTCGGGCCGTACTTCTCGGTGGGAACACTGTATACGTCTATGACGTAATACAACCTAACCTAACCCAAACTATCATCTCGGCGGTAATATTTGACAACATTCCTGGCGAGTTGGCCTCTACGTCTCCGTTTGACCTTCATATACATCAATAACGTAATATAACCTAACCTAACCCAACCTATCATCTCGGCGGTAATATTTGACCACATTCCTGGCTTGCTGGCCTCTACGTCTCCGTGGGACCTTTATATACATCAATAACGTAATATAACCTAACCTAACCCAACCTAACATCTCGGCGGTAATATTTGACCACATTCCTGGCTTGTTGGCCTCTACGTCCCCGTGGAACCTTTATATACATGAATAACGTAATATAACGTAACCAAACCAACCTAACCTCTCGGGGTACCATTTAACCACATTCCTTGATTGTCTGGCCCTACTTCTCGGTGGGAATACTGTATACGTCTATGACGTAATACAACCTAACTTAAGCCAACCTAACATCTCGGCGGTAATATTTGCCAACATTCCTGGCGAGTTGGCCTCTACGTATCCGTGGGACCTTTATATACATCAATAACGTAATATAATCTAACCTAACCCAACCTAACATCTCGGCGGTAATATTTGACCACATTCCTGGCTTGTTGGCCTCTACGTCTCCGTAGGACCTTTATATACTTCATTAACGTAATATAACCTAACCTAACCCAACCTAACATCTCGGCGGTAATATTTGAAAACATACCTGGCGAGTTGGCCTCTACTTCTCCGTGGGACCTTTATATATATATCAATAACGTAATATAACCTAACCTAACCCAACCTGACATCTCGGCGGTAATATTTGGCAACATTCCAGGCTTGTTGGCCTCTACGTCCCCGTGGGACCTTTATATACATGAATAACGTATTATAACGTAACGTAACCTAACCTAACCTCTCGGGGTACCATTTAACCACATTCCTTGATTGTCGGGCCGTACTTCTCGGTGGGAACACTGTATACGTCTATGACGTAATACAACCTAACCTAACCCAAACTATCATCTCGGCGGTAATATTTGACAACATTCCTGGCGAGTTGGCCTCTACGTCTCCATGGGACCTTTATATACATCAATAACGTAATATAACCTAACCTAAGCCAACCTATCATCTCGGCGGTAATATTTGACAACATTCCTGGCGAGTTGGCCTCTAGGTCTCCGTTTGACCTTGATATACATCAATAACGTAATATAACCTAACCTAACCCAACCTATCATCTCGGCGGTAATATTTGACATCATTCCTGGGGAGTTGGCCTCTACGTCTCCGTGGGACCTTTATATACATCAATAACACAATATAATCTAGCCTAACCCAATCTAACATCTCGGCGGTAATATTTGACCACATTCCTGTCTTGTTGGCCTCTACGTCTCCGTGGGACCTTTATATACATCAATAACGTGATATAAACTAACCTAACCCGACCTAACATCTCGGCGGTAATATTTGACAACATTCCTGGCGAGTTGGCCTATACGTCTCCGTGGGACATTTATATACATCAATAACGTAATATAACGTAACCTAACCCAACCTAACCTCTCAGGGTACCATTTAACCACATTCCTTGATTGTCGGGCCCTACTTCTCGGTGGGAACACTATATACGTCTATGACGTAATACAACCTAACCTAAGCCAACCAAACATCTCGGCGGTAATATTTGACAACATTCCTGGCGAGTTGGCCTCTACGTCTCCGTGGGACCTTTATATATATCAATAACGTAATATAACCTAACCTAACCCAACCTAACATCTCTGCGGTAATATTTGACCACATTCCTGGCTTGTTGGCCTCTACGTATCCGTGGGACCTTTATATACTTCAATAACGTAATATAACCTAACCTAACCCAACCTAACATCTCGGGGGTCATATTTGAAAACATACCTGGCGAGTTGGCCTCTACTTCTCCGTGGGACCTTTATATATATCAATAACGTAATATAACCTAACCTAACCCAACCTGAAATCTCGGCGGTAATATTTGGCAACATTCCAGGCTCGTTGGCCTCTACGTCCCCGTGGGACCTTTATATACATGAATAAAGTAATATAACGTAACGTAACCTAACCTAACTTCTCGGGGTACCATTTAACCACATTCCTTGATTGTCGGGCCGTACTTCTCGGTGGGAACACTGTATACGTCTATGACGTAATACAACCTAACCTAACCCAAACTATCATCTCGGCGGTAATATTTGACAACATTCCTGGCGAGTTGGCCTCTACGTCTCCATGGGACCTTTATATACATCAATAACGTAATATAACCTAACCTAAGCCAACCTATCATCTCGGCGGTAATATTTGACAACATTCCTGGCGAGTTGGCCTCTAGGTCTCCGTTTGACCTTCATATACATCAATAACGTAATATAACCTAACCTAACCCAACCTATCATCTCGGCGGTAATATTTGACATCATTCCTGGGGAGTTGGCCTCTACGTCTCCGTGGGACCTTTATATACATCAATAACACAATATAATCTAGCCTAACCCAATCTAACATCTCGGCGGTAATATTTGACCACATTCCTGTCTTGTTGGCCTCTACGTCTCCGTGGGACCTTTATATACATCAATAACGTAATATAAACTAACCTAACCCAACCTAACATCTCGGCGGTAATATTTGACCACATTCCTGGCGCGTTGGCCTCTACGTCTCCGTGGGACCTTTATATACATCAATAACGTAATATAACCTAACCTAACCCAACCTAACATCTCGGCGGTAATATTTGACCACATTCCTGGCTTGTTGGCCTCTACGTCTCCGTAGGACCTTTATATACTTCAATAACGTAATATAACCTAACCTAACCCAACCTAACATCTCGGCGGTAATATTTGAAAACATACCTGGCGAGTTGGCCTCTACTTCTCCGTGGGACCTTTATATATATCAATAACGTAATATAACCTAACCTAACCCAACCTATCATTTCGGTGGTAAAATTTGACAACATTTCTGGCGAGTTGGGCTCTACGTCTCCGTTGGACATTTATATACATCAATAACGTAATATAACATAACCTAACCCAACCTATCATCACGGCGGTAATATTTGACAACATTCGTGGCGAGTTGGCCTCTACGTCTCCGTGGGACCTTTATATACATAAATAACGTAATATAACCTAACCTGACCCAACCTAACATCTCGGCGGTAATATTTGACAACATTCCTGGCGAGTTGGCTTCTCCGTCTCCGTGGGACCTTTATATACATCAATAACGTAATATAACCTAGCCTAACCCAACCTAACATATCGACGGTAATATTTGGCAACATTCCCGGCTTGTTGGCCTCTACGTCTCCGTGGGACATTTATATACATCAATAACGTAATATAACGTAACCTAACCCAACCTAACCTCTCGGGGTACCATTTAACCACATTCCTTGATTGTCGCGCCCTACTTCTCGGTGGGAACACTGTATACGTCTATGACGTAATACAACCTAACCTAACCCAACCTATCATCTCGGCGGTAATATTTGACCACATTCCTGGCTTGTTGGCCTCTACGTCTCCGTGGGTCCTTTATATACATCAATAACGTAATATAACCTAACCTAACTCAACCTAACATCTCGGCGGTAATATTTGACCACATTCCTGGCTTGTTGGCCTCTACGTCTCCGTGGGACCTTTATATACATCAATAACGTAATATAACGTAACCTAACCCAACCTATCATTTCGGCGGTAATATTTAACCACATTCCTGGCTTGTTGGCCCCTACTTCTCCGTGGAACCTTTATATATATCAATAACGTAATATAACGTAACCTAACCCAACCTATCATTTCGGCGGTAAAATTTGACAACATTTCTGGCGAGTTCGCCTCAACGTCTCCGTGGGACCTTTATATACATGAATAACGTAATATAACGTAACCTAACCCAACCTAACCTCTCGGGGTACCATTTAACCACATTCCTTGATTGTCGGGCCCTACTTCTCGGTGGGAACCCTATATACGTCTATGACGTAATATAACCTAACCTAACCCAACCTAACATCTCGGCGGTAATATTTGACCACATTCCCGGCTTGTTGGCCTCTACGTCTCCGTGGGAACTTTATATACATCAATAACGTAATATAACCTAACCTAACCCAACCTAACATCTCGGCGGTAAAATTTGACAACATTTCTGGCGAATTCGCCTCAACGTCTCCGTGGGACCTTTATATACATGAATAACGTAATATAACGTAACCTAACCCAAACTCACCTCTCGGGGTACCATTTAACCACATTCCTTGATTGTCGGGCCCTACTTCTCGGTGGGAACACTGTATACGTCTATGACGTAATACAACCTAACCTAAGCCAACCTAACATCTCGGCGGTAATATTTGACAACATTCCTGGCGAGTTGGCCTCTACGTATCCGTGGGACCTTTATATACATCAATAGCGTAATATAACCTAACCTAAGCCAACCTGTCATCTTGGCGGTAATATTTGACAACATTCCTGGCGAGTTGGCCTCTAGGTCTCCGTTTGACCTTCATATACATCAATAACGTAATATAACCTAACCTAACCCAACCTATCATTTCGGCGGTAATATTTGACCACATTCCTGGCTTGTTGGCCTCTACGTATCCGTGGGACCGTTATATACATCAATAACGTAATATAACCTAACCTAACCCAACCTAACATCTCGGCGGTAATATTTGACCACATTCCTGGCTTGTTGGCCTCTACGTCCCCGTGGAACCGTTATATACATGAATAACGTAATATAACGTAACCAAACCCAACCTAACTTCTCGGGGTACCATTTAACCACATTCCTTGATTGTCGGGCCCTACTTCTCGGTGGGAACACTGTATACGTCTATGACGTAATACAACCTAACCTAAGCCAACCTAACATCTCGGCGGTAATATTTGACAACATTCCTGGCGAGTTGGCCTCTACGTCTCCGTGGGACATTTATATACATCAATACCGTAATATAACTTAACCTAAGCCAACCTATCATCTCGGCGGTAATATTTAACCACATTTCTAGCGAGTTCGCCTCAACGTCTCCGTGGGACCTTTACATACATGAATAACGTAATATAACGTAACCTAACCCAACCTAACCTCTCGGGGTACCATTTAACCACATTCCTTGATTGTCGGGCCCTACTTCTCGGTGGGAACCCTATATACGTCTATGACGTAATATAACCTAACCTAACCCAACCTAACATCTCGGCGGTAATATTTGACCACATTCCCGGCTTGTTGGCCTCTACGTCTCCGTGGGAACTTCATATACATCAATAACGTAATATAACCTAACCTAACCCAACCTAACATCTCGGCGGTAAAATTTGACAACATTTCTGGCGAATTCGCCTCAACGTCTCCGTGGGACCTTTATATACATGAATAACGTAATATAACGTAACCTAACCCAAACTCACCTCTCGGGGTACCATTTAACCACATTCCTTGATTGTCGGGCCCTACTTCTCGGTGGGAACACTGTATACGTCTATGACGTAATACAACCTAACCTAAGCCAACCTAACATCTCGGCGGTAATATTTGACAACATTCCTGGCGAGTTGGCCTCTACGTATCCGTGGGACCTTTATATACATCAATAGCGTAATATAACCTAACCTAAGCCAACCTGTCATCTTGGCGGTAATATTTGACAACATTCCTGGCGAGTTGGCCTCTAGGTCTCCGTTTGACCTTCATATACATCAATAACGTAATATAACCTAACCTAACCCAACCTATCATTTCGGCGGTAATATTTGACCACATTCCTGGCTTGTTGGCCTCTACGTATCCGTGGGACCGTTATATACATCAATAACGTAATATAACCTAACCTAACCCAACCTAACATCTCGGCGGTAATATTTGACCACATTCCTGGCTTGTTGGCCTCTACGTCCCCGTGGAACCGTTATATACATGAATAACGTAATATAACGTAACCAAACCCAACCTAACTTCTCGGGGTACCATTTAACCACATTCCTTGATTGTCGGGCCCTACTTCTCGGTGGGAACACTGTATACGTCTATGACGTAATACAACCTAACCTAAGCCAACCTAACATCTCGGCGGTAATATTTGACAACATTCCTGGCGAGTTGGCCTCTACGTCTCCGTGGGACATTTATATACATCAATACCGTAATATAACTTAACCTAAGCCAACCTATCATCTCGGCGGTAATATTTAACCACATTTCTAGCGAGTTCGCCTCAACGTCTCCGTGGGACCTTTACATACATGAATAACGTAATATAACGTAACCTAACCCAACCTAACCTCTCGGGGTACCATTTAACCACATTCCTTGATTGTCGGGCCCTACTTCTCGGTGGGAACCCTATATACGTCTATGACGTAATATAACCTAACCTAACCCAACCTAACATCTCGGCGGTAATATTTGACCACATTCCCGGCTTGTTGGCCTCTACGTCTCCGTGGGAACTTTATATACATCAATAACGTAATATAACCTAACCTAACCCAACCTAACATCTCGGCGGTAAAATTTGACAACATTTCTGGCGAATTCGCCTCAACGTCTCCGTGGGACCTTTATATACATGAATAACGTAATATAACGTAACCTAACCCAAACTCACCTCTCGGGGTACCATTTAACCACATTCCTTGATTGTCGGGCCCTACTTCTCGGTGGGAACACTGTATACGTCTATGACGTAATACAACCTAACCTAAGCCAACCTAACATCTCGGCGGTAATATTTGACAACATTCCTGGCGAGTTGGCCTCTACGTATCCGTGGGACCTTTATATACATCAATAGCGTAATATAACCTAACCTAAGCCAACCTGTCATCTTGGCGGTAATATTTGACAACATTCCTGGCGAGTTGGCCTCTAGGTCTCCGTTTGACCTTCATATACATCAATAACGTAATATAACCTAACCTAACCCAACCTATCATTTCGGCGGTAATATTTGACCACATTCCTGGCTTGTTGGCCTCTACGTATCCGTGGGACCGTTATATACATCAATAACGTAATATAACCTAACCTAACCCAACCTAACATCTCGGCGGTAATATTTGACCACATTCCTGGCTTGTTGGCCTCTACGTCCCCGTGGAACCGTTATATACATGAATAACGTAATATAACGTAACCAAACCCAACCTAACTTCTCGGGGTACCATTTAACCACATTCCTTGATTGTCGGGCCCTACTTCTCGGTGGGAACACTGTATACGTCTATGACGTAATACAACCTAACCTAAGCCAACCTAACATCTCGGCGGTAATATTTGACAACATTCCTGGCGAGTTGGCCTCTACGTCTCCGTGGGACATTTATATACATCAATACCGTAATATAACTTAACCTAAGCCAACCTATCATCTCGGCGGTAATATTTAACCACATTTCTAGCGAGTTCGCCTCAACGTCTCCGTGGGACCTTTACATACATGAATAACGTAATATAACGTAACCTAACCCAACCTAACCTCTCGGGGTACCATTTAACCACATTCCTTGATTGTCGGGCCCTACTTCTCGGTGGGAACACTATATACGTCTATGACGTAATACAACCTAACCTAAGCCAACCTAACATCTCGGCGGTAATATTTGACAACATTCCTGGCGAGTTGGCCTCTACGTCTCCGTGGGACCTTTATATACATCAGTAACGTAATATAACCTAACCTAAGCCAACCTATCATTTCAGCGGTAATATTTGACAACATTCCTGGCGAGTTGGCCTCTACGTCTCCGTGGGACCTTTATATACATCAATAACGTAATATAACCTAACCTAAGCCAACCTATCATCTCAGCGGTAATATTTGAGAACATTCCTGGCGAGTTGGCATCTACGTCTCCGTGGGACCGTTATATACATCAATAACGTAATATAACCTAACCTAACCCAACCTATCATTTCGGTGGTAAAATTTGACAACATTTCTGGCGAGTTGGCCTCTACGTCTCCGTTGGACATTTATATACATCAATAACGTAATATAACCTAACCTAAGCCAACCTATCATCACGGCGGTAATATTTGACAACATTCCTGGCGAGTTGGCCTCTACGTCTCCGTGGGACCTTTATATACATAAATAACGTAATATAACCTAACCTGACCCAACCTAACATCTCGGCGGTAATATTTGACAACATTCCTGGCGAGTTGGCTTCTCCGTCTCCGTGGGACCTTTATATACATCAATAACGTAATATAACCTAGCCTAACCCAACCTAACATCTCGACGGTAATATTTGGCAACATTCCCGGCTTGTTGGCCTCTACGTCTCCGTGGGACATTTATATACATCAATAACGTAATATAACGTAACCTAACCCAACCTAACCTCTCGGGGTACCATTTAACCACATTCCTTGATTGTCGCGCCCTACTTCTCGGTGGGAACACTGTATACGTCTATGACGTAATACAACGTAACCTAACCCAACCTATCATATCGGCGGTAATATTTGACCACATTCCTGGCTTGTTGGCCTCTACGTCTCCGTGGGTCCTTTATATACATCAATAACGTAATATAACCTAACCTAACTCAACCTAACATCTCGGCGGTAATATTTGTCCACATTCCTGGCTTGTTGGCCTCTACGTCTCCGTGGGACCTTTATATACATCAATAACGTAATATAACGTAACCTAACCCAACCTATCATCTCGGCGGTAATATTTAACCACATTCCTGGCTTGTTGGCCCCTACTTCTCCGTGGAACCTTTATATATATCAATAACGTAATATAACGTAACCTAACCCAACCTATCATTTCGGCGGTAAAATTTGACAACATTTCTGGCGAGTTCGCCTCAACGTCTCCGTGGGACCTTTATATACATGAATAACGTAATATAACGTAACCTAACCCAACCTAACCTCTCGGGGTACCATTTAACCACATTCCTTGATTGTCGGGCCCTACTTCTCGGTGGGAACCCTATATACGTCTATGACGTAATATAACCTAACCTAACCCAACCTAACATCTCGGCGGTAATATTTGACCACATTCCCGGCTTGTTGGCCTCTACGTCTCCGTGGGAACTTTATATACATCAATAACGTAATATAACCTAACCTAACCCAACCTAACATCTCGGCGGTAATATTTGACCACATTCCTGGCATGTTGGCCTCTACGTCCCCGTGGGACCTTTATATACATGAATAACGTAATATAACGTAACCTAACCTAACCTAACCTCTCGGGGTACCATTTAACCACATTCCTTGATTGTCGGGCCGTACTTCTCGGTGGGAACACTGTATACGTCTATGACGTAATACAACCTAACCTAACCCAAACTATCATCACGGCGGTAATATTTGACAACATTCCTGGGGAGTTGGCCTCTACGTCTCCGTGGGACCTTTATATACATCAATAACACAATATAATCTAGCCTAACCCAATCTAACATCTCGGCGGTAATATTTGACCACATTCCTGTCTTGTTGGCCTCTACGTCTCCGTGGGACCTTTATATACATCAATAACGTAGTATAACCTAACCTAACCCAACCTAACATCTCGGCGGTAATATTTGACCACATTCCTGGCTTGTTGGCCTCTACGTCTCCGTGGGACCTTTATATACATCAATAACGTAATATAACCTAACCTAAGCCAACCTGTCATCTTGGCGGTAATATTTGACAACATTCCTGGCGAGTTGGCCTCTAGGTCTCCGTTTGACCTTCATATACATCAATAACGTAATATAACCTAACCTAACCCAACCTATCATCTCGGCGGTAATATTTGACCACATTCCTGGCTTGTTGGCCTCTACGTCTCCGTGGGACCTTTATATACATCAATAACGTAATATAACCTAACCTAACCTAACCTAACATCTCGGCGGTAATATTTGACCACATTCCTGGCTTGTTGGCCTCTACGTCCCCGTGGAACCTTTATATACATGAATAACGTAATATAACGTAACCAAACCCAACCTATCATCTCGGCGGTAATATTTGACATCATTCCTGGCGAGTTGGCCTCTACGTCTCCGTGGGACCTTTATATACATCAATAACACAATATAAGCTAGCCTAACCCAATCTAACATCTCGGCCGTAATATTTGACCACATTCCTGGCGAGTTGGCCTCTACGTCTCCGTTGGACATTTATATACATCAATAACGTAATATAACCTAACCTAACCCAACCTATCATCACGGCGGTAATATTTGACAACATTCGTGGCGAGTTGGCCTCTACGTCTCCGTGGGACCTTTATATACATAAATAACGTAATATAACCTAACCTGACCCAACCTAACATCTCGGCGGTAATATTTGACAACATTCCTGGCGAGTTGGCTTCTCCGTCTCCGTGGGACCTTTATATACATCAATAACGTAATATAACCTAGCCTAACCCAACCGAACATATCGACGGTAATATTTGGCAACATTCCCGGCTTGTTGGCCTCTACGTCTTCGTGGAACCTTTATATACATGAATAACGTAATATAACGTAACCAAACCCAACCTATCATCTCGGCGGTAATATTTGACATCATTCCTGGCGAGTTGGCCTCTACGTCTCCGTGGGACCTTTATATACATCAATAACACAATATAAGCTAGCCTAACCCAATCTAACATCTCGGCCGTAATATTTGACCACATTCCTGGCGAGTTGGCCTCTACGTCTCCGTGGGACCTTTATATACATCAATAACGTAATATAACCTAACCTAACCCAACCTATCATTTCGGTGGTAAAATTTGACAACATTTCTGGCGAGTTGGGCTCTACGTCTCCGTTGGACATTTATATACATCAATAACGTAATATAACATAACCTAACCCAACCTATCATCACGGCGGTAATATTTGACAACATTCGTGGCGAGTTGGCCTCTACGTCTCCGTGGGACCTTTATATACATAAATAACGTAATATAACCTAACCTGACCCAACCTAACATCTCGGGGGTAATATTTGACAACATTCCTGGCGAGTTGGCTTCTCCGTCTCCGTGGGACCTTTATATACATCAATAACGTAATATAACCTAGCCTAACCCAACCTAACATATCGACGGTAATATTTGGCAACATTCCCGGCTTGTTGGCCTCTACGTCTCCGTGGGACATTTATATACATCAATAACGTAATATAACGTAACCTAACCCAACCTAACCTCTCGGGGTACCATTTAACCACATTCCTTGATTGTCGCGCCCTACTTCTCGGTGGGAACACTGTATACGTCTATGACGTAATACAACCTAACCTAACCCAACCTATCATCTCGGCGGTAATATTTGACCACATTCCTGGCTTGTTGGCCTCTACGTCTCCGTGGGTCCTTTATATACATCAATAACGTAATATAACCTAACCTAACTCAACCTAACATCTCGGCGGTAATATTTGACCACATTCCTGGCTTGTTGGCCTCTACGTCTCCGTGGGACCTTTATATACATCAATAACGTAATATAACGTAACCTAACCCAACCTATCATCTCGGCGGTAATATTTAACCACATTCCTGGCTTGTTGGCCCCTACTTCTCCCTGGAACCTTTATATATATCAATAACGTAATATAACGTAACCTAACCCAACCTATCATTTCGGCGGTAAAATTTGACAACATTTCTGGCGAGTTCGCCTCAACGTCTCCGTGGGACCTTTATATACATGAATAACGTAATATAACGTAACCTAACCCAACCTAACCTCTCGGGGTACCATTTAACCACATTCCTTGATTGTCGGGCCCTACTTCTCGGTGGGAACCCTATATACGTCTATGACGTAATATAACCTAACCTAACCCAACCTAACATCTCGGCGGTAATATTTGACCACATTCCCGGCTTGTTGGCCTCTACGTCTCCGTGGGAACTTTATATACATCAATAACGTAATATAACCTAACCTAACCCAACCTAACATCTCGGCGGTAAAATTTGACAACATTTCTGGCGAATTCGCCTCAACGTCTCCGTGGGACCTTTATATACATGAATAACGTAATATAACGTAACCTAACCCAAACTCACCTCTCGGGGTACCATTTAACCACATTCCTTGATTGTCGGGCCCTACTTCTCGGTGGGAACACTGTATACGTCTATGACGTAATACAACCTAACCTAAGCCAACCTAACATCTCGGCGGTAATATTTGACAACATTCCTGGCGAGTTGGCCTCTACGTATCCGTGGGACCTTTATATACATCAATAGCGTAATATAACCTAACCTAAGCCAACCTGTCATCTTGGCGGTAATATTTGACAACATTCCTGGCGAGTTGGCCTCTAGGTCTCCGTTTGACCTTCATATACATCAATAACGTAATATAACCTAACCTAACCCAACCTATCATTTCGGCGGTAATATTTGACAACATTCCTGGCGAGTTGGCCTCTACGTATCCGTGGGACCTTTATATACATCAATAACGTAATATAACCTAACCTAACCCAACCTAACATCTCGGCGGTAATATTTGACCACATTCCTGGCTTGTTGGCCTCTACGTCCCCGTGGAACCGTTATATACATGAATAACGTAATATAACGTAACCAAACCCAACCTAACTTCTCGGGGTACCATTTAACCACATTCCTTGATTGTCGGGCCCTACTTCTCGGTGGGAACACTGTATACGTCTATGACGTAATACAACCTAACCTAAGCCAACCTAACATCTCGGCGGTAATATTTGACAACATTCCTGGCGAGTTGGCCTCTACGTCTCCGTGGGACATTTATATACATCAATACCGTAATATAACTTAACCTAAGCCAACCTATCATCTCGGCGGTAATATTTAAACACATTTCTAGCGAGTTCGCCTCAACGTCTCCGTGGGACCTTTACATACATGAATAACGTAATATAACGTAACCTAACCCAACCTAACCTCTCGGGGTACCATTTAACCACATTCCTTGATTGTCGGGCCCTACTTCTCGGTGGGAACCCTATATACGTCTATGACGTAATATAACCTAACCTAACCCAACCTAACATCTCGGCGGTAATATTTGACCACATTCCCGGCTTGTTGGCCTCTACGTCTCCGTGGGAACTTTATATACATCAATAACGTAATATAACCTAACCTAACCCAACCTAACATCTCGGCGGTAAAATTTGACAACATTTCTGGCGAATTCGCCTCAACGTCTCCGTGGGACCTTTATATACATGAATAACGTAATATAACGTAACCTAACCCAAACTCACCTCTCGGGGTACCATTTAACCACATTCCTTGATTGTCGGGCCCTACTTCTCGGTGGGAACACTGTATACGTCTATGACGTAATACAACCTAACCTAAGCCAACCTAACATCTCGGCGGTAATATTTGACAACATTCCTGGCGAGTTGGCCTCTACGTATCCGTGGGACCTTTATATACATCAATAGCGTAATATAACCTAACCTAAGCCAACCTGTCATCTTGGCGGTAATATTTGACAACATTCCTGGCGAGTTGGCCTCTAGGTCTCCGTTTGACCTTCATATACATCAATAACGTAATATAACCTAACCTAACCCAACCTATCATTTCGGCGGTAATATTTGACCACATTCCTGGCTTGTTGGCCTCTACGTATCCGTGGGACCGTTATATACATCAATAACGTAATATAACCTAACCTAACCCAACCTAACATCTCGGCGGTAATATTTGACCACATTCCTGGCTTGTTGGCCTCTACGTCCCCGTGGAACCGTTATATACATGAATAACGTAATATAACGTAACCAAACCCAACCTAACTTCTCGGGGTACCATTTAACCACATTCCTTGATTGTCGGGCCCTACTTCTCGGTGGGAACACTGTATACGTCTATGACGTAATACAACCTAACCTAAGCCAACCTAACATCTCGGCGGTAATATTTGACAACATTCCTGGCGAGTTGGCCTCTACGTCTCCGTGGGACATTTATATACATCAATACCGTAATATAACTTAACCTAAGCCAACCTATCATCTCGGCGGTAATATTTAACCACATTTCTAGCGAGTTCGCCTCAACGTCTCCGTGGGACCTTTACATACATGAATAACGTAATATAACGTAACCTAACCCAACCTAACCTCTCGGGGTACCATTTAACCACATTCCTTGATTGTCGGGCCCTACTTCTCGGTGGGAACACTATATACGTCTATGACGTAATACAACCTAACCTAAGCCAACCTAACATCTCGGCGGTAATATTTGACAACATTCCTGGCGAGTTGGCCTCTACGTCTCCGTGGGACCTTTATATACATCAGTAACGTAATATAACCTAACCTAAGCCAACCTATCATTTCAGCGGTAATATTTGACAACATTCCTGGCGAGTTGGCCTCTACGTCTCCGTGGGACCTTTATATACATCAATAACGTAATATAACCTAACCTAAGCCAACCTATCATCTCAGCGGTAATATTTGAGAACATTCCTGGCGAGTTGGCATCTACGTCTCCGTGGGACCGTTATATACATCAATAACGTAATATAACCTAACCTAACCCAACCTATCATTTCGGTGGTAAAATTTGACAACATTTCTGGCGAGTTGGCCTCTACGTCTCCGTTGGACATTTATATACATCAATAACGTAATATAACCTAACCTAAGCCAACCTATCATCACGGCGGTAATATTTGACAACATTCCTGGCGAGTTGGCCTCTACGTCTCCGTGGGACCTTTATATACATAAATAACGTAATATAACCTAACCTGACCCAACCTAACATCTCGGCGGTAATATTTGACAACATTCCTGGCGAGTTGGCTTCTCCGTCTCCGTGGGACCTTTATATACATCAATAACGTAATATAACCTAGCCTAACCCAACCTAACATCTCGACGGTAATATTTGGCAACATTCCCGGCTTGTTGGCCTCTACGTCTCCGTGGGACATTTATATACATCAATAACGTAATATAACGTAACCTAACCCAACCTAACCTCTCGGGGTACCATTTAACCACATTCCTTGATTGTCGCGCCCTACTTCTCGGTGGGAACACTGTATACGTCTATGACGTAATACAACGTAACCTAACCCAACCTATCATATCGGCGGTAATATTTGACCACATTCCTGGCTTGTTGGCCTCTACGTCTCCGTGGGTCCTTTATATACATCAATAACGTAATATAACCTAACCTAACTCAACCTAACATCTCGGCGGTAATATTTGACCACATTCCTGGCTTGTTGGCCTCTACGTCTCCGTGGGACCTTTATATACATCAATAACGTAATATAACGTAACCTAACCCAACCTATCATCTCGGCGGTAATATTTAACCACATTCCTGTCTTGTTGGCCCCTACTTCTCCGTGGAACCTTTATATATATCAATAACGTAATATAACGTAACCTAACCCAACCTATCATTTCGGCGGTAAAATTTGACAACATTTCTGGCGAGTTCGCCTCAACGTCTCCGTGGGACCTTTATATACATGAATAACGTAATATAACGTAACCTAACCCAACCTAACCTCTCGGGGTACCATTTAACCACATTCCTTGATTGTCGGGCCCTACTTCTCGGTGGGAACCCTATATACGTCTATGACGTAATATAACCTAACCTAACCCAACCTAACATCTCGGCGGTAATATTTGACCACATTCCCGGCTTGTTGGCCTCTACGTCTCCGTGGGAACTTTATATACATCAATAACGTAATATAACCTAACCTAACCCAACCTAACATCTCGGCGGTAATATTTGACCACATTCCTGGCATGTTGGCCTCTACGTCCCCGTGGGACCTTTATATACATGAATAACGTAATATAACGTAACCTAACCTAACCTAACCTCTCGGGGTACCATTTAACCACATTCCTTGATTGTCGGGCCGTACTTCTCGGTGGGAACACTGTATACGTCTATGACGTAATACAACCTAACCTAACCCAAACTATCATCACGGCGGTAATATTTGACAACATTCCTGGGGAGTTGGCCTCTACGTCTCCGTGGGACCTTTATATACATCAATAACACAATATAATCTAGCCTAACCCAATCTAACATCTCGGCGGTAATATTTGACCACATTCCTGTCTTGTTGGCCTCTACGTCTCCGTGGGACCTTTATATACATCAATAACGTAATATAACCTAACCTAACCCAACCTAACATCTCGGCGGTAATATTTGACATCATTCCTGGCGAGTTGGCCTCTACGTCTCCGTGGGACCTTTATATACATCAATAATACAATATAAGCTAGCCTAACCCAATCTAACATCTCGGCCGTAATATTTGACCACATTCCTGGCGAGTTGGCCTCTACGTCTCTGTGGGACCTTTATATACATCAATAACGTAATATAACCTAACCTAACCCAACCTATCATTTCGGTGGTAAAATTTGACAACATTTCTGGCGAGTTGGGCTCTACGTCTCCGTTGGACATTTATATACATCAATAACGTAATATAACCTAACCTAAGCCAACCTATCATCACGGCGGTAATATTTGACAACATTCGTGGCGAGTTGGCCTCTACGTCTCCGTGGGACCTTTATATACATCAATAACGTAATATAACCTAACCTAACCTAACCTAACATCTCGGCGGTAATATTTGACCACATTCCTGGCTTGTTGGCCTCTACGTCCCCGCGGAACCTTTATATACATGAATAACGTAATATAACGTAACCAAACCCAACCAATCATCTCGGCGGTAATATTTGCCATCATTCCTGGCGAGTTGGCCTCTACGTCTCCGTGGGACCTTTATATACATCAATAACACAATATAAGCTAGCCTAACCCAATCTAACATCTCGGCCGTAATATTTGACCACATTCCTGGCGAGTTGGCCTCTACGTCTCCGTGGGACCTTTATATACATCAATAACGTAATATAACCTAACCTAACCCAACCTATCATTTCGGTGGTAAAATTTGACAACATTTCTGGCGAGTTGGGCTCTACGTCTCCGTTGGACATTTATATACATCAATAACGTAATATAACCTAACCTAACCCAACCTATCATCACGGCGGTAATATTTGACAACATTCGTGGCGAGTTGGCCTCTACGTCTCCGTGGGACCTTTATATACATAAATAACGTAATATAACCTAACCTGACCCAACCTAACATCTCGGCGGTAATATTTGACAACATTCCTGGCGAGTTGGCTTCTCCGTCTCCGTGGGACATTTATATACATCAATAACGTAATATAACCTAGCCTAACCCAACCGAACATATCGACGGTAATATTTGGCAACATTCCCGGCTTGTTGGCCTCTACGTCTTCGTGGGACATTTATATACATCAATAACGTAATATAACGTAACCTAACCCAACCTAACCTCTCGGGGTACCATTTAACCACATTCCTTGATTGTCGGGCCCTACTTCTCGGTGGGAACACTGTATACGTCTATGACGTAATACAACCTAACCTAAGCCAACCTAACATCTCGGCGGTAATATTTGACAACATTCCTGGCGAGTTGGCCTCTACGTATCCGTGGGACCTTTATATACATCAATAGCGTAATATAACCTAACCTAAGCCAACCTGTCATCTAGGCGGTAATATTTGACAACATTCCTGGCGAGTTGGCCTCTAGGTCTCCGTTTGACCTTCATATACATCAATAACGTAATATAACCTAACCTAACCCAACCTATCATTTCGGCGGTAATATTTGACCACATTCCTGGCTTGTTGGCCTCTACGTCTCCGTGGGACCGTTATATACATCAATAACGTAATATAACCTAACCTAACCCAACCTAACATCTCGGCGGTAATATTTGACCACATTCCCGGCTTGTTGGCCTCTACGTCTCCGTGGGAACTTTATATACATCAATAACGTAATATAACCTAACCTAACCCAACCTAACATCTCGGCGGTAATATTTGACCACATTCCTGGCTTGTTGGCCTCTACGTCCCCGTGGGACCTTTATATACATGAATAACGTAATATAACGTAACCTAACATAACCTAACCTCTCGGGGTACCATTTAACCACATTCCTTGATTGTCGGGCCGTACTTCTCGGTGGGAACACTGTATACGTCTATGACGTAATACAACCTAACCTAACCCAAACTATCATCTCGGCGGTAATATTTGACAACATTCCTGGGGAGTTGGCCTCTACGTCTCCGTGGGACCTTTATATACATCAATAACACAATATAATCTAGCCTAACCCAATCTAACATCTCGGCGGTAATATTTGACCACATTCCTGTCTTGTTGGCCTCTACGTCTCCGTGGGACCTTTATATACATCAATAACGTAATATAACCTAACCTAACCCAACCTATCATCTCGGCGGTAATATTTAACCACATTTCTGGCGAGTTCGCCTCAACGTCTCCGTGGGACATTTATATACATGAATAACGTAATATAACGTAACCTAACCCAACCTAACCTCTCGGGGTACCATTTAACCACATTCCTTGATTGTCGGGCCCTACTTCTCGGTGGGAACCCTATATACGTCTATGACGTAATATAACCTAACCTAACCCAACCTAACATCTCGGCGGTAATATTTGACCACATTCCCGGCTTGTTGGCCTCTACGTCTCCGTGGGAACTTTATATACATCAATAACGTAATATAACCTAACCTAACCCAACCTAACATCTCGGCGGTAATATTTGACCACATTCCTGGCTTGTTGGCCTCTACGTCCCCGTGGGACCTTTATATACATGAATAACGTAATATAACGTAACCTAACATAACCTAACCTCTCGGGGTACCATTTAACCACATTCCTTGATTGTCGGGCCGTGCTTCTCGGTGGGAACACTGTATACGTCTATGACGTAATACAACCTAACCTAACCCAAACTATCATCTCGGCGGTAATATTTGACAACATTCCTGGGGAGTTGGCCTCTACGTCTCCGTGGGACCTTTATATACATCAATAACACAATATAATCTAGCCTAACCCAATCTAACATCTCGGCGGTAATATTTGACCACATTCCTGTCTTGTTGGCCTCTACGTCTCCGTGGGACCTTTATATACATCAATAACGTAATATAACCTAACCTAACCCAACCTAACATCTCGGCGGTAATATTTGACCACATTCCTGGCTTGTTGGCCTCTACGTCTCCGTGGGACCTTTATATACATCAATAACGTAATATAACCTAACCTAACCCAACCTAACATCTCGGCGGTAATATTTGACCACATTCCTGGCTTGTTGGCCTCTACGTCTCCGTAGGACCTTTATATACTTCAATAACGTAATATAACCTAACCTAACCCAACCTAACATCTCGGCGGTAATATTTGAAAACATACCTGGCGAGTTGGCCTCTACTTCTCCGTGGGACCTTTATATATATCAATAACGTAATATAACCTAACCTAACCCAACCTGACATCGCGGCGGTAATATTTGGCAACATTCCAGGCTTGTTGGCCTCTACGTCCCCGTGGGACCTTTATATACATGAATAACATAATATAACGTAACCTAACCCAACCTAACCTTTCGGGGTACCATTTAACCACATTCCATGATTTTCGGGCCCTACTTCTCGGTGGGAACACTGTATACGTCTATGACGTAATACAACCTAACCTAAGCCAACCTAACATCTCGGCGGTAATATTTGACAACATTCCTGGCGAGTTGGCCTCTACGTATCCGTGGGACCTTTATATACTTCAATAACGTAATATAACCTAACCTAACCCAACCTAACCTCTCGGCGGTAATATTTGAAAACATACCTGGCGAGTTGGCCTCTACTTCTCCGTGGGACCTTTATATATATCAATAACGTAATATAACCTAACCTAACCCAACCTGACATCGCGGCGGTAATATTTGGCAACATTCCAGGCTTGTTGGCCTCTACGTCCCCGTGGGACCTTTATATACATCAATAACGTAATATAACCTAACCTAAGCCAACCTGTCATCTTGGCGGTAATATTTGACAACATTCCTGGCGAGTTGGCCTCTAGGTCTCCGTTTGACCTTCATATACATCAATAACGTAATATAACCTAACCTAACCCAACCTATCATCTCGGCGGTAATATTTGACCACATTCCTGGCTTGTTGGCCTCTACGTCTCCGTGGGACCTTTATATACATCAATAACGTAATATAACCTAACCTAACCTAACCTAACATCTCGGCGGTAATATTTGACCACATTCCTGGCTTGTTGGCCTCTACGTCCCCGTGGAACCTTTATATACATGAATAACGTAATATAACGTAACCAAACCCAACCTATCATCTCGGCGGTAATATTTGACATCATTCCTGGCGAGTTGGCCTCTACGTCTCCGTGGGACCTTTATATACATCAATAACACAATATAAGCTAGCCTAACCCAATCTAACATCTCGGCCGTAATATTTGACCACATTCCTGGCGAGTTGGCCTCTACGTCTCCCTGGGACATTTATATACATCAATAACGTAATATAACCTAACGTAAGCCAACCTATCATCTCGGCGGTAACATTTAACCACATTCCTGGCTTGTTGGTCTCTACTTCTCCGTGGGACCTTTATATATATCAATAACGTAATATAACGTAACCTAACCCAACCTATCATTTTGGCGGTAAAATTTGACAACATTTCTGGCGAATTCGCCTCAACGTCTCCGCGGGACCTTTATATACATGAATAACGTAATATAACGTAACCTAACCCAACCTAACCTTTCGGGGTACCAGTTAACCACATTCCTTGATTGTCGGGCCCTACTTCTCGGTGGGAACACTGTATACGTCTATGACGTAATACAACCTATCCTAAGCCAACCTAACATCTTGGCGGTAATATTTGACAACATTCCTGGCGAGTTGGCCTCTACGTATCCGTGGGACCTTTATATACATCAATAACGTAATATAACCTAACCTAAGCCAACCTGTCATCTTGGCGGTAATATTTGACAACATTCCTGGCGAGTTGGCCTCTAGGTCTCCGTTTAACCTTCATATACATCAATAACGTAATATAACCTAACCTAACCCAACCTATCATTTCGGCGGTAATATTTGACCACATTCCTGGCTTGTTGGCCTCTACGTCTCCGTGGGACCGTTATATACACCAATAACGTAATATAACCTAACCTAACCCAACCTAACATCTCGGCGGTAATATTTGAAAACATACCTGGCGAGTTGGCCTCTACTTCTCCGTGGGACCTTTATATACATCAATAACGTAATATAACCTAACCTAACCCAACCTGACATCGCGGCGGTAATATTTGGCAACATTCCAGGCTTGTTGGCCTCTACGTCCCCGTGGGACCTTTATATACATGAATAACATAATATAACGTAACCTAACCCAACCTAACCTTTCGGGGTACCATTTAACCACATTCCTTGATTTTCGGGCCCTACTTCTCGGTGGGAACACTGTATACGTCTATGACGTAATACAACCTAACCTAAGCCAACCTAACATCTCGGCGGTAATATTTGACAACATTCCTGGCGAGTTGGCCTCTACGTATCCGTGGGACCTTTATATACATCAATAACGTAATATAACCTAACCTAACCCAACCTAACATCTCGGCGGTAATATTTGACCACATTCCTGGCTTGTTGGCCTCTACGTCCCCGTGGAACCGTTATATACATGAATAACGTAATATAACGTAACCAAACCCAACCTAACTTCTCGGGGTACCATTTAACCACATTCCTTGATTGTCGGGCCCTACTTCTCGGTGGGAACACTGTATACGTCTATGACGTAATACAACCTAACCTAAGCCAACCTAACATCTCGGCGGTAATATTTGACAACATTCCTGGCGAGTTGGCCTCTACGTCTCCGTGGGACATTTATATACATCAATACCGTAATATAACTTAACCTAAGCCAACCTATCATCTCGGCGGTAATATTTAACCACATTTCTGGCGAGTTCGCCTCAACGTCTCCGTGGGACCTTTACATACATGAATAACGTAATATAACGTAACCTAACCCAACCTAACCTCTCGGGGTACCATTTAACCACATTCCTTGATTGTCGGGCCCTACTTCTCGGTGGGAACACTGTATACGTCTATGACGTAATACAACGTAACCTAACCCAACCTAACATCTCGGCGGTAATATTTGACCACATTCCTGGCTTGTTGGCCTCTACGTCTCCGTAGGACCTTTATATACTTCAATAACGTAATATAACCTAACCTAACCCAACCTAACATCTCGGCGGTAATATTTGAAAACATACCTGGCGAGTTGGCCTCTACTTCTCCGTGGGACCTTTATATATATCAATAACGTAATATAACCTAACCTAACCCAACCTGACATCGCGGCGGTAATATTTGGCAACATTCCAGGCTTGTTGGCCTCTACGTCCCCGTGGGACCTTTATATACATGAATAACATAATATAACGTAACCTAACCCAACCTAACCTTTCGGGGTACCATTTAACCACATTCCTTGATTTTCGGGCCCTACTTCTCGGTGGGAACACTGTATACGTCTATGACGTAATACAACCTAACCTAAGCCAACCTAACATCTCGGCGGTAATATTTGACAACATTCCTGGCGAGTTGGCCTCTACGTATCCGTGGGACCTTTATATACATCAATAACGTAATATAACCTAACCTAAGCCAACCTGTCATCTTGGCGGTAATATTTGACAACATTCCTGGCGAGTTGGCCTCTAGGTCTCCGTTTGACCTTCATATACATCAATAACGTAATATAACCTAACCTAACCCAACCTATCATCTCGGCGGGAATATTTGACCACATTCCTGGCTTGTTGGCCTCTACGTCTCCGTGGGACCTTTATATACATCAATAACGTAATATAACCTAACCTAAGCCAACCTGTCATCTTGGCGGTAATATTTGACAACATTCCTGGCGAGTTGGCCTCTAGGTCTCCGTTTGACCTTCATATACATCAATAACGTAATATAACCTAACCTAACCCAACCTATCATCTCGGCGGTAATATTTGACCACATTCCTGGCTTGTTGGCCTCTACGTCTCCGTGGGACCTTTATATACATCAATAACGTAATATAACCTAACCTAACCTAACCTAACATCTCGGCGGTAATATTTGACCACATTCCTGGCTTGTTGGCCTCTACGTCCCCTTGGAACCTTTATATACATGAATAACGTAATATAACGTAACCAAACCCAACCTATCATCTCGGCGGTAATATTTGACATCATTCCTGGCGAGTTGGCCTCTACGTCTCCGTGGGACCTTTATATACATCAATAACACAATATAAGCTAGCCTAACCCAATCTAACATCTCGGCCGTAATATTTGACCACATTCCTGGCGAGTTGGCCTCTACGTCTCCGTGGGACATTTATATACATCAATAACGTAATATAACCTAACCTAAGCCAACCGAACATATCGACGGTAATATTTGGCAACATTCCCGGCATGTTGGCCTCTACGTCTCCGTGGGACATTTATATACATCAATAACGTAATATAACGTAACCTAACCCAACCTAACCTCTCGGGGTACCATTTAACCACATTCCTTGATTGTCGGGCCCTACTTCTCGGTGGGAACCCTATATACGTCTATGACGTAATATAACCTAACCTAACCCAACCTAACATCTCGGCGGTAATATTTGACCACATTCCCGGCTTGTTGGCCTCTACGTCTCCGTGGGAACTTTATATACATCAATAACGTAATATAACCTAACCTAACCCAACCTAACATCTCGGCGGTAAAATTTGACAACATTTCTGGCGAATTCGCCTCAACGTCTCCGTGGGACCTTTATATACATGAATAACGTAATATAACGTAACCTAACCCAAACTAACCTCTCGGGGTACCATTTAACCACATTCCTTGATTGTCGGGCCCTACTTCTCGGTGGGAACACTGTATACGTCTATGACGTAATACAACCTAACCTAAGCCAACCTAACATCTCTTCGGTAATATTTGACAACATTCCTGGCGAGTTGGCCTCTACGTATCCGTGGGACCTTTATATACATCAATAGCGTAATATAACCTAACCTAAGCCAACCTGTCATCTAGGCGGTAATATTTGACAACATTCCTGGCGAGTTGGCCTCTAGGTCTCCGTTTGACCTTCATATACATCAATAACGTAATATAACCTAACCTAACCCAACCTATCATTTCGGCGGTAATATTTGACCACATTCCTGGCTTGTTGGCCTCTACGTCTCCGTGGGACCGTTATATACATCAATAACGTAATATAACCTAACCTAACCCAACCTAACATCTCGGCGGTAATATTTGACCACATTCCGGGCTTGTTGGCCTCTACGTCTCCGTGGGACCTTTATATACATCAATAACGTAATATAACCTAACCTAACCCAACCTAACATCTCGGCGGTAATATTTGACCACATTCCTGGCTTGTTGGCCTCTACGTCTCCGTAGGACCTTTATATACTTCAATAACGTAATATAACCTAACCTAACCCAACCTAACATCTCGGCGGTAATATTTGAAAACATACCTGGCGAGTTGGCCTCTACTTCTCCGTGGGACCTTTATATATATCAATAACGTAATATAACCTAACCTAACCCAACCTGACATCGCGGCGGTAATATTTGGCAACATTCCAGGCTTGTTGGCCTCTACGTCCCCGTGGGACCTTTATATACATGAATAACATAATATAACGTAACCTAACCCAACCTAACCTTTCGGGGTACCATTTAACCACATTCCTTGATTTTCGGGCCCTACTTCTCGGTGGGAACACTGTATACGTCTATGACGTAATACAACCTAACCTAAGCCAACCTAACATCTCGGCGGTAATATTTGACAACATTCCTGGCGAGTTGGCCTCTACGTATCCGTGGGACCTTTATATACATCAATAACGTAATATAACCTAACCTAAGCCAACCTGTCATCTTGGCGGTAATATTTGACAACATTCCTGGCGAGTTGGCCTCTAGGTCTGCGTTTGACCTTCATATACATCAATAACGTAATATAACCTAACCTAACCCAACCTATCATCTCGGCGGTAATATTTGACCACATTCCTGGCTTGTTGGCCTCTACGTCTCCGTGGGACCTTTATATACATCAATAACGTAATATAACCTAACCTAAGCCAACCTGTCATCTTGGCGGTAATATTTGACAACATTCCTGGCGAGTTGGCCTCTAGGTCTCCGTTTGACCTTCATATACATCAATAACGTAATATAACCTAACCTAACCCAACCTATCATCTCGGCGGTAATATTTAACCACATTCCTGGCTTGTTGGCCTCTACGTCTCCGTGGGACCTTTATATACATCAATAACGTAATATAACCTAACCTAACCTAACCTAACATCTCGGCGGTAATATTTGACCACATTCCTGGCTTGTTGGCCTCTACGTCCCCGTGGAACCTTTATATACATGAATAACGTAATATAACGTAACCAAACCCAACCTATCATCTCGGCGGTAATATTTGACATCATTCCTGGCGAGTTGGCCTCTACGTCTCCGTGGGACCTTTATATACATCAATAACACAATATAAGCTAGCCTAACCCAATCTAACATCTCGGCCGTAATATTTGACCACATTCCTGGCGAGTTGGCCTCTACGTCTCCGTGGGACATTTATATACATCAATAACGTAATATAACCTAACGTAAGCCAACCTATCATCTCGGCGGTAACATTTAACCACATTCCTGGCTTGTTGGCCTCTACTTCTCCGTGGGACCTTTATATATATCAATAACGTAATATAACGTAACCTAACCCAACCTATCATTTTGGCGGTAAAATTTGACAACATTTCTGGCGAATTCGCCTCAACGTCTCCGCGGGACCTTTATATACATGAATAACGTAATATAACGTAACCTAACCCAAACTAACCTCTCGGGGTACCAGTTAACCACATTCCTTGATTGTCGGGCCCTACTTCTCGGTGGGAACACTGTATACGTCTATGACGTAATACAACCTAACCTAAGCCAACCTGTCATCTTGGCGGTAATATTTGACAACATTCCTGGCGAGTTGGCCTCTAGGTCTCCGTTTGACCTTCATATACATCAATAACGTAATATAACCTAACCTAACCCAACCTATCATCTCGGCGGTAATATTTGACCACATTCCTGGCTTGTTGGCCTCTACGTCTCCGTGGGACCTTTATATACATCAATAACGTAATATAACCTAACCTAACCTAACCTAACATCTCGGCGGTAATATTTGACCACATTCCTGGCTTGTTGGCCTCTACGTCCCCTTGGAACCTTTATATACATGAATAACGTAATATAACGTAACCAAACCCAACCTATCATCTCGGCGGTAATATTTGACATCATTCCTGGCGAGTTGGCCTCTACGTCTCCGTGGGACCTTTATATACATCAATAACACAATATAAGCTAGCCTAACCCAATCTAACATCTCGGCCGTAATATTTGACCACATTCCTGGCGAGTTGGCCTCTACGTCTCCGTGGGACATTTATATACATCAATAACGTAATATAACCTAACCTAAGCCAACCGAACATATCGACGGTAATATTTGGCAACATTCCCGGCATGTTGGCCTCTACGTCTCCGTGGGACATTTATATACATCAATAACGTAATATAACGTAACCTAACCCAACCTAACCTCTCGGGGTACCATTTAACCACATTCCTTGATTGTCGGGCCCTACTTCTCGGTGGGAACCCTATATACGTCTATGACGTAATATAACCTAACCTAACCCAACCTAACATCTCGGCGGTAATATTTGACCACATTCCCGGCTTGTTGGCCTCTACGTCTCCGTGGGAACTTTATATACATCAATAACGTAATATAACCTAACCTAACCCAACCTAACATCTCGGCGGTAAAATTTGACAACATTTCTGGCGAATTCGCCTCAACGTCTCCGTGGGACCTTTATATACATGAATAACGTAATATAACGTAACCTAACCCAAACTAACCTCTCGGGGTTCCATTTAACCACATTCCTTGATTGTCGGGCCCTACTTCTCGGTGGGAACACTGTATACGTCTATGACGTAATACAACCTAACCTAAGCCAACCTAACATCTCTTCGGTAATATTTGACAACATTCCTGGCGAGTTGGCCTCTACGTATCCGTGGGACCTTTATATACATCAATAGCGTAATATAACCTAACCTAAGCCAACCTGTCATCTAGGCGGTAATATTTGACAACATTCCTGGCGAGTTGGCCTCTAGGTCTCCGTTTGACCTTCATATACATCAATAACGTAATATAACCTAACCTAACCCAACCTATCATTTCGGCGGTAATATTTGACCACATTCCTGGCTTGTTGGCCTCTACGTCTCCGTGGGACCGTTATATACATCAATAACGTAATATAACCTAACCTAACCCAACCTAACATCTCGGCGGTAATATTTGACCACATTCCGGGCTTGTTGGCCTCTACGTCTCCGTGGGACCTTTATATACATCAATAACGTAATATAACCTAACCTAACCCAACCTAACATCTCGGCGGTAATATTTGACCACATTCCTGGCTTGTTGGCCTCTACGTCTCCGTAGGACCTTTATATACTTCAATAACGTAATATAACCTAACCTAACCCAACCTAACATCTCGGCGGTAATATTTGAAAACATACCTGGCGAGTTGGCCTCTACTTCTCCGTGGGACCTTTATATATATCAATAACGTAATATAACCTAACCTAACCCAACCTGACATCGCGGCGGTAATATTTGGCAACATTCCAGGCTTGTTGGCCTCTACGTCCCCGTGGGACCTTTATATACATGAATAACATAATATAACGTAACCTAACCCAACCTAACCTTTCGGGGTACCATTTAACCACATTCCTTGATTTTCGGGCCCTACTTCTCGGTGGGAACACTGTATACGTCTATGACGTAATACAACCTAACCTAAGCCAACCTAACATCTCGGCGGTAATATTTGACAACATTCCTGGCGAGTTGGCCTCTACGTATCCGTGGGACCTTTATATACATCAATAACGTAATATAACCTAACCTAAGCCAACCTGTCATCTTGGCGGTAATATTTGACAACATTCCTGGCGAGTTGGCCTCTAGGTCTCCGTTTGACCTTCATATACATCAATAACGTAATATAACCTAACCTAACCCAACCTATCATCTCGGCGGTAATATTTGACCACATTCCTGGCTTGTTGGCCTCTACGTCTCCGTGGGACCTTTATATACATCAATAACGTAATATAACCTAACCTAAGCCAACCTGTCATCTTGGCGGTAATATTTGACAACATTCCTGGCGAGTTGGCCTCTAGGTCTCCGTTTGACCTTCATATACATCAATAACGTAATATAACCTAACCTAACCCAACCTATCATCTCGGCGGTAATATTTAACCACATTCCTGGCTTGTTGGCCTCTACGTCTCCGTGGGACCTTTATATACATCAATAACGTAATATAACCTAACCTAACCTAACCTAACATCTCGGCGGTAATATTTGACCACATTCCTGGCTTGTTGGCCTCTACGTCCCCGTGGAACCTTTATATACATGAATAACGTAATATAACGTAACCAAACCCAACCTATCATCTCGGCGGTAATATTTGACATCATTCCTGGCGAGTTGGCCTCTACGTCTCCGTGGGACCTTTATATACATCAATAACACAATATAAGCTAGCCTAACCCAATCTAACATCTCGGCCGTAATATTTGACCACATTCCTGGCGAGTTGGCCTCTACGTCTCCGTGGGACATTTATATACATCAATAACGTAATATAACCTAACGTAAGCCAACCTATCATCTCGGCGGTAACATTTAACCACATTCCTGGCTTGTTGGCCTCTACTTCTCCGTGGGACCTTTATATATATCAATAACGTAATATAACGTAACCTAACCCAACCTATCATTTTGGCGGTAAAATTTGACAACATTTCTGGCGAATTCGCCTCAACGTCTCCGCGGGACCTTTATATACATGAATAACGTAATATAACGTAACCTAACCCAAACTAACCTCTCGGGGTACCAGTTAACCACATTCCTTGATTGTCGGGCCCTACTTCTCGGTGGGAACACTGTATACGTCTATGACGTAATACAACCTAACCTAAGCCAACCTAACATCTTGGCGGTAATATTTGACAACATTCCTGGCGAGTTGGCCTCTACGTATCCGTGGGACCTTTATATACATCAATAACGTAATATAACCTAACCTAAGCCAACCTGTCATCTTGGCGGTAATATTTGACAACATTCCTGGCGAGTTGGCCTCTAGGTCTCCGTTTGACCTTCATATACATCAATAACGTAATATAACCTAACCTAACCCAACCTATCATCTCGGCGGTAATATTTGACCACATTCCTGGCTTGTTGGCCTCTACGTCTCCGTGGGACCTTTATATACATCAATAACGTAATATAACCTAACCTAACCCAACCTAACATCTCGGCGGTAATATTTGACCACATTCCTGGCTTGTTGGCCTCTACGTCCCCGTGGAACCTTTATATACATGAATAACGTAATATAACGTAACCAAACCCAACCTAACTTCTCGGGGTACCATTTAACCACATTCCTTGATTGTCGGGCCCTACTTCTCGGTGGGAACACTGTATACGTCTATGACGTAATACAACCTAACCTAAGCCAACCTAACATCTCGGCGGTAATATTTGACAACATTCCTGGCGAGTTGGCCTCTACGTCCCCGTGGGACATTTATATACATCAATAACGTAATATAACCTAACCTAAGCCAACCTAACCTCTCGGGGTACCATTTAACCACATTCCTTGATTGTCGGGCCCTACTTCTCGGTGGGAACCCTATATACGTCTATGACGTAATATAACCTAACCTAACCCAACCTAACATCTCGGCGGTAATATTTGACCACATTCCCGGCTTGTTGGCCTCTACGTCTCCGTGGGAACTTTATATACATCAATAACGTAATATAACCTAACCTAACCCAACCTAACATCTCGGCGGTAATATTTGACCACATTCCTGGCTTGTTGGCCTCTACGTCCCCGTGGGACCTTTATATACATGAATAACGTAATATAACGTAACCTAACATAACCTAACCTCTCGGGGTACCATTTAACCACATTCCTTGATTGTCGGGCCGTACTTCTCGGTGGGAACACTGTATACGTCTATGACGTAATACAACCTAACCTAACCCAAACTATCATCTCGGCGGTAATATTTGACAACATTCCTGGGGAGTTGGCCTCTACGTCTCCGTGGGACCTTTATATACATCAATAACACAATATAATCTAGCCTAACCCAATCTAACATCTCGGCGGTAATATTTGACCACATTCCTGTCTTGTTGGCCTCTACGTCTCCGTGGGACCTTTATATACATCAATAACGTAATATAACCTAACCTAACCCAACCTAACATCTCGGCGGTAATATTTGACCACATTCCTGGCTTGTTGGCCTCTACGTCTCCGTGGGACCTTTATATACATCAATAACGTAATATAACCTAACCTAACCCAACCTAACATCTCGGCGGTACTATTTGACCACATTCCTGGCTTGTTGGCCTCTACGTCTCCGTAGGACCTTTATATACTTCAATAACGTAATATAACCTAACCTAACCCAACCTAACATCTCGGCGGTAATATTTGAAAACATACCTGGCGAGTTGGCCTCTACTTCTCCGTGGGACCTTTATATATATCAACAACGTAATATAACCTAACCTAACCCAACCTGACATCGCGGCGGTAATATTTGGCAACATTCCAGGCTTGTTGGCCTCTACGTCCCCGTGGGACCTTTATATACATGAATAACATAATATAACGTAACCTAACCCAACCTAACCTTTCGGGGTACCATTTAACCACATTCCTTGATTTTCGGGCCCTACTTCTCGGTGGGAACACTGTATACGTCTATGACGTAATACAACCTAACCTAAGCCAACCTAACATCTCGGCGGTAATATTTGACAACATTCCTGGCGAGTTGGCCTCTACGTATCCGTGGGACCTTTATATACATCAATAACGTAATATAACCTAACCTAAGCCAACCTGTCATCTTGGCGGTAATATTTGACAACATTCCTGATGAGTTGGCCTCTAGGTCTCCGTTTGACCTTCATATACATCAATAACGTAATATAACCTAACCTAACCCAACCTATCATCTCGGCGGTAATATTTGACCACATTCCTGGCTTGTTGGCCTCTACGTCTCCGTGGGACCTTTATATACATCAATAACGTAATATAACCTAACCTAAGCCAACCTGTCATCTTGGCGGTAATATTTGACAACATTCCTGGCGAGTTGGCCTCTAGGTCTCCGTTTGACCTTCATATACATCAATAACGTAATATAACCTAACCTAACCCAACCTATCATCTCCGCGGTAATATTTGACCACATTCCTGGCTTGTTGGCCTCTACGTCTCCGTGGGACCTTTATATACATCAATAACGTAATATAACCTAACCTAAGCCAACCTGTCATCTTGGCGGTAATATTTGACAACATTCCTGGCGAGTTGGCCTCTAGGTCTCCGTTTGACCTTCATATACATCAATAACGTAATATAACCTAACCTAACCCAACCTATCATCTCGGCGGTAAAATTTAACCACATTCCTGGCTTGTTGGCCTCTACGTCTCCGTGGGACCTTTATATACATCAATAACGTAATATAACCTAACCTAACCTAACCTAACATCTCGGCGGTAATATTTGACCACATTCCTGGCTTGTTGGCCTCTACGTCCCCGTGGAACCTTTATATACATGAATAACGTAATATAACGTAACCAAACCCAACCTATCATCTCGGCGGTAATATTTGACATCATTCCTGGCGAGTTGGCCTCTACGTCTCCGTGGGACCTTTATATACATCAATAACACAATATAAGCTAGCCTAACCCAATCTAACATCTCGGCCGTAATATTTGACCACATTCCTGGCGAGTTGGCCTCTACGTCTCCGTGGGACATTTATATACATCAATAACGTAATATAACCTAACGTAAGCCAACCTATCATCTCGGCGGTAACATTTAACCACATTCCTGGCTTGTTGGCCTCTACTTCTCCGTGGGACCTTTATATATATCAATAACGTAATATAACGTAACCTAACCCAAAATATCATTTTGGCGGTAAAATTTGACAACATTTCTGGCGAATTCGCCTCAACGTCTCCGCGGGACCTTTATATACATGAATAACGTAATATAACGTAACCTAACCCAAACTAACCTCTCGGGGTACCAGTTAACCACATTCCTTGATTGTCGGGCCCTACTTCTCGGTGGGAACACTGTATACGTCTATGACGTAATACAACCTAACCTAAGCCAACCTAACATCTTGGCGGTAATATTTGACAACATTCCTGGCGAGTTGGCCTCTACGTATCCGTGGGACCTTTATATACATCAATAACGTAATATAACCTAACCTAAGCCAACCTGTCATCTTGGCGGTAATATTTGACAACATTCCTGGCGAGTTGGCCTCTGGGTCTCCGTTTGACCTTCATATACATCAATAACGTAATATAACCTAACCTAACCCAACCTATCATCTCGGCGGTAATATTTGACCACATTCCTGGCTTGTTGGCCTCTACGTCTCCGTGGGACCTTTATATACATCAATAACGTAATATAACCTAACCTAACCCAACCTAACATCTCGGCGGTAATATTTGACCACATTCCTGGCTTGTTGGCCTCTACGTCCCCGTGGAACCTTTATATACATGAATAACGTAATATAACGTAACCAAACCCAACCTAACTTCTCGGGGTACCATTTAACCACATTCCTTGATTGTCGGGCCCTACTTCTCGGTGGGAACACTGTATACGTCTATGACGTAATACAACCTAACCTAAGCCAACCTAACATCTCGGCGGTAATATTTGACAACATTCCTGGCGAGTTGGCCTCTACGTCCCCGTGGGACATTTATATACATCAATAACGTAATATAACCTAACCTAAGCCAACCTAACCTCTCGGGGTACCATTTAACCACATTCCTTGATTGTCGGGCCCTACTTCTCGGTGGGAACTCTATATACGTCTATGACGTAATACAACCTAACCTAACCCAACCTAACATTTCGGCGGTAATATTTGACAACATTCCTGGCGAGTTGGCCTCTACGTCTCCGTGGGACCTTTATATACTTCAATAACGTAATATAACCTAACCTAATTTAACCTAACATCTCGGCGGTAATATTTGAAAACATACCTGGCGAGTTGGCCTCTACTTCTCCGAGGGACCTTTATATATATCAATAACGTAATATAACCTAACCTAACCCAACCTAACATCTCGGCGGTAATATTTGGCAACATTCTAGGCTTGTTGGCCTCTACGTCTCCGTGGGACCTTTATATACATCAATAACGTAATATAACGTAACCTAACCCAACCTAACCTCTCGGGGTACCATTTAACCACATTCCTTGATTGTCGGGCCCTACTTCTCGGTGGGAACACTGTATACGTCTATGACGTAATACAACCTAACCTAACCCAACCTATCATCTCGGCGGTAATATTTGACCACATTCCTGGCTTGTTGGCCTCTACGTCTCCGTGGGACCTTTATATACATCAATAACGTAATATAACGTAACCTAACCCAACCTATCATCTCGGCGGTAATATTTAACCACATTCCTGGCTTGTTGACCCCTACTTCTCCGTGGAACCTTTATATATATCAATAACGTAATATAACGTAACCTAACCCAACCTATCATTTCGGCGGTAAAATTTGACAACATTTCTGGCGAGTTCGCCTCAACGTCTCCGTGGGACCTTTATATACATGAATAACTTAATATAACGTAACCTAACCCAACCTAACCTCTCGGGGTACCATTTAACCACATTCCTTGATTGTCGGGCCCTACTTCTCGGTGGGAACACTGTATACGTCTATGACGTAATACAACCTAACCTAACCCAACCTATCATCTCGGCGGTAATATTTGACCACATTCCTGGCTTGTTGGCATCTACGTCTCCGTGGGACCTTTATATACATCAATAACGTAATATAACGTAACCTAACCCAACCTATCATCTCGGCGGTAATATTTGACCACATTCCTGGCTTGTTGGACTCTACGTCTTCGTGGGTCCTTTATATACATCAATAACGTAATATAACCTAACCTAACTCAACCTAACATCTCGGCGGTAATATTTGACCACATTCCTGTCTTGTTGGCCTCTACGTCTCCGTGGGACCTTTATATACATCAATAACGTAATATAACGTAACCTAACCCAACCTATCATCTCGGCGGTAATATTTAACCACATTCCTGGCTTGTTGGCCCCTACTTCTCCGTGGAACCTTTATATATATCAATAACGTAATATAACGTAACCTAACCCAACCTATCATTTCGGCGGTAAAATTTGACAACATTTCTGGCGAGTTCGCCTCAACGTCTCCGTGGGACCTTTATATACATGAATAACGTAATATAACGTAACCTAACCCAACCTAACCTCTCGGGGTACCATTTAACCACATTCCTTGATTGTCGGGCCCTACTTCTCGGTGGGAACCCTATATACGTCTATGACGTAATATAACCTAACCTAAACCAACCTAACATCTCGGCGGTAATATTTGACCACATTCCCGGCTTGTTGGCCTCTACGTCTCCGTTGGACCTTTATATACATCAATAACGTAATATAACCTAACCTAACCCAACCTAACATCTCGGCGGTAATATTTGACCACATTCCTGGCTTGTTGGCTTCTACGTCTCCGTGGGACCTTTATATACTTCAATAACGTAATATAACCTAACCTAACTTAACCTAACATCTCGGCGGTAATATTTGAAAACATACCTGGCGAGTTGGCCTCTACTTCTCCGTGGGACCTTTATATATATCAATAACGTAATATAACCTAACCTAACCCAACCTAACATCTCGGCGGTAATATTTGGCAACATTCCAGGCTTGTTGGCCTCTATGTCTCCGTGGGACCTTTATATACATCAATAACGTAATATAACGTAACCTAACCCAACCTAACCTCTCGGGGTACCATTTAACCATATTCCTTGTTTGTCGGGCCCTACATCTCGGTGGGAACACTGTATACGTCTATGACGTAATACAACCTAACCTAAACCAACCTATCATCTCGGCGGTAATATTTGACAACATTCCTGGCGAGTTGGCCTCTAGGTCTCCGTTTGACCTTCATATACATCAATAACGTAATATAACCTAACCTAACCCAACCTATCATCTCGGCGGTAATATCTGACCACATTTCTGGCTTGCTGGCCTCTACGTCTCCGTGGGACCTTTATATACATCAATAACGTAATATAACCTAACCTAACCCAACCTAACATGTCGGCGGTAATATTTGACCACATTCCTGGCTTGTTGGCCTCTACGTCCCCGTGGAACCTTTATATACATGAATAACGTAATATAACGTAACCAAACCCAACCTAACTTCTCGGGGTACCATTTAACCACATTCCTTGATTGTCGGGCCCTACTTCTCGGTGGGAATACTGTATACGTCTATGACGTAATACAACCTAACTTAAGCCAACCTAACATCTCGGCGGTAATATTTGACAACATTCCTGGCGAGTTGGCCTCTACGTCTCCGTGGGACCTTTATATATATCAATAACGTAATATAACCTAACCTAACCCAACCTAACATCTCGGGGGTCATATTTGAAAACATACCTGGCGAGTTGGCCTCTACTTCTCCGTGGGACCTTTATATATATCAATAACGTAATATAACCTAACCTAACCCAACCTGAAATCTCGGCGGTAATATTTGGCAACATTCCAGGCTCGTTGGCCTCTACGTCCCCGTGGGACCTTTATATACATGAATAACGTAATATAACGTAACCTAACCTAACCTAACCTCTCGGGGTACCATTTAACCACATTCCTTGATTGTCGGGCCGTACTTCTCGGTAGGAACACTGTATACGTCTATGACGTAATACAACCTAACCTAACCCAAACTATCATCTCGGCGGTAATATTTGACAACATTCCTGGCGAGTTGGCCTCTACGTCTCCAAGGCACCTTTATATACATCAATAACGTAATATAACCTAACCTAAGCCAACCTATCATCTCGGCGGTAATATTTGACATCATTCCTGGGGAGTTGGCCTCTACGTCTCCGTGGGACCTTTATATACATCAATAACACAATATAATCTAGCCTAACCCAATCTAACATCTCGGCGGTAATATTTGACCACATTCCTGTCTTGTTGGCCTCTACGTCTCCGTGGGAACTTTATATACATCAATAACGTAATATAACCTAACCTAACCCAACCTAACATCTCGACGGTAATATTTGACCACATTCCTGGCTTGTTGGCCTCTACGTCTCCGTGGGACCTTTATATACATCAATAACGTAATATAACCTAACCTAACCCAACCTAACATCTCGGCGGTAATATTTGACCACATTCCTGGCTTGTTGGCCTCTACGTCTCCGTAGGACCTTTATATACTTCAATAACGTAATATAACCTAACCTAACCCAACCTAACATCTCGGCGGTAATATTTGACCACATTCCTGGCTTGTTGGCCTCTACGTCTCCGTGGGACCTTCATATACATCAATAACGTAATATAACCTAACCTAACCCAACCTATCATCTCGGCGGTAATATCTGACCACATTCCTGGCTTGCTGGCCTCTACGTCTCCGTGGGACCTTTATATACATCAATAACGTAATATAACCTAACCTAACCCAACCTAACATGTCGGCGGTAATATTTGACCACATTCCTGGCTTGTTGGCCTCTACGTCCCCGTGGAACCTTTATATACATGAATAACGTAATATAACGTAACCAAACCCAACCTAACTTCTCGGGGTACCATTTAACCACATTCCTTGATTGTCGGGCCCTACTTCTCGGTGGGAATACTGTATACGTCTATGACGTAATACAACCTAACTTAAGCCAACCTAACATCTCGGCGGTAATATTTGACAACATTCCTGGCGAGTTGGCCTCTACGTCTCCGTGGGACCTTTATATATATCAATAACGTAATATAACCTAACCTAACCCAACCTAACTTCTCGGGGTACCATTTAACCACATTCCTTGATTGTCGGGCCCTACTTCTCGGTGGGAATACTGTATACGTCTATGACGTAATACAACCTAACTTAAGCCAACCTAACATCTCGGCGGTAATATTTGACAACATTCCTGGCGAGTTGGCCTCTACGTCTCCGTGGGACCTTTATATATATCAATAACGTAATATAACCTAACCTAACCCAACCTAACATCTCGGGGGTCATATTTGAAAACATACCTGGCGAGTTGGCCTCTACTTCTCCGTGGGACCTTTATATATATCAATAACGTAATATAACCTAACCTAACCCAACCTGAAATCTCGGCGGTAATATTTGGCAACATTCCAGGCTCGTTGGCCTCTACGTCCCCGTGGGACCTTTATATACATGAATAACGTAATATAACGTAACCTAACCTAACCTAACCTCTCGGGGTACCATTTAACCACATTCCTTGATTGTCGGGCCGTACTTCTCGGTGGGAACACTGTATACGACTATGACGTAATACAACCTAACCTAACCCAAACTATCATCTCGGCGGTAATATTTGACAACATTCCTGGCGAGTTGGCCTCTACGTCTCCATGGGACCTTTATATACATCAATAACGTAATATAACCTAACCTAAGCCAACCTATCATCTCGGCGGTAATATTTGACCACATTCCTGGCTTGTTGGCCTCTACGTCTCCGTAGGACCTTTATATACTTCAATAATGTAATATAACCTAACCTAACCCAACCTAACATCTCGGCGGTAATATTTGACCACATTCCTGGCTTGTTGGCCTCTACGTCTCCGTGGGACCTTTATATACATCAATAACGTAATATAACGTAACCTAACCCAACCTAACCTCTCGGGGTACCATTTAACCACATTCCTTGTTTGTCGGGCCCTACTTCTCGGTGGGAACACTGTATACGTCTATGACGTAATACAACCTAACCTAAACCAACCTAACATCTCGGCGGTAATATTTGACAACATTCCTGGCGAGTTGGCCTCTAGGTCTCCGTTTGACCTTCACATACATCAATAACGTAATATAATCTAACCTAACCCAACCTATCATCTCGGCGGTAATATTTGACATCATTCCTGGGGAGTTGGCCTCTACGTCTCCGTGGGACCTTTATATACATCAATAACACAATATAATCTAGCCTAAACCAACCTAACATCTCGGCGGTAATATTTGACAACATTCCTGGCGAGTTGGCCTCTAGGTCTCCGTTTGACCTTCATATACATCAATAACGTAATATAACCTAACCTAACCCAACCTATCATCTCGGCGGTAATATTTGACCACATTCCTGGCTTGCTGGCCTCTACGTTTCCGTGGGACCTTTATATACATCAATAACGTAATATAACCTAACCTAAGCCAACCTAACATCTCGGCGGTAATATTTGACCACATTCCTGGCTTGTTGGCCTCTACGTCCCCGTGGAACCTTTATATACATGAATAACGTAATATAACGTAACCAAACCCAACCTAACTTCTCGGGGTACCATTTAACCACATTCCTTGATTGTCGGGCCCTACTTCTCGGTGGGAACACTGTATACGTCTATGACGTAATACAACCTAACCTAAGCCAACCTAACATCCCGGCGGTAATATTTGACAATATTCCTTCCGAGTTGGCCTCTACGTCTCCGTGGGACATTTATATATATCAATAACGTAATATAACCTAACCTAAGCCAACCTATCATCTCGGCGGTAATATTTGACATCATTCCTGGGGAGTTGGCCTCTACGTCTCCGTGGGACCTTTATATACATCAATAACACAATATAATCTAGCCTAACCCAATCCAACATCTCGGCGGTAATATTTGACCACATTCCTGTCTTGTTGGCCTCTACGTCTCCGTGGGACCTTTATATACATCAATAACGTAATATAACCTAACCTAACCCAACCTAACATCTCGACGGTAATATTTGACCACATTCCTGGCTTGTTGGCCTCTACGTCTCCGTGGGACCTTTATATACATCAATAACGTAATATAACCTAACCTAACCCAACCTAACATCTCGGCGGTAATATTTGACCACATTCCTGGCTTGTTGGCCTCTACGTCTCCGTAGGACCTTTATATACTTCAATAACGTAATATAACCTAACCTAACCCAACCTAACATCTCGGCGGTAATATTTGACCACATTCCTGGCTTGTTGGCCTCTACGTCTCCGTGGGACCTTTATATACATCAATAACGTAATATAACGTAACCTAACCCAACCTAACCTCTCGGGGTACCATTTAACCACATTCCTTGTTTGTCGGGCCCTACTTCTCGGTGGGAACACTGTATACGTCTATGACGTAATACAACCTAACCTAAACCAACCTAACATCTCGGCGGTAATATTTGACAACATTCCTGGCGAGTTGGCCTCTAGGTCTCCGTTTGACCTTCATATACATCAATAACGTAATAGAACCTAACCTAACCTAACCTAACATCTCGGCGGTAATATTTGACCACATTCCTGGCTTGTTGGCCTCTAGGTCTCCGTGGGTCCTTTATATACATCAATAACGTAATATAACCTAACCTAACCCAACCTAACATCTCGGCGGTAATATTTGACCACATTCCTGGCTTGTTGGCCTCTACGTCCCCGTGGAACCTTTATATACATGAATAACGTAATATAACGTAACCAAACCCAACCTAACTTCTCGGGGTACCATTTAACCACATTCCTTGATTGTCGGGCCCTACTTCTCAGTGGGAATACTGTATACGTCTATGACGTAATACAACCTAACTTAAGCCAACCTAACATCTCGGCGGTAATATTTGACAACATTCCTGGCGAGTTGGCCTCTACGTCTCCGTGAGACCTTTATATATATCAATAACGTAATATAACCTAACCTAACCCAACCTGAAATCTCGGCGGTAATATTTGGCAACATTCCAGGCTCGGTGGCCTCTACGTCCCCGTGGGACCTTTATATACATGAATAACGTAATATAACGTAACCTAACCTAACCTAACCTCTCGGGGTACCATTTAACCACATTCCTTGATTGTCGGGCCGTACTTCTCGGTGGGAACACTGTATACGTCTATGACGTAATACAACCTAACCTAACCCAAACTATCATCTCGGCGGTAATATTTGACAACATTCCTGGCGAGTTGGCCTCTACGTCTCCATGGGACCTTTATATACATCAATAACGTAATATAACCTAACCTAAGCCAACCTATCATCTCGGCGGTAATATTTGACAACATTCCTGGCGAGTTGGCCTCTAGGTCTCCGTTTGACCTTCACATACATCAATAACGTAATATAACCTAACCTAACCCAACCTATCATCTCGGCGGTAATATTTGACCACATTCCTGGCTTGCTGGCCTCTACGTTTCCGTGGGACCTTTATATACATCAATAACGTAATATAACCTAACCTAAGCCAACCTAACATCTCGGCGGTAATATTTGACCACATTCCTGGCTTGTTGGCCTCTACGTCCCCGTGGAACCTTTATATACATGAATAACGTAATATAACGTAACCAAACCCAACCTAACTTCTCGGGGTACCATTTAACCACATTCCTTGATTGTCGGGCCCTACTTCTCGGTGGGAACACTGTATACGTCTATGACGTAATACAACCTAACCTAAGCCAACCTAACATCCCGGCGGTAATATTTGACAATATTCCTTCCGAGTTGGCCTCTACGTCTCCGTGGGACATTTATATATATCAATAACGTAATATAACCTAACCTAAGCCAACCTATCATCTCGGCGGTAATATTTGACCACATTCCTGGCTTGTTGGCTTCTACGTCTCCGTGGGACCTTTATATACTTCAATAACGTAATATAACCTAACCTAACTTAACCTAACATCTCGGCGGTAATATTTGAAAACATACCTGGCGAGTTGGCCTCTACTTCTCCGTGGGACCTTTATATATATCAATAACGTAATATAACCTAACCTAACCCAACCTAACATCTCGGCGGTAATATTTGGCAACATTCCAGGCTTGTTGGCCTCTATGTCTCCGTGGGACCTTTATATACATCAATAACGTAATATAACGTAACCTAACCCAACCTAACCTCTCGGGGTACCATTTAACCACATTCCTTGATTGTCGGGCCCTACTTCTCGGTGGGAATACTGTATACGTCTATGACGTAATACAACCTAACTTAAGCCAACCTAACATCTCGGCGGTAATATTTGACAACATTCCTGGCGAGTTGGCCTCTACGTCTCCGTGGGACCTTTATATATATCAATAACGTAATATAACCTAACCTAACCCAACCTAACTTCTCGGGGTACCATTTAACCACATTCCTTGATTGTCGGGCCCTACTTCTCGGTGGGAATACTGTATACGTCTATGACGTAATACAACCTAACTTAAGCCAACCTAACATCTCGGCGGTAATATTTGACAACATTCCTGGCGAGTTGGCCTCTACGTCTCCGTGGGACCTTTATATATATCAATAACGTAATATAACCTAACCTAACCCAACCTAACTTCTCGGGGTACCATTTAACCACATTCCTTGATTGTCGGGCCCTACTTCTCGGTGGGAATACTGTATACGTCTATGACGTAATACAACCTAACTTAAGCCAACCTAACATCTCGGCGGTAATATTTGACAACATTCCTGGCGAGTTGGCCTCTACGTCTCCGTGGGACCTTTATATATATCAATAACGTAATATAACCTAACCTAACCCAACCTAACATCTCGGGGGTCATATTTGAAAACATACCTGGCGAGTTGGCCTCTACTTCTCCGTGGGACCTTTATATATATCAATAACGTAATATAACCTAACCTAACCCAACCTGAAATCTCGGCGGTAATATTTGGCAACATTCCAGGCTCGTTGGCCTCTACGTCCCCGTGGGACCTTTATATACATGAATAACGTAATATAACGTAACCTAACCTAACCTAACCTCTCGGGGTACCATTTAACCACATTCCTTGATTGTCGGGCCGTACTTCTCGGTGGGAACACTGTATACGACTATGACGTAATACAACCTAACCTAACCCAAACTATCATCTCGGCGGTAATATTTGACAACATTCCTGGCGAGTTGGCCTCTACGTCTCCATGGGACCTTTATATACATCAATAACGTAATATAACCTAACCTAAGCCAACCTATCATCTCGGCGGTAATATTTGACCACATTCCTGGCTTGTTGGCCTCTACGTCTCCGTAGGACCTTTATATACTTCAATAATGTAATATAACCTAACCTAACCCAACCTAACATCTCGGCGGTAATATTTGACCACATTCCTGGCTTGTTGGCCTCTACGTCTCCGTGGGACCTTTATATACATCAATAACGTAATATAACGTAACCTAACCCAACCTAACCTCTCGGGGTACCATTTAACCACATTCCTTGTTTGTCGGGCCCTACTTCTCGGTGGGAACACTGTATACGTCTATGACGTAATACAACCTAACCTAAACCAACCTAACATCTCGGCGGTAATATTTGACAACATTCCTGGCGAGTTGGCCTCTAGGTCTCCGTTTGACCTTCACATACATCAATAACGTAATATAATCTAACCTAACCCAACCTATCATCTCGGCGGTAATATTTGACATCATTCCTGGGGAGTTGGCCTCTACGTCTCCGTGGGACCTTTATATACATCAATAACACAATATAATCTAGCCTAAACCAACCTAACATCTCGGCGGTAATATTTGACAACATTCCTGGCGAGTTGGCCTCTAGGTCTCCGTTTGACCTTCATATACATCAATAACGTAATATAACCTAACCTAACCCAACCTATCATCTCGGCGGTAATATTTGACCACATTCCTGGCTTGCTGGCCTCTACGTTTCCGTGGGACCTTTATATACATCAATAACGTAATATAACCTAACCTAAGCCAACCTAACATCTCGGCGGTAATATTTGACCACATTCCTGGCTTGTTGGCCTCTACGTCCCCGTGGAACCTTTATATACATGAATAACGTAATATAACGTAACCAAACCCAACCTAACTTCTCGGGGTACCATTTAACCACATTCCTTGATTGTCGGGCCCTACTTCTCGGTGGGAACACTGTATACGTCTATGACGTAATACAACCTAACCTAAGCCAACCTAACATCCCGGCGGTAATATTTGACAATATTCCTTCCGAGTTGGCCTCTACGTCTCCGTGGGACATTTATATATATCAATAACGTAATATAACCTAACCTAAGCCATCTATCATCTCGGCGGTAATATTTGACATCATTCCTGGGGAGTTGGCCTCTACGTCTCCGTGGGACCTTTATATACATCAATAACACAATATAATCTAGCCTAACCCAATCCAACATCTCGGCGGTAATATTTGACCACATTCCTGTCTTGTTGGCCTCTACGTCTCCGTGGGACCTTTATATACATCAATAACGTAATATAACCTAACCTAACCCAACCTAACATCTCGACGGTAATATTTGACCACATTCCTGGCTTGTTGGCCTCTACGTCTCCGTGGGACCTTTATATACATCAATAACGTAATATAACCTAACCTAACCCAACCTAACATCTCGGCGGTAATATTTGACCACATTCCTGGCTTGTTGGCCTCTACGTCTCCGTAGGACCTTTATATACTTCAATAACGTAATATAACCTAACCTAACCCAACCTAACATCTCGGCGGTAATATTTGACCACATTCCTGGCTTGTTGGCCTCTACGTCTCCGTGGGACCTTTATATACATCAATAACGTAATATAACGTAACCTAACCCAACCTAACCTCTCGGGGTACCATTTAACCACATTCCTTGTTTGTCGGGCCCTACTTCTCGGTGGGAACACTGTATACGTCTATGACGTAATACAACCTAACCTAAACCAACCTAACATCTCGGCGGTAATATTTGACAACATTCCTGGCGAGTTGGCCTCTAGGTCTCCGTTTGACCTTCATATACATCAATAACGTAATAGAACCTAACCTAACCTAACCTAACATCTCGGCGGTAATATTTGACCACATTCCTGGCTTGTTGGCCTCTAGGTCTCCGTGGGTCCTTTATATACATCAATAACGTAATATAACCTAACCTAACCCAACCTAACATCTCGGCGGTAATATTTGACCACATTCCTGGCTTGTTGGCCTCTACGTCCCCGTGGAACCTTTATATACATGAATAACGTAATATAACGTAACCAAACCCAACCTAACTTCTCGGGGTACCATTTAACCACATTCCTTGATTGTCGGGCCCTACTTCTCAGTGGGAATACTGTATACGTCTATGACGTAATACAACCTAACTTAAGCCAACCTAACATCTCGGCGGTAATATTTGACAACATTCCTGGCGAGTTGGCCTCTACGTCTCCGTGAGACCTTTATATATATCAATAACGTAATATAACCTAACCTAACCCAACCTGAAATCTCGGCGGTAATATTTGGCAACATTCCAGGCTCGGTGGCCTCTACGTCCCCGTGGGACCTTTATATACATGAATAACGTAATATAACGTAACCTAACCTAACCTAACCTCTCGGGGTACCATTTAACCACATTCCTTGATTGTCGGGCCGTACTTCTCGGTGGGAACACTGTATACGTCTATGACGTAATACAACCTAACCTAACCCAAACTATCATCTCGGCGGTAATATTTGACAACATTCCTGGCGAGTTGGCCTCTACGTCTCCATGGGACCTTTATATACATCAATAACGTAATATAACCTAACCTAAGCCAACCTATCATCTCGGCGGTAATATTTGACAACATTCCTGGCGAGTTGGCCTCTAGGTCTCCGTTTGACCTTCACATACATCAATAACGTAATATAACCTAACCTAACCCAACCTATCATCTCGGCGGTAATATTTGACCACATTCCTGGCTTGCTGGCCTCTACGTTTCCGTGGGACCTTTATATACATCAATAACGTAATATAACCTAACCTAAGCCAACCTAACATCTCGGCGGTAATATTTGACCACATTCCTGGCTTGTTGGCCTCTACGTCCCCGTGGAACCTTTATATACATGAATAACGTAATATAACGTAACCAAACCCAACCTAACTTCTCGGGGTACCATTTAACCACATTCCTTGATTGTCGGGCCCTACTTCTCGGTGGGAACACTGTATACGTCTATGACGTAATACAACCTAACCTAAGCCAACCTAACATCCCGGCGGTAATATTTGACAATATTCCTTCCGAGTTGGCCTCTACGTCTCCGTGGGACATTTATATATATCAATAACGTAATATAACCTAACCTAAGCCAACCTATCATCTCGGCGGTAATATTTGACCACATTCCTGGCTTGTTGGCTTCTACGTCTCCGTGGGACCTTTATATACTTCAATAACGTAATATAACCTAACCTAACTTAACCTAACATCTCGGCGGTAATATTTGAAAACATACCTGGCGAGTTGGCCTCTACTTCTCCGTGGGACCTTTATATATATCAATAACGTAATATAACCTAACCTAACCCAACCTAACATCTCGGCGGTAATATTTGGCAACATTCCAGGCTTGTTGGCCTCTATGTCTCCGTGGGACCTTTATATACATCAATAACGTAATATAACGTAACCTAACCCAACCTAACCTCTCGGGGTACCATTTAACCATATTCCTTGTTTGTCGGGACCTACTTCTCGGTGGGAACACTGTATACGTCTATGACGTAATACAACCTAACCTAAACCAACCTAACATCTCGGCGGTAATATTTGACAACATTCCTGGCGAGTTGGCCTCTAGGTCTCCGTTTGACCTTCATATACATCAATAACGTAATATAACCTAACCTAACCCAACCTATCATCTCGGCGGTAATATCTGACCACATTCCTGGCTTGCTGGCCTCTACGTCCCCGTGGGACCTTTATATACATCAATAACGTAATATAACCTAACCTAACCCAACCTAACATGTCGGCGGTAATATTTGACCACATTCCTGGCTTGTTGGCCTCTACGTCCCCGTGGAACCTTTATATACATGAATAACGTAATATAACGTAACCAAACCCAACCTAACTTCTCGGGGTACCATTTAACCACATTCCTTGATTGTCGGGCCGTACTTCTCGGTGGGAACACTGTATACGTCTATGACGTAATACAACCTAACCTAACCCAAACTATCATCTCGGCGGTAATATTTGACAACATTCCTGGCGAGTTGGCCTCTACGTCTCCGTGGGACCTTTATATACATCAATAACGTAATATAACCTAACCTAACCCAACCTAACATCTCGGCGGTAATATTTGACCACATTCCTGGCTTGTTGGCCTCTACGTCTCCGTAGGACCTTTATATACTTCAATAACGTAATATAACCTAACCTAACCCAACCTAACATCTCGGCGGTAATATTTGACCACATTCCTGGCTTGTTGGCCTCTACGTCCCCGTGGAACCTTTATATACATGAATAACGTAATATAACGTAACCAAACCCAACCTAACTTCTCGGGGTACCATTTAACCACATTCCTTGATTGTCGGGCCCTACTTCTCAGTGGGAATACTGTATACGTCTATGACGTAATACAACCTAACTTAAGCCAACCTAACATCTCGGCGGTAATATTTGACAACATTCCTGGCGAGTTGGCCTCTACGTCTCCGTGAGACCTTTATATATATCAATAACGTAATATAACCTAACCTAACCCAACCTGAAATCTCGGCGGTAATATTTGGCAACATTCCAGGCTCGGTGGCCTCTACGTCCCCGTGGGACCTTTATATACATGAATAACGTAATATAACGTAACCTAACCTAACCTAACCTCTCGGGGTACCATTTAACCACATTCCTTGATTGTCGGGCCGTACTTCTCGGTGGGAACACTGTATACGTCTATGACGTAATACAACCTAACCTAAGCCAAACTATCATCTCGGCGGTAATATTTGACAACATTCCTGGCGAGTTGGCCTCTACGTCTCCATGGGACCTTTATATACATCAATAACGTAATATAACCTAACCTAAGCCAACCTATCATCTCGGCGGTAATATTTGACAACATTCCTGGCGAGTTGGCCTCTAGGTCTCCGTTTGACCTTCACATACATCAATAACGTAATATAACCAAACCTAACCCAACCTATCATCTCGGCGGTAATATTTGACATCATTCCTGGGGAGTTGGCCTCTACGTCTCCGTGGGACCCTTATATACATCAATAACACAATATAATCTAGCCTAACCCAATCTAACATCTCGGCGGTAATATTTGACCACATTCCTGTCTTGTTGGCCTCTACGTCTCCGCGGGACCTTTATATACATCAATAACGTAATATAACCTAACCTAACCCAACCTAACATCTCGGCGGTAATATTTGACCACATTCCCGGCTTGTTGGCCTCTACGTCTCCGTGGGACCTTTATATATATCAATAACGTAATATAACCTAACCTAACCCAACCTGACATCTCGGCGGTAATATTTGGCAACATTCCAGGCTTGTTGGCCTCTACGTCCCCGTGGGGCCTTTATATACATGAATAACATAATATAACGTAACCTAACCCAACCTAACCTCTCGGGGTACCATTTAACCACATTCCTTGATTTTCGGGCCCTACTTCTCGGTGGGAACACTGTATACGTCTATGACGTAATACAACCTAACCTAAGCCAACCTAACATCTCGGCGGTAATATTTGACAACATTCCTGGCGAGTTGGCCTCTAGGTCTCCGTTTGACCTTCATATACATCAATAACGTAATATAACCTAACCTAACCCAACCTATCATCTCGGCGGTAATATTTGACCACATTCCTGGCTTGCTGGCCTCTACGTTTCCGTGGGACCTTTATATACATCAATAACGTAATATAACCTAACCTAAGCCAACCTAACATCTCGGCGGTAATATTTGACCACATTCCTGGCTTGTTGGCCTCTACGTCCCCGTGGAACCTTTATATACATGAATAACGTAATATAACGTAACCAAACCCAACCTAACTTCTCGGGGTACCATTTAACCACATTCCTTGATTGTCGGGCCCTACTTCTCGGTGGGAACACTGTATACGTCTATGACGTAATACAACCTAACCTAAGCCAACCTAACATCCCGGCGGTAATATTTGACAATATTCCTTCCGAGTTGGCCTCTACGTCTCCGTGGGACATTTATATATATCAATAACGTAATATAACCTAACCTAAGCCAACCTATCATCTCGGCGGTAATATTTGACCACATTCCTGGCTTGTTGGCTTCTACGTCTCCGTGGGACCTTTATATACTTCAATAACGTAATATAACCTAACCTAACTTAACCTAACATCTCGGCGGTAATATTTGAAAACATACCTGGCGAGTTGGCCTCTACTTCTCCGTGGGACCTTTATATATATCAATAACGTAATATAACCTAACCTAACCCAACCTAACATCTCGGCGGTAATATTTGGCAACATTCCAGGCTTGTTGGCCTCTATGTCTCCGTGGGACCTTTATATACATCAATAACGTAATATAACGTAACCTAACCCAACCTAACCTCTCGGGGTACCATTTAACCATATTCCTTGTTTGTCGGGCCCTACTTCTCGGTGGGAACACTGTATACGTCTATGACGTAATACAACCTAACCTAAGCCAACCTATCATCTCGGCGGTAATATTTGACAACATTCCTGGCGAGTTGGCCTCTAGGTCTCCGTTTGACCTTCACATACATCAATAACGTAATATAACCAAACCTAACCCAACCTATCATCTCGGCGGTAATATTTGACATCATTCCTGGGGAGTTGGCCTCTACGTCTCCGTGGGACCTTTATATACATCAATAACACAATATAATCTAGCCTAACCCAATCTAACATCTCGGCGGTAATATTTGACCACATTCCTGTCTTGTTGGCCTCTACGTCTCCGTGGGACCTTTATATACATCAATAACGTAATATAACCTAACCTAACCCAACGTAACATCTCGGCGGTAATATTTGACCACATTCCCGGCTTGTTGGCCTCTACGTCTCCGTGGGACCTTTATATATATCAATAACGTAATATAACCCAACCTAACCCAACCTGACATCTCGGCGGTAATATTTGGCAACATTCCAGGCTTGTTGGCCTCTACGTCCCCGTGGGGCCTTTATATACATGAATAACATAATATAACGTAACCTAACCCAACCTAACCTCTCGGGGTACCATTTAACCACATTCCTTGATTTTCGGGCCCTACTTCTCGGTGGGAACACTGTATACGTCTATGACGTAATACAACCTAACCTAAGCCAACCTAACATCTCGGCGGTAATATTTGACAACATTCCTGGCGAGTTGGCCTCTACGTATCCGTGGGACCTTTATATACATCAATAACGTAATATAACCTAACCTAAGCCAACCTGTCATCTTGGCGGTAATATTTGACGACATTCCTGGCGAGTTGGCCTCTAGGTCTCCGTTTGACCTTCATATACATCAATAACGTAATATAACCTAACCTAAGCCAACCTATCATCACGGCGGTAATATTTGACAACATTCCTGGCGAGTTGGCCTCTACGTCTCCGTGGGACCTTTATATACATCAATAACGTAATATAACCTAACCTAACCCAACCTATCATTTCGGTGGTAAAATTTGACAACATTTCTGGCGAGTTGGCCTCTACGTCTCCGTTGGACATTTATATACATCAATAACGTAATATAACCTAACCTAAGCCAACCTATCATCACGGCGGTAATATTTGACAACATTCCTGGCGAGTTGGCCTCTACTTCTTCGTGGGACCTTTATATATATCAATAACGTAATATAACCTAACCTAACCCAACCTGAAATCTCGGCGGTAATATTTGGCAACATTCCAGGCTCGTTGGCCTCTACGTCCCCGTGGGACCTTTATATACATGAATAACGTAATATAACGTAACCTAACCTAACCTAACCTCTCGGGGTAACATTTAACCACATTCCTTGATTGTCGGGCCGTACTTCTCGGTGGGAACACTGTATACGTCTATGACGTAATACAACCTAACCTAACCCAAACTATCATCTCGGGGGTAATATTTGACAACATTCCTGGCGAGTTGGCCTCTACGTCTCCATGGGACCTTTATATACATCAATAACGTAATATAACCTAACCTAAGCCAACCTATCATCTCGGCGGTAATATTTGACAACATTCCTGGCGAGTTGGCCTCTAGGTCTCCGTTTGACCTTCACATACATCAATAACGTAATATAACCTAACCTAACCCAACCTAACATCTCGGCGGTAATATTTGACCACATTCCTGGCTTGTTGGCCTCTACGTCTCCGTGGGACCTTTATATACATCAATAACGTAATATAACCTAACCTAACCCAACCTAACATCTCGGCGGTAATATTTGACCACATTCCTGGCTTGTTGGCCTCTACGTCTCCGTAGGACCTTTATATACTTCAATAACGTAATATAACCTAACCTAACCCAACCTAACATCTCGGCGGTAATATTTGAAAACATACCTGGCGAGTTGGCCTCTACTTCTCCGTGGGACCTTTATATATATCAATAACGTAATATAACCTAACCTAACGCAACCTGACATCTCGGCGGTAATATTTGGCAACATTCCAGGCTTGTTGGCCTCTACGTCCCCGTGGGACCTTTATATACATGAATAACATAATATAACGTAACCTAACCCAACCTAACCTCTCGGGGTACCATTTAACCACATTCCTTGATTTTCGGGCCCTACTTCTCGGTGGGAACACTGTATACGTCTATGACGTAATACAACCTAACCTAAGCCAACCTAACATCTCGGCGGTAATATTTGACCACATTCCTGGCGAGTTGGCCTCTACGTCTCCGTGGGACCTTTATATACATCAGTAACGTAATATAACCTAACCTAACCCAACCTGAAATCTCGGCGGTAATATTTGGCAACATTCCAGGCTCGTTGGCCTCTACGTCCCCGTGGGACCTTTATATACATGAATAACGTAATATAACGTAACCTAACCTAACCTAACCTCTCGGGGTACCATTTAACCACATTCCTTGATTGTCGGGCCGTACTTCTCGGTGGGAACACTGTATACGTCTATGACGTAATACAACCTAACCTAACCCAAACTATCGTCTCGGCGGTAATATTTGACAACATTCCTGGCGAGTTGGCCTCTACGTCTCCATGGGACCTTTATATACATCAATAACGTAATATAACCTAACCTAAGCCAACCTATCATCTCGGCGGTAATATTTGACAACATTCCTGGCGAGTTGGCCTCTAGGTCTCCGTTTGACCTTCACATACATCAATAACGTAATATAACCTAACCTAACCCAACCTAACATCTCGGCGGTAATATTTGACCACATTCCTGGCTTGTTGGCCTCTACGTCTCCGTGGGACCTTTATATACATCAATAACGTAATATAACCTAACCTAACCCAACCTAACATCTCGGCGGTAATATTTGACCACATTCCTGGCTTGTTGGCCTCTACGTCTCCGTAGGACCTTTATATACTTCAATAACGTAATATAACCTAACCTAACCCAACCTAACATCTCGGCGGTAATATTTGAAAACATACCTGGCGAGTTGGCCTCTACTTCTCCGTGGGACCTTTATATATATCAATAACGTAATATAACCTAACCTAACGCAACTTGACATCTCGGCGGTAATATTTGGCAACATTCCAGGCTTGTTGGCCTCTACGTCCCCGTGGGACCTTTATATACATGAATAACATAATATAACGTAACCTAACCCAACCTAACCTCTCGGGGTACCATTTAACCACATTCCTTGATTTTCGGGCCCTACTTCTCGGTGGGAACACTGTATACGTCTATGACGTAATACAACCTAACCTAAGCCAACCTAACATCTCGGCGGTAATATTTGACCACATTCCTGGCGAGTTGGCCTCTACGTCTCCGTGGGACCTTTATATACATCAGTAACGTAATATAACCTAACCTAACCCAACCTGAAATCTCGGCGGTAATATTTGGCAACATTCCAGGCTCGTTGGCCTCTACGTCCCCGTGGGACCTTTATATACATGAATAACGTAATATAACGTAACCTAACCTAACCTAACCTCTCGGGGTACCATTTAACCACATTCCTTGATTGTCGGGCCGTACTTCTCGGTGGGAACACTGTATACGTCTATGACGTAATACAACCTAACCTAACCCAAACTATCGTCTCGGCGGTAATATTTGACAACATTCCTGGCGAGTTGGCCTCTACGTCTCCATGGGACCTTTATATACATCAATAACGTAATATAACCTAACCTAAGCCAACCTATCATCTCGGCGGTAATATTTGACAACATTCCTGGCGAGTTGGCCTCTAGGTCTCCGTTTGACCTTCACATACATCAATAACGTAATATAACCAAACCTAACCCAACCTATCATCTCGGCGGTAATATTTGACATCATTCCTGGGGAGTTGGCCTCTACGTCTCCGTGGGACCTTTATATACATCAATAACACAATATAATCTAGCCTAACCCAATCTAACATCTCGGCGGTAATATTTGACCACATTCCTGTCTTGTTGGCCTCTACGTCTCCGTGGGACCTTTATATACATCAATAACGAAATATAACCTAACCTAACCCAACCTAACATCTCGGCGGTAATATTTGACCACATTCCCGGCTTGTTGGCCTCTACGTCTCCGTGGGACCTTTATATATATCAATAACGTAATATAACCTAACCTAACCCAACCTGACATCTCGGCGGTAATATTTGGCAACATTCCAGGCTTGTTGGCCTCTACGTCCCCGTGGGGCCTTTATATACATGAATAACATAATATAACGTAACCTAACCCAACCTAACCTCTCGGGGTACCATTTAACCACATTCCTTGATTTTCGGGCCCTACTTCTCGGTGGGAACACTGTATACGTCTATGACGTAATACAACCTAACCTAAGCCAACCTAACATCTCGGCGGTAATATTTGACAACATTCCTGGCGAGTTGGCCTCTACGTATCCGTGGGACCTTTATATACATCAATAACGTAATATAACCTAACCTAAGCCAACCTGTCATCTTGGCGGTAATATTTGACAACATTCCTGGCGAGTTGGCCTCTAGGTCTCCGTTTGACCTTCATATACATCAATAACGAAATATAACCTAACCTAAACCAACCTATCATCACGGCGGTAATATTTGACAACATTCCTGGCGAGTTGGCCTCTACGTCTCCGTGGGACCTTTATATACATCAATAACGTAATATAACCTAACCTAACCCAACCTATCATTTCGGCGGTAAAATTTGACAACATTTCTGGCGAGTTGGCCTCTACGTCTCCGTTGGACATTTATATACATCAATAACGTAATATAACCTAACCTAAGCCAACCTATCATCACGGCGGTAATATTTGACAACATTCCTGGCGAGTTGGCTTCTCCGTCTCCGTGGGACCTTTATATACATCAATAACGTAATATAACCTAACCTAACCCAACCTAACATCTCGGGGGTCATATTTGAAAACATACCTGGCGAGTTGGCCTCTACTTCTTCGTGGGACCTTTATATATATCAGTAACGTAATATAACCTAACCTAACCCAACCTGAAATCTCGGCGGTAATATTTGGCAACATTCCAGGCTCGTTGGCCTCTACGTCCCCGTGGGACCTTTATATACATGAATAACGTAATATAACGTAACCTAACCTAACCTAACCTCTCGGGGTACCATTTAACCACATTCCTTGATTGTCGGGCCGTACTTCTCGGTGGGAACACTGTATACGTCTATGACGTAATACAACCTAACCTAACCCAAACTATCATCTCGGCGGTAATATTTGACAACATTCCTGGCGAGTTGGCCTCTACGTCTCCATGGGACCTTTATATACATCAATAACGTAATATAACCTAACCTAACCCAAACTAACATCTCGGCGGTAATATTTGACCACATTCCTGTCTTGTTGGACTCTACGTCTCCGTGGGACCTTTATATACATCAATAACGTAATATAACCTAACCTAACCCAACCTAACATCTCGGCGGTAATATTTGACCACATTCCTGGCTTGTTGGCCTCTACGTCTCCGTGGGACCTTTATATACATCAATAACGTAATATAACCTAACCTAACCCAACCTAACATCTCGACGGTAATATTTGACCACATTCCTGGCTTGTTGGCCTCTACGTCTCCGTAGGACCTTTATATACTTCAATAACGTAATATAACCTAACCTAACCCAACCTAACCTCTCGGCGGTAATATTTGAAAACATACCTGGCGAGTTGGCCTCTACTTCTCCGTGGGACCTCTATATATCAATAACGTAATATAACCTAACCTAACCCAACCTGACATCTCGGCGGTAATATTTGGCAACATTCCAGGCTTGTTGGCCTCTACGTCCCCGTGGGACCTTTATATACATGAATAACATAATATAACGTAACCTAACCCAACCTAACCTCTCGGGGTACCATTTAACCACATTCCTTGATTTTCGGGCCCTACTTCTCGGTGGGAACACTGTATACGTCTATGACGTAATACAACCTAACCTAAGCCAACCTAACATCTCGGCGGTAATATTTGACAACATTCCTGGCGAGTTGGCCTCTACGTCTCCGTGGGACATTTATATACATCAATAACGTAATATAACCTAACCTAAGCCAACCTATCATCTCGGCGGTAACATTTAACCACATTCCTGGCTTGTTGGCCTCTACTTCTCCGTGGGACCTTTATATATATCAATAACGTAATATAACGTAACCTAACCCAACCTATCATTTCGGCGGTAAAATTTGACAACATTTCTGGCGAATTCGCCTCAACGTCTCCGTGGGACCTTTATATACATGAATAAAGTAATATAACGTAACCTAACCCAAACTAACCTCTCGGGGTACCATTTAACCACATTCCTTGATTGTCGGGCCCTACTTCTCGGTGGGAAAACTGTATACGTCTATGACGTAATACAACCTAACCTAAGCCAACCTAACATCTCGGCGGTAATATTTGACCACATTCCTGGCTTGTTGGCCTCTACGTCTCCGTGGGACCTTTATATACATCAATAACGTAATATAACCTAACCTAACCCAACCTAACATCTCGACGGTAATATTTGACCACATTCCTGGCTTGTTGGCCTCTACGTCTCCGTAGGACCTTTATATACTTCAATAACGTAATATAACCTAACCTAACCCAACCTAACCTCTCGGCGGTAATATTTGAAAACATACCTGGCGAGTTGGCCTCTACTTCTCCGTGGGACCTCTATATATCAATAACGTAATATAACCTAACCTAACCCAACCTGACATCTCGGCGGTAATATTTGGCAACATTCCAGGCTTGTTGGCCTCTACGTCCCCGTGGGACCTTTATATACATGAATAACATAATATAACGTAACCTAACCCAACCTAACCTCTCGGGGTACCATTTAACCACATTCCTTGATTTTCGGGCCCTACTTCTCGGTGGGAACACTGTATACGTCTATGACGTAATACAACCTAACCTAAGCCAACCTAACATCTCGGCGGTAATATTTGACAACATTCCTGGCGAGTTGGCCTCTACGTCTCCGTGGGACATTTATATACATCAATAACGTAATATAACGTAACCTAAGCCAACCTATCATCTCGGCGGTAACATTTAACCACATTCCTGGCTTGTTGGCCTCTACTTCTCCGTGGGACCTTTATATATATCAATAACGTAATATAACGTAACCTAACCCAACCTATCATTTCGGCGGTAAAATTTGACAACATTTCTGGCGAATTCGCCTCAACGTCTCCGTGGGACCTTTATATACATGAATAAAGTAATATAACGTAACCTAACCCAAACTAACCTCTCGGGGTACCATTTAACCACATTCCTTGATTGTCGGGCCCTACTTCTCGGTGGGAAAACTGTATACGTCTATGACGTAATACAACCTAACCTAAGCCAACCTAACATCTCGGCGGTAATATTTGACAACATTCCTGGCGAGTTGGCCTCTACGTATCCGTGGGACCTTTATATACATCAATAACGTAATATAACCTAACCTAAGCCAACCTGTCATCTTGGCGGTAATATTTGACAACATTCCTGGCGAGTTGGCCTCTAGGTCTCCGTTTGACCTTCATATACATCAATAACGTAATAGAACCTAACCTAACCTAACCTAACATCTCGGCGGTAATATTTGAAAACATACCTGGCGAGTTGGGCTCTACTTCTCCGTGGGACCTTTATATATATCAATAACGTAATATAACTTAACCTAACCCAACCTAACATCTCGGCGGTAATATTTGGCAACATTCCAGGCTTGTTGGCCTCTACGTCTCCGTGGGACCTTTATATACATCAATAACGTAATATAACGTAACCTAACCCAACCTAACCTCTCGGGGTACCATTTAACCACATTCCTTGATTGTCGGGCCCTACTTCTCGGTGGGAACACTATATACCTCTATGACGTAATACAACCTAACCTAAGCCAACCTAACATCTCGGCGGTAATATTTGACAACATTCCTGGCGAGTTGGCCTCTACGTCTCCGTGGGACCTTTATATACATCAATAACGTAATATAACCTAACCTAACCCAACCTAACATCTCGGCGGTAATATTTGACCACATTCCTGGCTTGTTGGCCTCTACGTCTCCGTGGGACCTTTATATACATCAATAACGTAATATAACCTAACCTAACCCAACCTAACATCTCGGGGGTCATATTTGAAAACATACCTGGCGAGTTGGCCTCTACTTCTTCGTGGGACCTTTATATATATCAGTAACGTAATATAACCTAACCTAACCCAACCTGAAATCTCGGCGGTAATATTTGGCAACATTCCAGGCTCGTTGGCCTCTACGTCCCCGTGGGACCTTTATATACATGAATAACGTAATATAACGTAACCTAACCTAACCTAACCTCTCGGGGTACCATTTAACCACATTCCTTGATTGTCGGGCCGTACTTCTCGGTGGGAACACTGTATACGTCTATGACGTAATACAACCTAACCTAACCCAAACTATCATCTCGGCGGTAATATTTGACAACATTCCTGGCGAGTTGGCCTCTACGTCTCCATGGGACCTTTATATACATCAATAACGTAATATAACCTAACCTAACCCAAACTAACATCTCGGCGGTAATATTTGACCACATTCCTGTCTTGTTGGACTCTACGTCTCCGTGGGACCTTTATATACATCAATAACGTAATATAACCTAACCTAACCCAACCTAACATCTCGGCGGTAATATTTGACCACATTCCTGGCTTGTTGGCCTCTACGTCTCCGTGGGACCTTTATATACATCAATAACGTAATATAACCTAACCTAACCCAACCTAACATCTCGACGGTAATATTTGACCACATTCCTGGCTTGTTGGCCTCTACGTCTCCGTAGGACCTTTATATACTTCAATAACGTAATATAACCTAACCTAACCCAACCTAACCTCTCGGCGGTAATATTTGAAAACATACCTGGCGAGTTGGCCTCTACTTCTCCGTGGGACCTGTATATATCAATAACGTAATATAACCTAACCTAACCCAACCTGACATCTCGGCGGTAATATTTGGCAACATTCCAGGCTTGTTGGCCTCTACGTCCCCGTGGGACCTTTATATACATGAATAACATAATATAACGTAACCTAACCCAACCTAACCTCTCGGGGTACCATTTAACCACATTCCTTGATTTTCGGGCCCTACTTCTCGGTGGGAACACTGTATACGTCTATGACGTAATACAACCTAACCTAAGCCAACCTAACATCTCGGCGGTAATATTTGACAACATTCCTGGCGAGTTGGCCTCTACGTCTCCGTGGGACATTTATATACATCAATAACGTAATATAACCTAACCTAAGCCAACCTATCATCTCGGCGGTAACATTTAACCACATTCCTGGCTTGTTGGCCTCTACTTCTCCGTGGGACCTTTATATATATCAATAACGTAATATAACGTAACCTAACCCAACCTATCATTTCGGCGGTAAAATTTGACAACATTTCTGGCGAATTCGCCTCAACGTCTCCGTGGGACCTTTATATACATGAATAAAGTAATATAACGTAACCTAACCCAAACTAACCTCTCGGGGTACCATTTAACCACATTCCTTGATTGTCGGGCCCTACTTCTCGGTGGGAAAACTGTATACGTCTATGACGTAATACAACCTAACCTAAGCCAACCTAACATCTCGGCGGTAATATTTGACCACATTCCTGGCTTGTTGGCCTCTACGTCTCCGTGGGACCTTTATATACATCAATAACGTAATATAACCTAACCTAACCCAACCTAACATCTCGACGGTAATATTTGACCACATTCCTGGCTTGTTGGCCTCTACGTCTCCGTAGGACCTTTATATACTTCAATAACGTAATATAACCTAACCTAACCCAACCTAACCTCTCGGCGGTAATATTTGAAAACATACCTGGCGAGTTGGCCTCTACTTCTCCGTGGGACCTCTATATATCAATAACGTAATATAACCTAACCTAACCCAACCTGACATCTCGGCGGTAATATTTGGCAACATTCCAGGCTTGTTGGCCTCTACGTCCCCGTGGGACCTTTATATACATGAATAACATAATATAACGTAACCTAACCCAACCTAACCTCTCGGGGTACCATTTAACCACATTCCTTGATTTTCGGGCCCTACTTCTCGGTGGGAACACTGTATACGTCTATGACGTAATACAACCTAACCTAAGCCAACCTAACATCTCGGCGGTAATATTTGACAACATTCCTGGCGAGTTGGCCTCTACGTCTCCGTGGGACATTTATATACATCAATAACGTAATATAACGTAACCTAAGCCAACCTATCATCTCGGCGGTAACATTTAACCACATTCCTGGCTTGTTGGCCTCTACTTCTCCGTGGGACCTTTATATATATCAATAACGTAATATAACGTAACCTAACCCAACCTATCATTTCGGCGGTAAAATTTGACAACATTTCTGGCGAATTCGCCTCAACGTCTCCGTGGGACCTTTATATACATGAATAAAGTAATATAACGTAACCTAACCCAAACTAACCTCTCGGGGTACCATTTAACCACATTCCTTGATTGTCGGGCCCTACTTCTCGGTGGGAAAACTGTATACGTCTATGACGTAATACAACCTAACCTAAGCCAACCTAACATCTCGGCGGTAATATTTGACAACATTCCTGGCGAGTTGGCCTCTACGTATCCGTGGGACCTTTATATACATCAATAACGTAATATAACCTAACCTAAGCCAACCTGTCATCTTGGCGGTAATATTTGACAACATTCCTGGCGAGTTGGCCTCTAGGTCTCCGTTTGACCTTCATATACATCAATAACGTAATAGAACCTAACCTAACCTAACCTAACATCTCGGCGGTAATATTTGAAAACATACCTGGCGAGTTGGGCTCTACTTCTCCGTGGGACCTTTATATATATCAATAACGTAATATAACTTAACCTAACCCAACCTAACATCTCGGCGGTAATATTTGGCAACATTCCAGGCTTGTTGGCCTCTACGTCTCCGTGGGACCTTTATATACATCAATAACGTAATATAACGTAACCTAACCCAACCTAACCTCTCGGGGTACCATTTAACCACATTCCTTGATTGTCGGGCCCTACTTCTCGGTGGGAACACTATATACCTCTATGACGTAATACAACCTAACCTAAGCCAACCTAACATCTCGGCGGTAATATTTGACAACATTCCTGGCGAGTTGGCCTCTACGTCTCCGTGGGACCTTTATATACATCAATAACGTAATATAACCTAACCTAACCCAACCTAACATCTCGGCGGTAATATTTGACCACATTCCTGGCTTGTTGGCCTCTACGTCTCCGTGGGACCTTTATATACATCAATAACGTAATATAACCTAACCTAACCCAACCTAACATCTCGGCGGTAATATTTGACCACATTCCTGGCTTGTTGGCCTCTACGTCTCCGTAGGACCTTTATATACTTCAATAACGTAATATAACCTAACCTAACCCAACCTAACATCTCGGCGGTAATATTTGAAAACATACCTGGCGAGTTGGCCTCTACTTCTCCGTGGGACCTTTATATATATCAATAACGTAATATAACCTAACCTAACCCAACCTGACATCTCGGCGGTAATATTTGGCAACATTCCAGGCTCGTTGGCCTCTACGTCCCCGTGGGACCTTTATATACATGAATAACGTAATATAACGTAACCTAACCTAACCTAACCTCTCGGGGTAACATTTAACCACATTCCGTGATTGTCGGGCCGTACTTCTCGGTGGGAACACTGTATACGTCTATGACGTAATACAACCTAACCTAACCCAAACTATCATCTCGGCGGTAATATTTGACAACATTCCTGGCGAGTTGGCCTCTACGTCTCCATGGGACCTTTATATACATCAATAACGTAATATAACCTAACCTAACCCAACCTAACATCTCGGCGGTAATATTTGACCACATTCCTGTCTTGTTGGCCTCTACGTCTCCGTGGGACCTCTATATACATCAATAACGTAATATAACCTAACCTAACCCAACCTAACATCTCGGCGGTAATATTTGACCACATTCCTGGCTTGTTGGCCTCTACGTCTCCGTGGGACCTTTATATACATCAATAACGTAATATAACCTAACCTAACCCAACCTAACATCTCGGCGGTAATATTTGACCACATTCCTGGCTTGTTGGCCTCTACGTCTCCGTAGGACCTTTATATACTTCAATAACGTAATATAACCTAACCTAACCCAACCTAACATCTCGGCGGTAATATTTGAAAACATACCTGGCGAGTTGGCCTCTACGTCTCCGTGGGACCTTTATATATATATCAATAACGTAATATAACCTAACCTAACCCAACCTGACATCTCGGCGGTAATATTTGGCAACATACCAGGCTTGTTGGCCTCTACGTCCCCGTGGGACCTTTATATACATGAATAACATAATATAACGTAACCTAACCCAACCTAACCTCTCGGGGTACCATTTAACCACATTCCTTGATTTTTGGGCCCTACTTCTCGGTGGGAACACTGTATACGTCTATGACGTAATACAACCTAATCTAAGCCAACCTAACATCTCGGCGGTAATATTTGACAACATTCCTGGCGAGTTGGCCTCTACGTATCCGTGGGACCTTTATATACATCAATAACGTAATATAACCTAACCTAAGCCAACCTGTCATCTTGACGGTAATATTTGACAACATTCCTGGCGAGTTGGCCTCTAGGTCTCCGTTTGACCTTCATATACATCAATAACGTAATATAACCTAACCTAAGCCAACCTATCATCTCGGCGGTAATATTTGACAACATTCCTGGCGAGTTGGCCTCTAGGTCTCCGTTTGACCTTCACATACATCAATAACGTAATATAACCAAACCTAACCCAACCTATCATCTCGGCGGTAATATTTGACATCATTCCTGGGGAGTTGGCCTCTACGTCTCCGTGGGACCTTTATATACATCAATAACACAATATAATCTAGCCTAACCCAATCTAACATTTCGGCGGTAATATTTGACCACATTCCTGTCTTGTTGGCCTCTACGTCTCCGTGGGACCTTTATATACATCAATAACGTAATATAACCTAACCTAACCCAACCTAACATCTCGGCGGTAATATTTGACCACATTCCTGGCTTGTTGGCCTCTACGTCTCCGTGGGACCTTTATATATATCAATAACGTAATATAACCTAACCTAACCCAACCTGACATCTCGGCGGTAATATTTGGCAACATTCCAGGCTTGTTGGCCTCTACGTCCCCGTGGGACATTTATATACATGAATAACATAATATAACGTAACCTAACCCAACCTAACCTCTCGGGGTACCATTTAACCACATTCCTTGATTTTTGGGCCCTACTTCTCGGTGGGAACACTGTATACGTCTATGACGTAATACAACCTAACCTAACCCAACCTATCATCTCGACGGTAATATTTGACCACATTCCTGGCTTGTTGGCCTCTACGTCTCCGTGGGACCTTTATATACATCAATAACGTAATATAACCTAACCTAACCCAACCTAACATCTCGGCGGTAATATTTGACCACATTCCTGGCTTGTTGGCCTCTACGTCCCCGTGGGACCTTTATATACATCAATAACGTAATAGAACCTAACCTAACCTAACCTAACATCTCGGCGGTAATATTTGACCACATTCCTGGCTTGTTGGCCTCTAGGTCTCCGTGGGTCCTTTATATACATCAATAACGTAATATAACCTAACCTAACTCAACCTAACATCTCGGCGGTAATATTTGACCACATTCCTGGCTTGTTGGCTTCTACGTCTCCGTGGGACCTTTATATACTTCAATAACGTAATATAACCTAACCTAACTTAACCTAACATCTCGGCGGTAATATTTGAAAACATACCTGGCGAGTTGGCCTCTACTTCTCCGTGGGACCTTTATATATATCAATAACGTAATATAACTTAACCTAACCCAACCTAACATCTCGGCGGTAATATTTGGCAACATTCCAGGCTTGTTGGCCTCTACGTCTCCGTGGGACCTTTATATACATCAATAACGTAATATAACCTAACCTAACTCAACCTAACATCTCGGCGGTAATATTTGACCACATTCCTGGCTTGTTGGCTTCTACGTCTCCGTGGGACCTTTATATACTTCAATAACGTAATATAACCTAACCTAACTTAACCTAACATCTCGGCGGTAATATTTGAAAACATACCTGGCGAGTTGGCCTCTACTTCTCCGTGGGACCTTTATATATATCAATAACGTAATATAACTTAACCTAACCCAACCTAACATCTCGGCGGTAATATTTGGCAACATTCCAGGCTTGTTGGCCTCTACGTCTCCGTGGGACCTTTATATACATCAATAACGTAATATAACGCAACCTAACCCAACCTAACCTCTCGGGGTACCATTTAACCACATTCCTTGTTTGTCGGGCCCTACTTCTCGGTGGGAACACTATATACGTCTATGACGTAATACAACCTAACCTAAGCCAGCCTAACATCTCGGCGGTAATATTTGACAACATTCCTGGCGAGTTGGCCTCTACGTCTCCGTGTGACCTTTATATACATCAATAACGTAATATAACCTAACCTAACCCAACCTAACATCTCGGCGGTAATATTTGACCACATTCCTGGCTTGTTGGCCTCTACGTCTCCGTGGGACCTTTATATACATCAATAACGTAATATAACCTAACCTAACCCAACCTAACATCTCGGCGGTAATATTTGACCACATTCCTGGCTTGTTGGCCTCTACGTCTCCGTGGGACCTTTATATACATCAATAACGTAATATAACCTAACCTAACCCAACCTAACATCTCGGCGGTAATATTTGACCACATTCCTGGCTTGTTGGCCTCTACGTCTCCGTAGGACCTTTATATACTTCAATAACGTAATATAACCTAACCTAACCCAACCTAACATCTCGGCGGTAATATTTGAAAACATACCTGGCGAGTTGGCCTCTACTTCTCCGTGGGACCTTTATATATATCAATAACGTAATATAACCTAACCTAACGCAACCTGACATCTCGGCGGTAATATTTGGCAACATTCCAGGCTTGTTGGCCTCTACGTCCCCGTGGGACCTTTATATACATCAATAACGTAATATAACGCAACCTAACCCAACCTAACCTCTCGGGGTACCATTTAACCACATTCCTTGTTTGTCGGGCCCTACTTCTCGGTGGGAACACTATATACGTCTATGACGTAATACAACCTAACCTAAGCCAGCCTAACATCTCGGCGGTAATATTTGACAACATTCCTGGCGAGTTGGCCTCTACGTCTCCGTGTGACCTTTATATACATCAATAACGTAATATAACCTAACCTAACCCAACCTAACATCTCGGCGGTAATATTTGACCACATTCCTGGCTTGTTGGCCTCTACGTCTCCGTGGGACCTTTATATACATCAATAACGTAATATAACCTAACCTAACCCAACCTAACATCTCGGCGGTAATATTTGACCACATTCCTGGCTTGTTGGCCTCTACGTCTCCGTGGGACCTTTATATACATCAATAACGTAATATAACCTAACCTAACCCAACCTAACATCTCGGCGGTAATATTTGACCACATTCCTGGCTTGTTGGCCTCTACGTCTCCGTAGGACCTTTATATACTTCAATAACGTAATATAACCTAACCTAAGCCAACCTATCATCTCAGCGGTAATATTTGAGAACATTCCTGGCGAGTTGGCCTCTACGTCTCCGTGGGACCTTTATATACATCAATAACGTAATATAACCTAACCTAACCCAACCTATCATTTCGGTGGTAAAATTTGACAACATTTCTGGCGAGTTGGCCTCTACGTCTCCGTTGGACATTTATATACATCAATAACGTAATATAACCTAACCTAAGCCAACCTATCATCACGGCGGTAATATTTGACAACATTCCTGGCGAGTTGGCTTCTCCGTCTCCGTGGGACCTTTATATACATCAATAACGTAATATAACCTAACCTAACCCAACCTAACATCTCGGGGGTCATATTTGAAAACATACCTGGCGAGTTGGCCTCTACTTCTCCGTGGGACCTTTATATATATCAATAACGTAATATAACCTAACCTAACCCAACCTGAAATCTCGGCGGTAATATTTGGCAACATTCCAGGCTCGTTGGCCTCTACGTCCCCGTGGGACCTTTATATACATGAATAACGTAATATAACGTAACCTAACCTAACCTAACCTCTCGGGGTACCATTTAACCACATTCCTTGATTGTCGGGCCGTACTTCTCGGTGGGAACACTGTATACGTCTATGACGTAATACAACCTAACCTAACCCAAACTATCATCTCGGCGGTAATATTTGACAACATTCCTGGCGAGTTGGCCTCTACGTCTCCATGGGACCTTTATATACATCAATAACGTAATATAACCTAACCTAACCCAACCTAACATCTCGGCGGTAATATTTGACCACATTCCTGTCTTGTTGGCCTCTACGTCTCCGTGGGACCTTTATATACATCAATAACGTAATATAACCTAACCTAACCCAACCTAACATCTCGGCGGTAATATTTGACCACATTCCTGGCTTGTTGGCCTCTACGTCTCCGTAGGACCTTTATATACTTCAATAACGTAATATAACCTAACCTAACCCAACCTAACATCTCGGCGGTAATATTTGAAAACATACCTGGCGAGTTGGCCTCTACTTCTCCGTGGGACCTTTATATATATCAATAACGTAATATAACCTAACCTAACGCAACCTGACATCTCGGCGGTAATATTTGGCAACATTCCAGGCTTGTTGGCCTCTACGTCCCCGTGGGACCTTTATATACATGAATAACATAATATAACGTAACCTAACCCAACCTAACCTCTCGGGGTACCATTTAACCACATTCCTTGATTTTCGGGCCCTACTTCTCGGTGGGAACACTGTATACGTCTATGACGTAATACAACCTAACCTAAGCCAACCTAACATCTCGGCGGTAATATTTGACCACATTCCTGGCGAGTTGGCCTCTACGTCTCCGTGGGACCTTTATATACATAAGTAACGTAATATAACCTAACCTAAGCCAACCTATCATTTCAGCGGTAATATTTGACAACATTCCTGGCGAGTTGGCCTCTACGTCTCCGTGGGACCTTTATATACATCAATAACGTAATATAACCTAACCTAAGCCAACCTATCATCTCAGCGGTAATATTTGAGAACATTCCTGGCGAGTTGGCCTCTACGTCTCCGTGGGACCTTTATATACATCAATAACGTAATATAACCTAACCTAACCCAACCTATCATTTCGGTGGTAAAATTTGACAACATTTCTGGCGAGTTGGCCTCTACGTCTCCGTTGGACATTTATATACATCAATAACGTAATATAACCTAACCTAAGCCAACCTATCATCACGGCGGTAATATTTGACAACATTCCTGGCGAGTTGGCTTCTCCGTCTCCGTGGGACCTTTATATACATCAATAACGTAATATAACCTAACCTAACCCAACCTAACATCTCGGGGGTCATATTTGAAAACATACCTGGCGAGTTGGCCTCTACTTCTCCGTGGGACCTTTATATATATCAATAACGTAATATAACCTAACCTAACCCAACCTGAAATCTCGGCGGTAATATTTGGCAACATTCCAGGCTCGTTGGCCTCTACGTCCCCGTGGGACCTTTATATACATGAATAACGTAATATAACGTAACCTAACCTAACCTAACCTCTCGGGGTACCATTTAACCACATTCCTTGATTGTCGGGCCGTACTTCTCGGTGGGAACACTGTATACGTCTATGACGTAATACAACCTAACCTAACCCAAACTATCATCTCGGCGGTAATATTTGACAACATTCCTGGCGAGTTGGCCTCTACGTCTCCATGGGACCTTTATATACATCAATAACGTAATATAACCTAACCTAACCCAACCTAACATCTCGGCGGTAATATTTGACCACATTCCTGTCTTGTTGGCCTCTACGTCTCCGTGGGACCTTTATATACATCAATAACGTAATATAACCTAACCTAACCCAACCTAACATCTCGGCGGTAATATTTGACCACATTCCTGGCGAGTTGGCCTCTACGTCTCCGTGGGACCTTTATATACATCAATAACGTAATATAACCTAACCTAACCCAACCTATCATTTCGGTGGTAAAATTTGACAACATTTCTGGCGAGTTGGCCTCTACGTCTCCGTTGGACATTTATATACATCAATAACGTAATATAACCTAACCTAAGCCAACCTAACATCTCGGCGGTAATATTTGACAACATTCCTGGCGAGTTGGCCTCTACGTATCCGTGGGACCTTTATATACATCAATAACGTAATATAACCTAACCTAAGCCAACCTGTCATCTTGGCGGTAATATTTGACAACATTCCTGGCGAGTTGGCCTCTAGGTCTCCGTTTGACCTTCATATACATCAATAACGTAATATAACCTAACCTAACCCAGCCTATCATCTCGGCGGTATATTTGACCACATTCCTGGCTTGTTGGCCTCTACGTCTCCGTGGGACCTTTATATACATCAATAACGTAATAGAACCTAACCTAACCTAACCTAACATCTCGGCGGTAATATTTGACCACATTCCTGGCTTGTTGGCCTCTAGGTCTCCGTGGGTCCTTTATATACATCAATAACGTAATATAACCTAACCTAACTCAACCTAACATCTCGGCGGTAATATTTGACCACATTCCTGGCTTGTTGGCTTCTACGTTTCCGTGGGACCTTTATATACTTCAATAACGTAATATAACCTAACCTAACTTAACCTAACATCTCGGCGGTAATATTTGAAAACATACCTGGCGAGTTGGCCTCTACTTCTCCGTGGGACCTTTATATATATCAATAACGTAATATAACTTAACCTAACCCAACCTAACATCTCGGCGGTAATATTTGGCAACATTCCAGGCTTGTTGGCCTCTACGTCTCCGTGGGACCTTTATATACATCAATAACGTAATATAACGTAACCTAACCCAACCTAACCTCTCGGGGTACCATTTAACCACATTCCTTGATTGTCGGGCCCTACTTCTCGGTGGGAACACTATATACGTCTATGACGTAATACAACCTAACCTAAGCCAACCTAACATCTCGGCGGTAATATTTGACAACATTCCTGGCGAGTTGGCCTCTACGTCTCCGTGGGACCTTTATATACATCAATAACGTAATATAACCTAACCTAACCCAACCTAACATCTCGGCGGTAATATTTGACCACATTCCTGGCTTGTTGGCCTCTACGTCTCCGTGGGACCTTTATATACATCAATAACGTAATATAACCTAACCTAACCCAACCTAACATCTCGGCGGTAATATTTGACCACATTCCTGGCTTGTTGGCCTCTACGTCTCCGTGGGACCTTTATATACATCAATAACGTAATATAACCTAACCTAACCCAACCTAACATCTCGGCGGTAATATTTGACCACATTCCTGGCTTGTTGGCCTCTACGTCTCCGTAGGACCTTTATATACTTCAATAACGTAATATAACCTAACCTAACCCAACCTAACATCTCGGCGGTAATATTTGAAAACATACCTGGCGAGTTGGCCTCTACTTCTCCGTGGGACCTTTATATATATCAATAACGTAATATAACCTAACCTAAGCCAACCTATCATCTCAGCGGTAATATTTGAGAACATTCCTGGCGAGTTGGCCTCTACGTCTCCGTGGGACCTTTATATACATCAATAACGTAATATAACCTAACCTAACCCAACCTATCATTTCGGTGGTAAAATTTGACAACATTTCTGGCGAGTTGGCCTCTACGTCTCCGTTGGACATTTATATACATCAATAACGTAATATAACCTAACCTAAGCCAACCTATCATCACGGCGGTAATATTTGACAACATTCCTGGCGAGTTGGCTTCTCCGTCTCCGTGGGACCTTTATATACATCAATAACGTAATATAACCTAACCTAACCCAACCTAACATCTCGGGGGTCATATTTGAAAACATACCTGGCGAGTTGGCCTCTACTTCTCCGTGGGACCTTTATATATATCAATAACGTAATATAACCTAACCTAACCCAACCTGAAATCTCGGCGGTAATATTTGGCAACATTCCAGGCTCGTTGGCCTCTACGTCCCCGTGGGACCTTTATATACATGAATAACGTAATATAACGTAACCTAACCTAACCTAACATCTCGGGGTACCATTTAACCACATTCCTTGATTGTCGGGCCGTACTTCTCGGTGGGAACACTGTATACGTCTATGACGTAATACAACCTAACCTAACCCAAACTATCATCTCGGCGGTAATATTTGACAACATTCCTGGCGAGTTGGCCTCTACGTCTCCATGGGACCTTTATATACATCAATAACGTAATATAACCTAACCTAACCCAACCTAACATCTCGGCGGTAATATTTGACCACATTCCTGTCTTGTTGGCCTCTACGTCTCCGTGGGACCTTTATATACATCAATAACGTAATATAACCTAACCTAACCCAACCTAACATCTCGGCGGTAATATTTGACCACATTCCTGGCTTGTTGGCCTCTACGTCTCCGTGGGACCTTTATATACATCAATAACGTAATATAACCTAACCTAAGCCAACCTATCATCTCGGCGGTAATATTTGACAACATTCCTGGCGAGTTGGCCTCTAGGTCTCCGTTTGACCTTCACATACATCAATAACGTAATATAACCAAACCTAACCCAACCTATCATCTCGGCGGTAATATTTGACATCATTCCTGGGGAGTTGGCCTCTACGTCTCCGTGGGACCTTTATATACATCAATAACACAATATAATCTAGCCTAACCCAACCTAACATCTCGGCGGTAATATTTGACCACATTCCTGGCTTGTTGGCCTCTACGTCTCCGTGGGACCTTTATATATATCAATAACGTAATATAACCTAACCTAACCCAACCTGACATCTCGGCGGTAATATTTGGCAACATTCCAGGCTTGTTGGCCTCTACGTCCCCGTGGGACCTTTATATACATGAATAACATAATATAACGTAACCTAACCCAACCTAACCTCTCGGGGTACCATTTAACCACATTCCTTGATTTTCGGGCCCTACTTCTCGGTGGGAACACTGTATACGTCTATGACGTAATACAACCTAACCTAAGCCAACCTAACATCTCGGCGGTAATATTTGACAACATTCCTGGCGAGTTGGCCTCTACGTATCCGTGGGACCTTTATATACATCAATAACGTAATATAACCTAACCTAAGCCAACCTGTCATCTTGGCGGTAATATTTGACAACATTCCTGGCGAGTTGGCCTCTAGGTCTCCGTTTGACCTTCATATACATCAATAACGTAATATAACCTAACCTAACCCAACCTATCATCTCGGCGGTATATTTGACCACATTCCTGGCTTGTTGGCCTCTACGTCTCCGTGGGACCTTTATATACATCAATAACGTAATAGAACCTAACCTAACCTAACCTAACATCTCGGCGGTAATATTTGACCACATTCCTGGCTTGTTGGCCTCTAGGTCTCCGTGGGTCCTTTATATACATCAATAACGTAATATAACCTAACCTAACCCAACCTAACATCTCGGCGGTAATATTTGAAAACATACCTGGCGAGTTGGCCTCTACTTCTCCGTGGGACCTTTATATATATCAATAACGTAATATAACCTAACCTAACGCAACCTGACATCTCGGCGGTAATATTTGGCAACATTGCAGGCTTGTTGGCCTCTACGTCCCCGTGGGACCTTTATATACATGAATAACATAATATAACGTAACCTAACCCAACCTAACCTCTCGGGGTACCATTTAACCACATTCCTTGATTTTCGGGCCCTACTTCTCGGTGGGAACACTGTATACGTCTATGACGTAATACAACCTAACCTAAGCCAACCTAACATCTCGGCGGTAATATTTGACCACATTCCTGGCGAGTTGGCCTCTACGTCTCCGTGGGACCTTTATATACATAAGTAACGTAATATAACCTAACCTAAGCCAACCTATCATTTCAGCGGTAATATTTGACAACATTCCTGGCGAGTTGGCCTCTACGTCTCCGTGGGACCTTTATATACATCAATAACGTAATATAACCTAACCTAAGCCAACCTATCATCTCAGCGGTAATATTTGAGAACATTCCTGGCGAGTTGGCCTCTACGTCTCCGTGGGACCTTTATATACATCAATAACGTAATATAACCTAACCTAACCCAACCTATCATTTCGGTGGTAAAATTTGACAACATTTCTGGCGAGTTGGCCTCTACGTCTCCGTTGGACATTTATATACATCAATAACGTAATATAACCTAACCTAAGCCAACCTATCATCACGGCGGTAATATTTGACAACATTCCTGGCGAGTTGGCTTCTCCGTCTCCGTGGGACCTTTATATACATCAATAACGTAATATAACCTAACCTAACCCAACCTAACATCTCGGGGGTCATATTTGAAAACATACCTGGCGAGTTGGCCTCTACTTCTCCGTGGGACCTTTATATATATCAATAACGTAATATAACCTAACCTAACCCAACCTGAAATCTCGGCGGTAATATTTGGCAACATTCCAGGCTCGTTGGCCTCTACGTCCCCGTGGGACCTTTATATACATGAATAACGTAATATAACGTAACCTAACCTAACCTAACCTCTCGGGGTACCATTTAACCACATTCCTTGATTGTCGGGCCGTACTTCTCGGTGGGAACACTGTATACGTCTATGACGTAATACAACCTAACCTAACCCAAACTATCATCTCGGCGGTAATATTTGACAACATTCCTGGCGAGTTGGCCTCTACGTCTCCATGGGACCTTTATATACATCAATAACGTAATATAACCTAACCTAACCCAACCTAACATCTCGGCGGTAATATTTGACCACATTCCTGTCTTGTTGGCCTCTACGTCTCCGTGGGACCTTTATATACATCAATAACGTAATATAACCTAACCTAACCCAACCTAACATCTCGGCGGTAATATTTGACCACATTCCTGGCGAGTTGGCCTCTACGTCTCCGTGGGACCTTTATATACATCAATAACGTAATATAACCTAACCTAACCCAACCTATCATTTCGGTGGTAAAATTTGACAACATTTCTGGCGAGTTGGCCTCTACGTCTCCGTTGGACATTTATATACATCAATAACGTAATATAACCTAACCTAAGCCAACCTAACATCTCGGCGGTAATATTTGACAACATTCCTGGCGAGTTGGCCTCTACGTATCCGTGGGACCTTTATATACATCAATAACGTAATATAACCTAACCTAAGCCAACCTGTCATCTTGGCGGTAATATTTGACAACATTCCTGGCGAGTTGGCCTCTAGGTCTCCGTTTGACCTTCATATACATCAATAACGTAATATAACCTAACCTAACCCAGCCTATCATCTCGGCGGTATATTTGACCACATTCCTGGCTTGTTGGCCTCTACGTCTCCGTGGGACCTTTATATACATCAATAACGTAATAGAACCTAACCTAACCTAACCTAACATCTCGGCGGTAATATTTGACCACATTCCTGGCTTGTTGGCCTCTAGGTCTCCGTGGGTCCTTTATATACATCAATAACGTAATATAACCTAACCTAACTCAACCTAACATCTCGGCGGTAATATTTGACCACATTCCTGGCTTGTTGGCTTCTACGTTTCCGTGGGACCTTTATATACTTCAATAACGTAATATAACCTAACCTAACTTAACCTAACATCTCGGCGGTAATATTTGAAAACATACCTGGCGAGTTGGCCTCTACTTCTCCGTAGGACCTTTATATATATCAATAACGTAATATAACTTAACCTAACCCAACCTAACATCTCGGCGGTAATATTTGGCAACATTCCAGGCTTGTTGGCCTCTACGTCTCCGTGGGACCTTTATATACATCAATAACGTAATATAACGTAACCTAACCCAACCTAACCTCTCGGGGTACCATTTAACCACATTCCTTGATTGTCGGGCCCTACTTCTCGGTGGGAACACTATATACGTCTATGACGTAATACAACCTAACCTAAGCCAACCTAACATCTCGGCGGTAATATTTGACAACATTCCTGGCGAGTTGGCCTCTACGTCTCCGTGGGACCTTTATATACATCAATAACGTAATATAACCTAACCTAACCCAACCTAACATCTCGGCGGTAATATTTGACCACATTCCTGGCTTGTTGGCCTCTACGTCTCCGTGGGACCTTTATATACATCAATAACGTAATATAACCTAACCTAACCCAACCTAACATCTCGGCGGTAATATTTGACCACATTCCTGGCTTGTTGGCCTCTACGTCTCCGTGGGACCTTTATATACATCAATAACGTAATATAACCTAACCTAACCCAACCTAACATCTCGGCGGTAATATTTGACCACATTCCTGGCTTGTTGGCCTCTACGTCTCCGTAGGACCTTTATATACTTCAATAACGTAATATAACCTAACCTAACCCAACCTAACATCTCGGCGGTAATATTTGAAAACATACCTGGCGAGTTGGCCTCTACTTCTCCGTGGGACCTTTATATATATCAATAACGTAATATAACCTAACCTAAGCCAACCTATCATCTCAGCGGTAATATTTGAGAACATTCCTGGCGAGTTGGCCTCTACGTCTCCGTGGGACCTTTATATACATCAATAACGTAATATAACCTAACCTAACCCAACCTATCATTTCGGTGGTAAAATTTGACAACATTTCTGGCGAGTTGGCCTCTACGTCTCCGTTGGACATTTATATACATCAATAACGTAATATAACCTAACCTAAGCCAACCTATCATCACGGCGGTAATATTTGACAACATTCCTGGCGAGTTGGCTTCTCCGTCTCCGTGGGACCTTTATATACATCAATAACGTAATATAACCTAACCTAACCCAACCTAACATCTCGGGGGTCATATTTGAAAACATACCTGGCGAGTTGGCCTCTACTTCTCCGTGGGACCTTTATATATATCAATAACGTAATATAACCTAACCTAACCCAACCTGAAATCTCGGCGGTAATATTTGGCAACATTCCAGGCTCGTTGGCCTCTACGTCCCCGTGGGACCTTTATATACATGAATAACGTAATATAACGTAACCTAACCTAACCTAACCTCTCGGGGTACCATTTAACCACATTCCTTGATTGTCGGGCCGTACTTCTCGGTGGGAACACTGTATACGTCTATGACGTAATACAACCTAACCTAACCCAAACTATCATCTCGGCGGTAATATTTGACAACATTCCTGGCGAGTTGGCCTCTACGTCTCCATGGGACCTTTATATACATCAATAACGTAATATAACCTAACCTAACCCAACCTAACATCTCGGCGGTAATATTTGACCACATTCCTGTCTTGTTGGCCTCTACGTCTCCGTGGGACCTTTATATACATCAATAACGTAATATAACCTAACCTAACCCAACCTAACATCTCGGCGGTAATATTTGACCACATTCCTGGCTTGTTGGCCTCTACGTCTCCGTGGGACCTTTATATACATCAATAACGTAATATAACCTAACCTAAGCCAACCTATCATCTCGGCGGTAATATTTGACAACATTCCTGGCGAGTTGGCCTCTAGGTCTCCGTTTGACCTTCACATACATCAATAACGTAATATAACCAAACCTAACCCAACCTATCATCTCGGCGGTAATATTTGACATCATTCCTGGGGAGTTGGCCTCTACGTCTCCGTGGGACCTTTATATACATCAATAACACAATATAATCTAGCCTAACCCAACCTAACATCTCGGCGGTAATATTTGACCACATTCCTGGCTTGTTGGCCTCTACGTCTCCGTGGGACCTTTATATATATCAATAACGTAATATAACCTAACCTAACCCAACCTGACATCTCGGCGGTAATATTTGGCAACATTCCAGGCTTGTTGGCCTCTACGTCCCCGTGGGACCTTTATATACATGAATAACATAATATAACGTAACCTAACCCAACCTAACCTCTCGGGGTACCATTTAACCACATTCCTTGATTTTCGGGCCCTACTTCTCGGTGGGAACACTGTATACGTCTATGACGTAATACAACCTAACCTAAGCCAACCTAACATCTCGGCGGTAATATTTGACAACATTCCTGGCGAGTTGGCCTCTACGTATCCGTGGGACCTTTATATACATCAATAACGTAATATAACCTAACCTAAGCCAACCTGTCATCTTGGCGGTAATATTTGACAACATTCCTGGCGAGTTGGCCTCTAGGTCTCCGTTTGACCTTCATATACATCAATAACGTAATATAACCTAACCTAACCCAACCTATCATCTCGGCGGTATATTTGACCACATTCCTGGCTTGTTGGCCTCTACGTCTCCGTGGGACCTTTATATACATCAATAACGTAATAGAACCTAACCTAACCTAACCTAACATCTCGGCGGTAATATTTGACCACATTCCTGGCTTTTTGGCCTCTAGGTCTCCGTGGGTCCTTTATATACATCAATAACGTAATATAACCTAACCTAACTCAACCTAACATCTCGGCGGTAATATTTGACCACATTCCTGGCTTGTTGGCTTCTACGTCTCCGTGGGACCTTTATATACTTCAATAACGTAATATAACCTAACCTAACTTAACCTAACATCTCGGCGGTAATATTTGAAAACATACCTGGCGAGTTGGCCTCTACTTCTCCGTGGGACCTTTATATATATCAATAACGTAATATAACTTAACCTAACCCAACCTAACATCTCGGCGGTAATATTTGGCAACATTCCAGGCTTGTTGGCCTCTACGTCTCCGTGGGACCTTTATATACATCAATAACGTAATATAACGTAACCTAACCCAACCTAACCTCTCGGGGTACCATTTAACCACATTCCTTGATTGTCGGGCCCTACTTCTCGGTGGGAACACTATATACGTCTATGACGTAATACAACCTAACCTAAGCCAACCTAACATCTCGGCGGTAATATTTGACAACATTCCTGGCGAGTTGGCCTCTACGTCTCCGTGGGACCTTTATATACATCAATAACGTAATATAACCTAACCTAACCCAACCTAACATCTCGGCGGTAATATTTGACCACATTCCTGGCTTGTTGGCCTCTACGTCTCCGTGGGACCTTCATATATATCAATAACGTAATATAACCTAACCTAACCCAACCTGACATCTCGGCGGTAATATTTGGCAACATTCCAGGCTCGTTGGCCTCTACGTCCCCGTGGGACCTTTATATACATGAATAACGTAATATAACGTAACCTAACCTAACCTAACCTCTCGGGGTAACATTTAACCACATTCCTTGATTGTCGGGCCGTACTTCTCGGTGGGAACACTGTATACGTCTATGACGTAATACAACCTAACCTAACCCAAACTATCATCTCGGCGGTAATATTTGACAACATTCCTGGCGAGTTGGCCTCTACGTCTCCATGGGACCTTTATATACATCAATAACGTAATATAACCTAACCTAACCCAACCTAACATCTCGGCGGTAATATTTGACCACATTCCTGTCTTGTTGGCCTCTACGTCTCCGTGGGACCTTTATATACATCAATAACGTAATATAACCTAACCTAACCCAACCTAACATCTCGGCGGTAATATTTGACCACATTCCTGGCTTGTTGGCCTCTACGTCTCCGTGGGACCTTTATATACATCAATAACGTAATATAACCTAACCTAACCCAACCTAACATCTCGGCGGTAATATTTGACCACATTCCTGGCTTGTTGGCCTCTACGTCTCCGTAGGACCTTTATATACTTCAATAACGTAATATAACCTAACCTAACCCAACCTAACATCTCGGGGGTCATATTTGAAAACATACCTGGCGAGTTGGCCTCTACTTCTCCGTGGGACCTTTATATATATCAATAACGTAATATAACCTAACCTAACCCAACCTGAAATCTCGGCGGTAATATTTGGCAACATTCCAGGCTCGTTGGCCTCTACGTCCCCGTGGGACCTTTATATACATGAATAACGTAATATAACGTAACCTAACCTAACCTAACCTCTCGGGGTACCATTTAACCACATTCCTTGATTGTCGGGCCGTACTTCTCGGTGGGAACACTGTATACGTCTATGACGTAATACAACCTAACCTAACCCAAACTATCATCTCGGCGATAATATTTGACAACATTCCTGGCGAGTTGGCCTCTACGTCTCCATGGGACCTTTATATACATCAATAACGTAATATAACCTAACCTAACCCAACCTAACATCTCGGCGGTAATATTTGACCACATTCCTGGCTTGTTGGCCTCTACGTCTCCGTGGGACCTTTATATACATCAATAACGTAATATAACCTAACCTAACCCAACCTAACATCTCGGCGGTAATATTTGACCACATTCCTGGCTTGTTGGCCTCTACGTCTCCGTAGGACCTTTATATACTTCAATAACGTAATATAACCTAACCTAACCCAACCTAACCTCTCGGCGGTAATATTTGAAAACATACTTGGCGAGTTGGCCTCTACTTCTCCGTGGGACCTTTATATATATCAATAACGTAACATAACCTAACCTAACCCAACCTGACATCTCGGCGGTAATATTTGGCAACATTCCAGGCTTGGTGGCCTCTACGTCCCCGTGGGACCTTTATATACATGAATAACATAATATAACGTAACCTAACCCAACCTAACCTCTCGGGGTACCATTTAACCACATTCCTTGATTTTCGGGCCCTACTTCTCGGTGGGAACACTGTATACGTCTATGACGTAATACAACCTAACCTAAGCCAACCTAACATCTCGGCGGTAATATTTGACAACATTCCTGGCGAGTTGGCCTCTACTTCTCCGTGGGACCTTTATATATATCAATAACGTAATATAACGTAACCTAACCCAACCTATCATTTCGGCGGTAAAATTTGACAACATTTCTGGCGAATTCGCCTCAACGTCTCCGTGGGACCTTTATATGCATGAATAACGTAATATAACGTAACCTAACCCAAACTAACCTCTCGGGGTACCATTTAACCACATTCCTTGATTGTCGGGCCCTACTTCTCGGTGGGAAAACTGTATACGTCTATGACGTAATACAACCTAACCTAAGCCAACCTAACATCTCGGCGGTAATATTTGACAACATTCCTGGCGAGTTGGCCTCTACGTCTCCGTGGGACCTTTATATACATCAATAACGTAATATAACCTAACCTAAGCCAACCTATCATCTCAGCGGTAATATTTGAGAACATTCCTGGCGAGTTGGCCTCTACGTCTCCGTGGGACCTTTATATACATCAATAACGTAATATAACCTAACCTAACCCAACCTATCATTTCGGTGGTAAAATTTGACAACATTTCTGGCGAGTTGGCCTCTACGTCTCCGTTGGACATTTATATACATCAATAACGTAATATAACCTAACCTAAGCCAACCTATCATCACGGCGGTAATATTTGACAACATTCCTGGCGAGTTGGCTTCTCCGTCTCCGTGGGACCTTTATATACATCAATAACGTAATATAACCTAACCTAACCCAACCTAACATCTCGGGGGTCATATTTGAAAACATACCTGGCGAGTTGGCCTCTACTTCTCCGTGGGACCTTTATATATATCAATAACGTAATATAACCTAACCTAACCCAACCTGAAATCTCGGCGGTAATATTTGGCAACATTCCAGGCTCGTTGGCCTCTACGTCCCCGTGGGACCTTTATATACATGAATAACGTAATATAACGTAACCTAACCTAACCTAACCTCTCGGGGTACCATTTAACCACATTCCTTGATTGTCGGGCCGTACTTCTCGGTGGGAACACTGTATACGTCTATGACGTAATACAACCTAACCTAACCCAAACTATCATCTCGGCGGTAATATTTGACAACATTCCTGGCGAGTTGGCCTCTACGTCTCCATGGGACCTTTATATACATCAATAACGTAATATAACCTAACCTAACCCAACCTAACATCTCGGCGGTAATATTTGACCACATTCCTGTCTTGTTGGCCTCTACGTCTCCGTGGGACCTTTATATACATCAATAACGTAATATAACCTAACCTAACCCAACCTAACATCTCGGCGGTAATATTTGACCACATTCCTGGCGAGTTGGCCTCTACGTCTCCGTGGGACCTTTATATACATCAATAACGTAATATAACCTAACCTAACCCAACCTATCATTTCGGTGGTAAAATTTGACAACATTTCTGGCGAGTTGGCCTCTACGTCTCCGTTGGACATTTATATACATCAATAACGTAATATAACCTAACCTAAGCCAACCTATCATCACGGCGGTAATATTTGACAACATTCCTGGCGAGTTGGCTTCTCCGTCTCCGTGGGACCTTTATATACATCAATAACGTAATATAACCTAACCTAACCCAACCTAACATCTCGGGGGTCATATTTGAAAACATACCTGGCGAGTTGGCCTCTACGTCTCCGTGGGACCTTTATATACATCAATAACGTAATATAACCTAACCTAACCCAACCTAACATCTCGGCGGTAATATTTGACCACATTCCTGGCTTGTTGGCCTCTACGTCTCCGTGGGACCTTTATATACATCAATAACGTAATATAACCTAACCTAAGCCAACCTATCATCTCGGCGGTAATATTTGACAACATTCCTGGCGAGTTGGCCTCTAGGTCTCCGTTTGACCTTCACATACATCAATAACGTAATATAACCAAACCTAACCCAACCTATCATCTCGGCGGTAATATTTGACATCATTCCTGGGGAGTTGGCCTCTACGTCTCCGTGGGACCTTTATATACATCAATAACACAATATAATCTAGCCTAACCCAACCTAACATCTCGGCGGTAATATTTGACCACATTCCTGGCTTGTTGGCCTCTACGTCTCCGTGGGACCTTTATATATATCAATAACGTAATATAACCTAACCTAACCCAACCTGACATCTCGGCGGTAATATTTGGCAACATTCCAGGCTTGTTGGCCTCTACGTCCCCGTGGGACCTTTATATACATGAATAACATAATATAACGTAACCTAACCCAACCTAACCTCTCGGGGTACCATTTAACCACATTCCTTGATTTTCGGGCCCTACTTCTCGGTGGGAACACTGTATACGTCTATGACGTAATACAACCTAACCTAAGCCAACCTAACATCTCGGCGGTAATATTTGACAACATTCCTGGCGAGTTGGCCTCTACGTATCCGTGGGACCTTTATATACATCAATAACGTAATATAACCTAACCTAAGCCAACCTGTCATCTTGGCGGTAATATTTGACAACATTCCTGGCGAGTTGGCCTCTAGGTCTCCGTTTGACCTTCATATACATCAATAACGTAATATAACCTAACCTAACCCAACCTATCATCTCGGCGGTATATTTGACCACATTCCTGGCTTGTTGGCCTCTACGTCTCCGTGGGACCTTTATATACATCAATAACGTAATAGAACCTAACCTAACCTAACCTAACATCTCGGCGGTAATATTTAACCACATTCCTGGCTTGTTGGCCTCTAGGTCTCCGTGGGTCCTTTATATACATCAATAACGTAATATAACCTAACCTAACTCAACCTAACATCTCGGCGGTAATATTTGACCACATTCCTGGCTTGTTGGCTTCTACGTCTCCGTGGGACCTTTATATACTTCAATAACGTAATATAACCTAACCTAACTTAACCTAACATCTCGGCGGTAATATTTGAAAACATACCTGGCGAGTTGGCCTCTACTTCTCCGTGGGACCTTTATATATATCAATAACGTAATATAACTTAACCTAACCCAACCTAACATCTCGGCGGTAATATTTGGCAACATTCCAGGCTTGTTGGCCTCTACGTCGCCGTGGGACCTTTATATACATCAATAACGTAATATAACGTAACCTAACCCAACCTAACCTCTCGGGGTACCATTTAACCACATTCCTTGATTGTCGGGCCCTACTTCTCGGTGGGAACACTATATACGTCTATGACGTAATACAACCTAACCTAAGCCAACCTAACATCTCGGCGGTAATATTTGACAACATTCCTGGCGAGTTGGCCTCTACGTCTCCGTGGGACCTTTATATACATCAATAACGTAATATAACCTAACCTAACCCAACCTAACATCTCGGCGGTAATATTTGACCACATTCCTGGCTTGTTGGCCTCTACGTCTCCGTGGGACCTTTATATATATCAATAACGTAATATAACCTAACCTAACCCAACCTGACATCTCGGCGGTAATATTTGGCAACATTCCAGGCTCGTTGGCCTCTACGTCCCCGTGGGACCTTTATATACATGAATAACGTAATATAACGTAACCTAACCTAACCTAACCTCTCGGGGTAACATTTAACCACATTCCTTGATTGTCGGGCCGTACTTCTCGGTGGGAACACTGTATACGTCTATGACGTAATACAACCTAACCTAACCCAAACTATCATCTCGGCGGTAATATTTGACAACATTCCTGGCGAGTTGGCCTCTACGTCTCCATGGGACCTTTATATACATCAATAACGTAATATAACCTAACCTAACCCAACCTAACATCTCGGCGGTAATATTTGACCACATTCCTGTCTTGTTGGCCTCTACGTCTCCGTGGGACCTTTATATACATCAATAACGTAATATAACCTAACCTAACCCAACCTAACATCTCGGCGGTAATATTTGACCACATTCCTGGCTTGTTGGCCTCTACGTCTCCGTGGGACCTTTATATACATCAATAACGTAATATAACCTAACCTAACCCAACCTAACATCTCGGCGGTAATATTTGACCACATTCCTGGCTTGTTGGCCTCTACGTCTCCGTAGGACCTTTATATATTTCAATAACGTAATATAACCTAACCTTACCCAACCTAACATCTCGGGGGTCATATTTGGCAACATTCCAGGCTTGGTGGCCTCTACGTCCCCGTGGGACCTTTATATACATGAATAACATAATATAACGTAACCTAACCCAACCTAACCTCTCGGGGTACCATTTAACCACATTCCTTGATTTTCGGGCCCTACTTCTCGGTGGGAACACTGTATACGTCTATGACGTAATACAACCTAACCTAAGCCAACCTAACATCTCGGCGGTAATATTTGACAACATTCCTGGCGAGTTGGCCTCTACTTCTCCGTGGGACCTTTATATATATCAATAACGTAATATAACGTAACCTAACCCAACCTATCATTTCGGCGGTAAAATTTGACAACATTTCTGGCGAATTCGCCTCAACGTCTCCGTGGGACCTTTATATGCATGAATAACGTAATATAACGTAACCTAACCCAAACTAACATCTCGGGGTACCATTTAACCACATTCCTTGATTGTCGGGCCCTACTTCTCGGTGGGAAAACTGTATACGTCTATGACGTAATACAACCTAACCTAAGCCAACCTAACATCTCGGCGGTAATATTTGACAACATTCCTGGCGAGTTGGCCTCTACGTCTCCGTGGGACCTTTATATACATCAATAACGTAATATAACCTAACCTAAGCCAACCTATCATCTCAGCGGTAATATTTGAGAACATTCCTGGCGAGTTGGCCTCTACGTCTCCGTGGGACCTTTATATACATCAATAACGTAATATAACCTAACCTAACCCAACCTATCATTTCGGTGGTAAAATTTGACAACATTTCTGGCGAGTTGGCCTCTACGTCTCCGTTGGACATTTATATACATCAATAACGTAATATAACCTAACCTAAGCCAACCTATCATCACGGCGGTAATATTTGACAACATTCCTGGCGAGTTGGCTTCTCCGTCTCCGTGGGACCTTTATATACATCAATAACGTAATATAACCTAACCTAACCCAACCTAACATCTCGGGGGTCATATTTGAAAACATACCTGGCGAGTTGGCCTCTACTTCTCCGTGGGACCTTTATATATATCAATAACGTAATATAACCTAACCTAACCCAACCTGAAATCTCGGCGGTAATATTTGGCAACATTCCAGGCTCGTTGGCCTCTACGTCCCCGTGGGACCTTTATATACATGAATAACGTAATATAACGTAACCTAACCTAACCTAACCTCTCGGGGTACCATTTAACCACATTCCTTGGTTGTCGGGCCGTACTTCTCGGTGGGAACACTGTATACGTCTATGACGTAATACAACCTAACCTAACCCAAACTATCATCTCGGCGGTAATATTTGACAACATTCCTGGCGAGTTGGCCTCTACGTCTCCGTGGGACCTTTATATACATCAATAACGTAATATAACCTAACCTAACCCAACCTAACATCTCGGCGGTAATATTTGACCACATTCCTGGCGAGTTGGCCTCTACGTCTCCGTGGGACCTTTATATACATCAATAACGTAATATAACCTAACCTAACCCAACCTATCATTTCGGTGGTAAAATTTGACAACATTTCTGGCGAGTTGGCCTCTACGTCTCCGTTGGACATTTATATACATCAATAACGTAATATAACCTAACCTAAGCCAACCTATCATCACGGCGGTAATATTTGACAACATTCCTGGCGAGTTGGCTTCTCCGTCTCCGTGGGACCTTTATATACATCAATAACGTAATATAACCTAACCTAACCCAACCTAACATCTCGGGGGTCATATTTGAAAACATACCTGGCGAGTTGGCCTCTACTTCTCCGTGGGACCTTTATATATATCAATAACGTAATATAACCTAACCTAACCCAACCTGAAATCTCGGCGGTAATATTTGGCAACATTCCAGGCTCGTTGGCCTCTACGTCCCCGTGGGACCTTTATATACATGAATAACGTAATATAACGTAACCTAACCTAACCTAACCTCTCGGGGTACCATTTAACCACATTCCTTGATTGTCGGGCCGTACTTCTCGGTGGGAACACTGTATACGTCTATGACGTAATACAACCTAACCTAACCCAAACTATCATCTCGGCGGTAATATTTGACAACATTCCTGGCGAGTTGGCCTCTACGTCTCCATGGGACCTTTATATACATCAATAACGTAATATAACCTAACCTAACCCAACCTAACATCTCGGCGGTAATATTTGACCACATTCCTGTCTTGTTGGCCTCTACGTCTCCGTGGGACCTTTATATACATCAATAACGTAATATAACCTAACCTAACCCAACCTAACATCTCGGCGGTAATATTTGACCACATTCCTGGCTTGTTGGCCTCTACGTCTCCGTGGGACCTTTATATATATCAATAACGTAATATAACCTAACCTAACCCAACCTGACATCTCGGCGGTAATATTTGGCAACATTCCAGGCTTGTTGGCCTCTACGTCCCCGTGGGACCTTTATATACATGAATAACATAATATAACGTAACCTAACCCAACCTAACCTCTCGGGGTACCATTTAACCACATTCCTTGATTTTCGGGCCCTACTTCTCGGTGGGAACACTGTATACGTCTATGACGTAATACAACCTAACCTAAGCCAACCTAACGTCTCGGCGGTAATATTTGACAACATTCCTGGCGAGTTGGCCTCTACGTATCCGTGGGACCTTTATATACATCAATAACGTAATATAACCTAACCTAAGCCAACCTGTCATCTTGGCGGTAATATTTGACAACATTCCTGGCGAGTTGGCCTCTAGGTCTCCGTTTGACCTTCATATACATCAATAACGTAATATAACCTAACCTAACCCAACCTATCATCTCGGCGGTATATTTGACCACATTCCTGGCTTGTTGGCCTCTACGTCTCCGTGGGACCTTTATATACATGAATAACGTAATATAACCTAACCTAACTTAACCTAACATCTCGGCGGTAATATTTGAAAACATACCTGGCGAGTTGGCCTCTACTTCTCCGTGGGACCTTTATATATATCAATAACGTAATATAACTTAACCTAACCCAACCTAACATCTCGGCGGTAATATTTGGCAACATTCCAGGCTTGTTGGCCTCTACGTCGCCGTGGGACCTTTATATACATCAATAACGTAATATAACGTAACCTAACCCAACCTAACCTCTCGGGGTACCATTTAACCACATTCCTTGATTGTCGGGCCCTACTTCTCGGTGGGAACACTATATACGTCTATGACGTAATACAACCTAACCTAAGCCAACCTAACATCTCGGCGGTAATATTTGACAACATTCCTGGCGAGTTGGCCTCTACGTCTCCGTGGGACCTTTATATACATCAATAACGTAATATAACCTAACCTAACCCAACCTAACATCTCGGCGGTAATATTTGACCACATTCCTGGCTTGTTGGCCTCTACGTCTCCGTGGGACCTTTATATATATCAATAACGTAATATAACCTAACCTAACCCAACCTGACATCTCGGCGGTAATATTTGGCAACATTCCAGGCTCGTTGGCCTCTACGTCCCCGTGGGACCTTTATATACATGAATAACGTAATATAACGTAACCTAACCTAACCTAACCTCTCGGGGTAACATTTAACCACATTCCTTGATTGTCGGGCCGTACTTCTCGGTGGGAACACTGTATACGTCTATGACGTAATACAACCTAACCTAACCCAAACTATCATCTCGGCGGTAATATTTGACAACATTCCTGGCGAGTTGGCCTCTACGTCTCCATGGGACCTTTATATACATCAATAACGTAATATAACCTAACCTAACCCAACCTAACATCTCGGCGGTAATATTTGACCACATTCCTGTCTTGTTGGCCTCTACGTCTCCATGGGACCTTTATATACATCAATAACGTAATATAACCTAACCTAACCCAACCTAACATCTCGGCGGTAATATTTGACCACATTCCTGGCTGGTTGGCCTCTACGTCTCCGTGGGACCTTTATATACATCAATAACGTAATATAACCTAACCTAACCCAACCTAACATCTCGGCGGTAATATTTGACCACATTCCTGGCTTGTTGGCCTCTACGTCTCCGTAGGACCTTTATATACTTCAATAACGTAATATAACCTAACCTAACCCAACCTAACCTCTCGGCGGTAATATTTGAAAACATACTTGGCGAGTTGGCCTCTACTTCTCCGTGGGACCTTTATATATATCAATAACGTAACATAACCTAACCTAACCCAACCTGACATCTCGGCGGTAATATTTGGCAACATTCCAGGCTTGTTGGCCTCTACGTCCCCGTGGGACCTTTATATACATGAATAACATAATATAACGTAACCTAACCCAACCTAACCTCTCGGGGTACCATTTATCCACATTCCTTGATTTTCGGGCCCTACTTCTCGGTGGGAACACTGTATACGTCTATGACGTAATACAACCTAACCTAAGCCAACCTAACATCTCGGCGGTAATATTTGACAACATTCCTGGCGAGTTGGCCTCTACTTCTCCGTGGGACCTTTATATATATCAATAACGTAATATAACGTAACCTAACCCAACCTATCATTTCGGCGGTAAAATTTGACAACATTTCTGGCGAATTCGCCTCAACGTCTCCGTGGGACCTTTATATGCATGAATAACGTAATATAACGTAACCTAACCCAAACTAACCTCTCGGGGTACCATTTAACCACATTCCTTGATTGTCGGGCCCTACTTCTCGGTGGGAAAACTGTATACGTCTATGACGTAATACAACCTAACCTAAGCCAACCTAACATCTCGGCGGTAATATTTGACAACATTCCTGGCGAGTTGGCCTCTACGTATCCGTGGGACCTTTATATACATCAATAACGTAATATAACCTAACCTAAGCCAACCTGTCATCTTGGCGGTAATATTTGACAACATTCCTGGCGAGTTGGCCTCTAGGTCTCCGTTTGACCTTCATATACATCAATAACGTAATATAACCTAACCTAACCCAACCTATCATCTCGACGGTAATATTTGACCACATTCCTGGCTTGTTGGCCTCTACGTCTCCGTGGGACCTTTATATACATCAATAACGTAATATAACCTAACCTAACCCAACCTAACATCTCGGCGGTAATATTTGACCACATTCCTGGCTTGTTGGCCTCTACGTCCCCGTGGAACCTTTATATACATGAATAACGTAATATAACGTAACCAAACCCAACCTAACTTCTCGGGGTACCATTTAACCACATCCCTTGATTGTCGGGCCCTACTTCTCGGTGGGAACACTGTATACGTCTATGACGTAATACAACCCAACCTAAGCCAACCTAACATCTCGGCGGTAATATTTGACCACATTCCTGGCGAGTTGGCCTCTACGTGTCCGTGGGACATTTATATACATCAATAACGTAATATAACCTAACCTAAGCCAACCTATCATCTCGGCGGTAACATTTAACCACATTCCTGGCTTGTTGGCCTCTACGTCCCCGTGGAACCTTTATATACATGAATAACGTAATATAACGTAACCAAACCCAACCTAACTTCTCGGGGTACCATTTAACCACATCCCTTGATTGTCGGGCCCTACTTCTCGGTGGGAACACTGTATACGTCTATGACGTAATACAACCCAACCTAAGCCAACCTAACATCTCGGCGGTAATATTTGACCACATTCCTGGCGAGTTGGCCTCTACGTGTCCGTGGGACATTTATATACATCAATAACGTAATATAACCTAACCTAAGCCAACCTATCATCTCGGCGGTAACATTTAACCACATTCCTGGCTTGTTGGCCTCTACTTCTCCGTGGGACCTTTATATATATCAATAACGTAATATAACGTAACCTAACCCAACCTATCATTTCGGCGGTAAAATTTGACAACATTTCTGGCGAATTCGCTTCAACGTCTCCGTGGGACCTTTATATACATGAATAACGTAATATAACGTAACCTAACCCAACCTAACCTCTCGGGGTATCATTTAACCACATTCCTTGATTGTCGAGCCCTACTTCTCGGTGGGAACACTATATACGTCTATGACGTAATACAACCTAACCTAAGCCAACCTAACATCTCGGCGGTAATATTTGACAACATTCCTGGCGAGTTGGCCTCTACGTCCCCGTGGGACCTTTATATACATCAGTAACGTAATATAACCTAACCTAAGCTAACCTATCATTTCAGCGGTAATATTTGACAACATTCCTGGCGAGTTGGCCTCTGCGTCTCCGTGGGATCTTTATATACATCAATAACGTAATATAACCTAACCTAAGCCAACCTATCATCTCAGCGGTAATATTTGAGAATATTCCTGGCGAGTTGGCCTCTACGTCTCCGTGGGACCTTTATATACATCAATAACGTAATATAACCTAACCTAACCCAACCTATCATTTCGGTGGTAAAATTTGACAACATTTCTGGCGAGTTGGCCTCTACGTCTCCGTTGGACATTTATATACATCAATAACGTAATATAACCTAACCTAAGCCAACCTATCATCACGGCGGTAATATTTGACAACATTCCTGGCGAGTTGGCCTCTACGTCTCCGTGGGACCTTTATATACATAAATAACGTAATATAACCTAACCTGACCCAACCTAACATCTCGGCGGTAATATTTGACAACATTCCTGGCGAGTTGGCTTCTCCATCTCCGTGGGACCTTTATATACATCAATAACGTAATATAACGTAGCCTAACCCAACCTAACATCTCGGCGGTAATATTTGGCAACATTCCCGGCTTGTTGGACTCTACGTCTCCGTGGGACATTTATATACATCAATAACGTAATATAACGTAACCTAACCCAACCTAACCTCTCGGGGTACCATTTAACCACATTCCTTGATTGTCGGGCCCTACTTCTCGGTGGGAACACTCTATACGTCTATGACGTAATACAACCTAACCTAACCCAACCTATCATCTCGGCGGTAATATTTGACAACATTTCTGGCGAGTTCGCCTCAACGTCTCCGTGGGACCTTTATATACATCAATACCATATTATAAGCTAACTTAATCCAATCTAACATCTCGGCGGTAATATTTCACCACATTCCTGCCTTGTTGGCCTCTACGTCTCCGTGGGACCTTTATATACATCAGTAACGTAATATAACCTAATCGAACCCAACCTAACATCTCGGCGGTAATATTTAACCACATTCCTGGCTTGTTGGCCCCTACTTCTCCGTGGAACATTTATATATATCAATAACGTAATATAACCTAATCGAACCCAACCTAACATCTCGGCGGTAATATTTAACCACATTCCTGGCTTGTTGGCCCCTACTTCTCCGTGGAACATTTATATATATCAATAACGTAATATAACGTAACCTAACCCAACCTAACATCTCGGCGGTAATATTTGGCAACATTCCCGGCTTGTTGGCCTCTACGTCTCCGTGGGACCTTTATATATATCAATAACGTAATATAACGTAACCTAACCCAACCTATCATTTCGGCGGTAAAATTTGACAACATTTCTGGCGAGTTGGCCTCTATGTCACCGTTGGACCTTTATATACATCAATAACGTAATATAACCTAACCTAAGCCAACCTATCATCTCGGCGGTAATATTTGACAGCATTCCTGGCGAGATGGCCTCCAGGTATCCGTTTGACCTTCATATACATCAATAACGTAATATAGCCTAACCTAACCCAACCTATCATCTCGGCGGTAATATTTGACAACATTCCTGGCGAGATGGCCTCTACGTCTCCGTGGGACCTTTATATACATCAATAACGTAACATAACGTAAACTAACCCAACCTAACCTCTCGGGGTACCATTTAACGACATTCCTTGATTGTCGGGCCCTACTTCTCGGTGGGAACACTGTATACGTCTATGACGTAATACAACCTAACCTAAACCAACGTACCATCTCGGCGGTAATATTTGACAACATTCCTGACGAGTTGGCCTCTACGTCTCCGTGGGAACTTCATATACATCAATAACGTAATATAACTTAACCTAACCCAACCTAACATCTCGGCGGTAATATTTGACAGCATTCCTGGCGATTTGGCCTCCAGGTCTCCGTTTGACCTTCATATGCATCAATAACGTAATATAACCTAACCTAAACCAACCTAACGTCTCGGCGGTAATATTTGACCACATTCCTGGCTTGTTGGCCTCTACGTCTCCGTGGGAACTTTATATACATCAATAACGTAATATAACGTAACCTAACCCAACCTATCATCTCGGCGGTAATATTTGACATCATTCCTGGCGAGTTGGCCTCTACGTCTCCGTGGGACCTTTATATACATCAATAACACAATATAAGCTAGCCTAACCCAATCTAACATCTCGGCCGTAATATTTGACCACATTCCTGGCGAGTTGGCCTCTACGTCTCCGTGGGACCTTTATATACATCAATAACGTAATATAACCTAACCTAAGCCAACCTATCATCTCAGCGGTAATATTTGAGAACATTCCTGGCGAGTTGGCCTCGACGTCTCCGTGAGACCTTTATATACATCAATAACGTAATATAACCTAACCTAACCCAACCTATCATTTCGGCGGTAAAATTTGACAACATTTCTGGCGAGTTGGCCTCTACGTCTCCGTTGGACCTTTATATACTTCAATAACGTAATATAACCTAACCTAAGCCAACCTATCATCTCAGCGGTAATATTTGAGAACATTCCTGGCGAGTTGGCCTCGACGTCTCCGTGAGACCTTTATATACAGCAATAACGTAATATAACCTAACCTAACCCAACCTATCATTTCGGCGGTAAAATTTGACAACATTTCTGGCGAGTTGGCCTCTACGTCTCCGTTGGACCTTTATATACATCAATAACGTAATATAACCAAACCTAACCCAACCTATCATCTCGGCGGTAATATTTGACATCATTCCTGGGGAGTTGGCCTCTACGTCTCCGTGGGACCTTTATATACATCAATAACACAATATAATCTAGCCTAACCCAACCTAACATCTCGGCGGTAATATTTGACCACATTCCTGGCTTGTTGGCCTCTACGTCTCCGTGGGACCTTTATATATATCAATAACGTAATATAACCTAACCTAACCCAACCTGACATCTCGGCGGTAATATTTGGCAACATTCCAGGCTTGTTGGCCTCTACGTCCCCGTGGGACCTTTATATACATGAATAACATAATATAACGTAACCTAACCCAACCTAACCTCTCGGGGTACCATTTAACCACATTCCTTGATTTTCGGGCCCTACTTCTCGGTGGGAACACTGTATACGTCTATGACGTAATACAACCTAACCTAAGCCAACCTAACATCTCGGCGGTAATATTTGACAACATTCCTGGCGAGTTGGCCTCTACGTATCCGTGGGACCTTTATATACATCAATAACGTAATATAACCTAACCTAAGCCAACCTGTCATCTTGGCGGTAATATTTGACAACATTCCTGGCGAGTTGGCCTCTAGGTCTCCGTTTGACCTTCATATACATCAATAACGTAATATAACCTAACCTAACCCAACCTATCATCTCGGCGGTATATTTGACCACATTCCTGGCTTGTTGGCCTCTACGTCTCCGTGGGACCTTTATATACATCAATAACGTAATAGAACCTAACCTAACCTAACCTAACATCTCGGCGGTAATATTTGACCACATTCCTGGCTTGTTGGCCTCTAGGTCTCCGTGGGTCCTTTATATACATCAATAACGTAATATAACCTAACCTAACTCAACCTAACATCTCGGCGGTAATATTTGACCACATTCCTGGCTTGTTGGCTTCTACGTCTCCGTGGGACCTTTATATACTTCAATAACGTAATATAACCTAACCTAACTTAACCTAACATCTCGGCGGTAATATTTGAAAACATACCTGGCGAGTTGGCCTCTACTTCTCCGTGGGACCTTTATATATATCAATAACGTAATATAACTTAACCTAACCCAACCTAACATCTCGGCGGTAATATTTGGCAACATTCCAGGCTTGTTGGCCTCTACGTCTCCGTGGGACCTTTATATACATCAATAACGTAATATAACGTAACCTAACCCAACCTAACCTCTCGGGGTACCATTTAACCACATTCCTTGATTGTCGGGCCCTACTTCTCGGTGGGAACACTATATACGTCTATGACGTAATACAACCTAACCTAAGCCAACCTAACATCTCGGCGGTAATATTTGACAACATTCCTGGCGAGTTGGCCTCTACGTCTCCGTGGGACCTTTATATACATCAATAACGTAATATAACCTAACCTAACCCAACCTAACATCTCGGCGGTAATATTTGACCACATTCCTGGCTTGTTGGCCTCTACGTCTCCGTGGGACCTTTATATATATCAATAACGTAATATAACCTAACCTAACCCAACCTGACATCTCGGCGGTAATATTTGGCAACATTCCAGGCTCGTTGGCCTCTACGTCCCCGTGGGACCTTTATATACATCAATAACGTAATATAACGTAACCTAACCCAACCTAACCTCTCGGGGTACCATTTAACCACATTCCTTGATTGTCGGGCCCTACTTCTCGGTGGGAACACTATATACGTCTATGACGTAATACAACCTAACCTAAGCCAACCTAACATCTCGGCGGTAATATTTGACAACATTCCTGGCGAGTTGGCCTCTACGTCTCCGTGGGACCTTTATATACATCAATAACGTAATATAACCTAACCTAACCCAACCTAACATCTCGGCGGTAATATTTGACCACATTCCTGGCTTGTTGGCCTCTACGTCTCCGTGGGACCTTTATATATATCAATAACGTAATATAACCTAACCTAACCCAACCTGACATCTCGGCGGTAATATTTGGCAACATTCCAGGCTCGTTGGCCTCTACGTCCCCGTGGGACCTTTATATACATGAATAACGTAATATAACGTAACCTAACCTAACCTAACCTCTCGGGGTAACATTTAACCACATTCCTTGATTGTCGGGCCGTACTTCTCGGTGGGAACACTGTATAGGTCTATGACGTAATACAACCTAACCTAACCCAAACTATCATCTCGGCGGTAATATTTGACAACATTCCTGGCGAGTTGGCCTCTACGTCTCCATGGGACCTTTATATACATCAATAACGTAATATAACCTAACCTAACCCAACCTAACATCTCGGCGGTAATATTTGACCACATTCCTGTCTTGTTGGCCTCTACGTCTCCGTGGGACCTTTATATACATCAATAACGTAATATAACCTAACCTAACCCAACCTAACATCTCGGCGGTAATATTTGACCACATTCCTGGCTTGTTGGCCTCTACGTCTCCGTGGGACCTTTATATACATCAATAACGTAATACAACCTAACCTAAACCAACCTAACATCTCGGCGGTAATATTTGACAACATTTCTGGCGAGTTCGCCTCAACGTCTCCGTGGGACCTTTATATACATCAATACCATATTATAAGCTAACTTAATCCAATCTAACATCTCGGCGGTAATATTTCACCACATTCCTGCCTTGTTGGCCTCTACGTCTCCGTGGGACCTTTATATACATCAGTAACGTAATATAACCTAATCGAACCCAACCTAACATCTCGGCGGTAATATTTAACCACATTCCTGGCTTGTTGGCCCCTACTTCTCCGTGGAACATTTATATATATCAATAACGTAATATAACCTAATCGAACCCAACCTAACATCTCGGCGGTAATATTTAACCACATTCCTGGCTTGTTGGCCCCTACTTCTCCGTGGAACATTTATATATATCAATAACGTAATATAACGTAACCTAACCCAACCTAACATCTCGGCGGTAATATTTGGCAACATTCCCGGCTTGTTGGCCTCTACGTCTCCGTGGGACCTTTATATATATCAATAACGTAATATAACGTAACCTAACCCAACCTATCATTTCGGCGGTAAAATTTGACAACATTTCTGGCGAGTTGGCCTCTATGTCACCGTTGGACCTTTATATACATCAATAACGTAATATAACCTAACCTAAGCCAACCTATCATCTCGGCGGTAATATTTGACAGCATTCCTGGCGAGATGGCCTCCAGGTATCCGTTTGACCTTCATATACATCAATAACGTAATATAGCCTAACCTAACCCAACCTATCATCTCGGCGGTAATATTTGACAACATTCCTGGCGAGATGGCCTCTACGTCTCCGTGGGACCTTTATATACATCAATAACGTAACATAACGTAACCTAACCCAACCTAACCTCTCGGGGTACCATTTAACGACATTCCTTGATTGTCGGGCCCTACTTCTCGGTGGGAACACTGTATACGTCTATGACGTAATACAACCTAACCTAAACCAACGTACCATCTCGGCGGTAATATTTGACAACATTCCTGACGAGTTGGCCTCTACGTCTCCGTGGGAACTTCATATACATCAATAACGTAATATAACTTAACCTAACCCAACCTAACATCTCGGCGGTAATATTTGACAGCATTCCTGGCGATTTGGCCTCCAGGTCTCCGTTTGACCTTCATATACATCAATAACGTAATATAACCTAACCTAAACCAACCTAACGTCTCGGCGGTAATATTTGACCACATTCCTGGCTTGTTGGCCTCTACGTCTCCGTGGGACCTTTATATACATCAATAACGTAATATAACGTAACCTAACCCAACCTATCATCTCGGCGGTAATATTTGACATCATTCCTGGCGAGTTGGCCTCTACGTCTCCGTGGGACCTTTATATACATCAATAACACAATATAAGCTAGCCTAACCCAATCTAACATCTCGGCCGTAATATTTGACCACATTCCTGGCGAGTTGGCCTCTACGTCTCCGTGGGACCTTTATATACATCAATAACGTAATATAACCTAACCTAAGCCAACCTATCATCTCAGCGGTAATATTTGAGAACATTCCTGGCGAGTTGGCCTCGACGTCTCCGTGAGACCTTTATATACATCAATAACGTAATATAACCTAACCTAACCCAACCTATCATTTCGGCGGTAAAATTTGACAACATTTCTGGCGAGTTGGCCTCTACGTCTCCGTTGGACCTTTATATACATCAATAACGTAATATAACCTATCATCTCGGCGGTAATATTTGACAACATTCCTGGCGAGTTGGCCTCTACGTCTCCGTGGGAACTTTATATACATCAATAACACAATATAAGCTAGCCTAACCCAATCTAACATCTCAGCGGTAATATTTGTCCACATTCCCGGCTTGTTGGCCTCTACGTCTCCGTGGGACCTTTATATACATCAATAACGTAATATAACCTAACCTAACCCAACCTAACATCTCGGCGGTAATATTTGACCACATTCCTGGCTTGTTGGCCTCTACGTCTCCGTGGGACCTTTATATACTTCAATAACGTAATATAACCTAACCTAACTTAACCTAACATCCCGGCGGTAATATTTGACCACATTCCTGGCTTGTTGGCCTCTACGTCTCCGTGGGACCTTTATATACATCAATAACGTAATATAACGTAACCTAACCCAACCTATCATCTCGGCGGTAATATTTAACCACATTCCTGGCTTGTTGGCCCCTACTTCTGCGTGGGACCTTTATATACATCAATAACGTAATATAACGTAACCTAACCCAACCTATCATCTCGGCGGTAATATTTAACCACATTCCTGGCTTGTTGGCCCCTAATTCTCCGTGGAACATTTATATATATCAATAACGTAATATAACGTAACCTAACCCAACCTATCATTTCGGCGGTAAAATTTGACTACATTTCTGGCGAGTTCGCCTCAACGTCTCCGTGGGACCTTTATATACATCAATACCATATTATAAGCTAACTTAATCCAATCTAACATCTCGGCGGTAATATTTCACCACATTCCTGCCTTGTTGGCCTCTACGTCTCCGTGGGACCTTTATATACATCAGTAACGTAATATAACCTAATCGAACCCAACCTAACATCTCGGCGGTAATATTTGGCAACATTCCCGGCTTGTTGGCCTCTACGTCTCCGTGGGACCTTTATATACATCAATAACGTGAATAACGTAACCTAACCTAACCTAACCTCTCGGGGTACCATTTAACCACATTCCTTGATTTTCGGGCCCTACTTCTCGGTGGGAACACTGTATACGTCTATGACATAATACAACCTAACCTAAGACAACCTAACATCTCGGCGGTAATATTTGGCAACATTCCTGGCGAGTTGGCTTCTCCGTCTCCGTGGGACCTTTATATACATCAATAACGTAATATAACCTAACCTAACCGAACCTAACCTCTCGGGGTACCATTTAACCACATTCCATGATTGTCGGGCCCTACTTCTCGGTGGGAACACTGTATACGTCTATGACGTAATACAACCTAAGCTAAACCAACATACCATCTCGGCGGTAATATTTGACAACATTCCTGGCGAGTTGGCCTCTACGTCTCCGTGGGACCTTTATATACTTCAATAACGTAATATAACCTAACCTAACTTAACCTAACATCCCGGCGGTAATATTTGAACACATACCTGGCGAGTTGGCCTCTACTTCTCCGTGGGACCTTTATATATATCAATAACGTAATATAACCTAACCTAAGCCAACCTATCATCTCAGCGGTAATATTTGAGAACATTCCTGGCGAGTTGGCCTCGACGTCTCCGTGAGACCTTTATATACATCAATAACGTAATATAACCTAACCTAACCCAACCTATCATTTCGGCGGTAAAATTTGACAACATTTCTGGCGAGTTGGCCTCTACGTCTCCGTTGGACCTTTATATACATCAATAACGTAATATAACCTATCATCTCGGCGGTAATATTTGACAACATTCCTGGCGAGTTGGCCTCTACGTCTCCGTGGGAACTTTATATACATCAATAACACAATATAAGCTAGCCTAACCCAATCTAACATCTCAGCGGTAATATTTGTCCACATTCCCGGCTTGTTGGCCTCTACGTCTCCGTGGGACCTTTATATACATCAATAACGTAATATAACCTAACCTAACCCAACCTAACATCTCGGCGGTAATATTTGACCACATTCCTGGCTTGTTGGCCTCTACGTCTCCGTGGGACCTTTATATACTTCAATAACGTAATATAACCTAACCTAACTTAACCTAACATCCCGGCGGTAATATTTGAACACATACCTGGCGAGTTGGCCTCTACTTCTCCGTGGGACCTTTATATATATCAATAACGTAATATAACCTAACCTAAGCCAACCTATCATCTCAGCGGTAATATTTGAGAACATTCCTGGCGAGTTGGCCTCGACGTCTCCGTGAGACCTTTATATACATCAATAACGTAATATAACCTAACCTAACCCAACCTATCATTTCGGCGGTAAAATTTGACAACATTTCTGGCGAGTTGGCCTCTACGTCTCCGTTGGACCTTTATATACATCAATAACGTAATATAACCTATCATCTCGGCGGTAATATTTGACAACATTCCTGGCGAGTTGGCCTCTACGTTTCCGTGGGACCTTTATATACATCAATAACGTAATATAACGTAGCCTAACCCAACCTAACATCTCGGCGGTAATATTTGGCAACATTCCCGGCTTGTTGGACTCTACGTCTCCGTGGGACATTTATATACATCAATAACGTAATATAACGTAACCTAACCCAACCTAACCTCTCGGGGTACCATTTAACCACATTCCTTGATTGTCGGGCCCTACTTCTCGGTGGGAACACTCTATACGTCTATGACGTAATACAACCTAACCTAACCCAACCTATCATCTCGGCGGTAATATTTGACCACATTCCTGGCTTGTTGGCCTCTAGGTCACCGTGGGTCCTTTATATACATCAATAACGTAATATAACCTAACCTAACTCAACCTAACATTTCGGCGGTAATATTTGACCACATTCCTGGCTTGTTGGCTTCTACGTCTCCGTGGGATCTTTATATACTTCAATAACGTAATATAACCTAACCTAACTTAACCTAACATCTCGGCGGTAATATTTGAAAACATACCTGGCGAGTTGGCCTCTGCTTCTCCGTGGGACCTTTATATATATCAATAACGTAATATAAATTAACCTAACCCAACCTAACATCTCGGCGGTAATATTTGGCAACATTCCAGGCTTGTTGGCCTCTACGTCTCCGTGGGACCTTTATATACATCAATAACGTAATATAACGTAACCTAACCCAACCTAACCTCTCGGGGTACCATTTAACCACTTTCCTTGTTTGTCGGGCCCTACTTCTCGGTGGGAACACTGTATACGTCTATGACGTAATACAACCTAACCTAAACCAACCTAACATCTCGGCGGTAATATTTGACAACATTTCTGGCGAGTTCGCCTCAACGTCTCCGTGGGACCTTTATATACATCAATACCATATTATAAGCTAACTTAATCCAATCTAACATCTCGGCGGTAATATTTCACCACATTCCTGCCTTGTTGGCCTCTACGTCTCCGTGGGACCTTTATATACATCAGTAACGTAATATAACCTAATCGAACCCAACCTAACATCTCGGCGGTAATATTTAACCACATTCCTGGCTTGTTGGCCCCTACTTCTCCGTGGAACATTTATATATATCAATAACGTAATATAACCTAATCGAACCCAACCTAACATCTCGGCGGTAATATTTAACCACATTCCTGGCTTGTTGGCCCCTACTTCTCCGTGGAACATTTATATATATCAATAACGTAATATAACGTAACCTAACCCAACCTAACATCTCGGCGGTAATATTTGGCAACATTCCCGGCTTGTTGGCCTCTACGTCTCCGTGGGACCTTTATATATATCAATAACGTAATATAACGTAACCTAACCCAACCTATCATTTCGGCGGTAAAATTTGACAACATTTCTGGCGAGTTGGCCTCTATGTCACCGTTGGACCTTTATATACATCAATAACGTAATATAACCTAACCTAAGCCAACCTATCATCTCGGCGGTAATATTTGACAGCATTCCTGGCGAGATGGCCTCCAGGTATCCGTTTGACCTTCATATACATCAATAACGTAATATAGCCTAACCTAACCCAACCTATCATCTCGGCGGTAATATTTGACAACATTCCTGGCGAGATGGCCTCTACGTCTCCGTGGGACCTTTATATACATCAATAACGTAACATAACGTAAACTAACCCAACCTAACCTCTCGGGGTACCATTTAACGACATTCCTTGATTGTCGGGCCCTACTTCTCGGTGGGAACACTGTATACGTCTATGACGTAATACAACCTAACCTAAACCAACGTACCATCTCGGCGGTAATATTTGACAACATTCCTGACGAGTTGGCCTCTACGTCTCCGTGGGAACTTCATATACATCAATAACGTAATATAACTTAACCTAACCCAACCTAACATCTCGGCGGTAATATTTGACAGCATTCCTGGCGATTTGGCCTCCAGGTCTCCGTTTGACCTTCATATGCATCAATAACGTAATATAACCTAACCTAAACCAACCTAACGTCTCGGCGGTAATATTTGACCACATTCCTGGCTTGTTGGCCTCTACGTCTCCGTGGGAACTTTATATACATCAATAACGTAATATAACGTAACCTAACCCAACCTATCATCTCGGCGGTAATATTTGACATCATTCCTGGCGAGTTGGCCTCTACGTCTCCGTGGGACCTTTATATACATCAATAACACAATATAAGCTAGCCTAACCCAATCTAACATCTCGGCCGTAATATTTGACCACATTCCTGGCGAGTTGGCCTCTACGTCTCCGTGGGACCTTTATATACATCAATAACGTAATATAACCTAACCTAAGCCAACCTATCATCTCAGCGGTAATATTTGAGAACATTCCTGGCGAGTTGGCCTCGACGTCTCCGTGAGACCTTTATATACATCAATAACGTAATATAACCTAACCTAACCCAACCTATCATTTCGGCGGTAAAATTTGACAACATTTCTGGCGAGTTGGCCTCTACGTCTCCGTTGGACCTTTATATACTTCAATAACGTAATATAACCTAACCTAAGCCAACCTATCATCTCAGCGGTAATATTTGAGAACATTCCTGGCGAGTTGGCCTCGACGTCTCCGTGAGACCTTTATATACAGCAATAACGTAATATAACCTAACCTAACCCAACCTATCATTTCGGCGGTAAAATTTGACAACATTTCTGGCGAGTTGGCCTCTACGTCTCCGTTGGACCTTTATATACATCAATAACGTAATATAACCAAACCTAACCCAACCTATCATCTCGGCGGTAATATTTGACATCATTCCTGGGGAGTTGGCCTCTACGTCTCCGTGGGACCTTTATATACATCAATAACACAATATAATCTAGCCTAACCCAACCTAACATCTCGGCGGTAATATTTGACCACATTCCTGGCTTGTTGGCCTCTACGTCTCCGTGGGACCTTTATATATATCAATAACGTAATATAACCTAACCTAACCCAACCTGACATCTCGGCGGTAATATTTGGCAACATTCCAGGCTTGTTGGCCTCTACGTCCCCGTGGGACCTTTATATACATGAATAACATAATATAACGTAACCTAACCCAACCTAACCTCTCGGGGTACCATTTAACCACATTCCTTGATTTTCGGGCCCTACTTCTCGGTGGGAACACTGTATACGTCTATGACGTAATACAACCTAACCTAAGCCAACCTAACATCTCGGCGGTAATATTTGACAACATTCCTGGCGAGTTGGCCTCTACGTATCCGTGGGACCTTTATATACATCAATAACGTAATATAACCTAACCTAAGCCAACCTGTCATCTTGGCGGTAATATTTGACAACATTCCTGGCGAGTTGGCCTCTAGGTCTCCGTTTGACCTTCATATACATCAATAACGTAATATAACCTAACCTAACCCAACCTATCATCTCGGCGGTATATTTGACCACATTCCTGGCTTGTTGGCCTCTACGTCTCCGTGGGACCTTTATATACATCAATAACGTAATAGAACCTAACCTAACCTAACCTAACATCTCGGCGGTAATATTTGACCACATTCCTGGCTTGTTGGCCTCTAGGTCTCCGTGGGTCCTTTATATACATCAATAACGTAATATAACCTAACCTAACTCAACCTAACATCTCGGCGGTAATATTTGACCACATTCCTGGCTTGTTGGCTTCTACGTCTCCGTGGGACCTTTATATACTTCAATAACGTAATATAACCTAACCTAACTTAACCTAACATCTCGGCGGTAATATTTGAAAACATACCTGGCGAGTTGGCCTCTACTTCTCCGTGGGACCTTTATATATATCAATAACGTAATATAACTTAACCTAACCCAACCTAACATCTCGGCGGTAATATTTGGCAACATTCCAGGCTTGTTGGCCTCTACGTCTCCGTGGGACCTTTATATACATCAATAACGTAATATAACGTAACCTAACCCAACCTAACCTCTCGGGGTACCATTTAACCACATTCCTTGATTGTCGGGCCCTACTTCTCGGTGGGAACACTATATACGTCTATGACGTAATACAACCTAACCTAAGCCAACCTAACATCTCGGCGGTAATATTTGACAACATTCCTGGCGAGTTGGCCTCTACGTCTCCGTGGGACCTTTATATACATCAATAACGTAATATAACCTAACCTAACCCAACCTAACATCTCGGCGGTAATATTTGACCACATTCCTGGCTTGTTGGCCTCTACGTCTCCGTGGGACCTTTATATATATCAATAACGTAATATAACCTAACCTAACCCAACCTGACATCTCGGCGGTAATATTTGGCAACATTCCAGGCTCGTTGGCCTCTACGTCCCCGTGGGACCTTTATATACATCAATAACGTAATATAACGTAACCTAACCCAACCTAACCTCTCGGGGTACCATTTAACCACATTCCTTGATTGTCGGGCCCTACTTCTCGGTGGGAACACTATATACGTCTATGACGTAATACAACCTAACCTAAGCCAACCTAACATCTCGGCGGTAATATTTGACAACATTCCTGGCGAGTTGGCCTCTACGTCTCCGTGGGACCTTTATATACATCAATAACGTAATATAACCTAACCTAACCCAACCTAACATCTCGGCGGTAATATTTGACCACATTCCTGGCTTGTTGGCCTCTACGTCTCCGTGGGACCTTTATATATATCAATAACGTAATATAACCTAACCTAACCCAACCTGACATCTCGGCGGTAATATTTGGCAACATTCCAGGCTCGTTGGCCTCTACGTCCCCGTGGGACCTTTATATACATGAATAACGTAATATAACGTAACCTAACCTAACCTAACCTCTCGGGGTAACATTTAACCACATTCCTTGATTGTCGGGCCGTACTTCTCGGTGGGAACACTGTATAGGTCTATGACGTAATACAACCTAACCTAACCCAAACTATCATCTCGGCGGTAATATTTGACAACATTCCTGGCGAGTTGGCCTCTACGTCTCCATGGGACCTTTATATACATCAATAACGTAATATAACCTAACCTAACCCAACCTAACATCTCGGCGGTAATATTTGACCACATTCCTGTCTTGTTGGCCTCTACGTCTCCGTGGGACCTTTATATACATCAATAACGTAATATAACCTAACCTAACCCAACCTAACATCTCGGCGGTAATATTTGACCACATTCCTGGCTTGTTGGCCTCTACGTCTCCGTGGGACCTTTATATACATCAATAACGTAATACAACCTAACCTAAACCAACCTAACATCTCGGCGGTAATATTTGACAACATTTCTGGCGAGTTCGCCTCAACGTCTCCGTGGGACCTTTATATACATCAATACCATATTATAAGCTAACTTAATCCAATCTAACATCTCGGCGGTAATATTTCACCACATTCCTGCCTTGTTGGCCTCTACGTCTCCGTGGGACCTTTATATACATCAGTAACGTAATATAACCTAATCGAACCCAACCTAACATCTCGGCGGTAATATTTAACCACATTCCTGGCTTGTTGGCCCCTACTTCTCCGTGGAACATTTATATATATCAATAACGTAATATAACCTAATCGAACCCAACCTAACATCTCGGCGGTAATATTTAACCACATTCCTGGCTTGTTGGCCCCTACTTCTCCGTGGAACATTTATATATATCAATAACGTAATATAACGTAACCTAACCCAACCTAACATCTCGGCGGTAATATTTGGCAACATTCCCGGCTTGTTGGCCTCTACGTCTCCGTGGGACCTTTATATATATCAATAACGTAATATAACGTAACCTAACCCAACCTATCATTTCGGCGGTAAAATTTGACAACATTTCTGGCGAGTTGGCCTCTATGTCACCGTTGGACCTTTATATACATCAATAACGTAATATAACCTAACCTAAGCCAACCTATCATCTCGGCGGTAATATTTGACAGCATTCCTGGCGAGATGGCCTCCAGGTATCCGTTTGACCTTCATATACATCAATAACGTAATATAGCCTAACCTAACCCAACCTATCATCTCGGCGGTAATATTTGACAACATTCCTGGCGAGATGGCCTCTACGTCTCCGTGGGACCTTTATATACATCAATAACGTAACATAACGTAACCTAACCCAACCTAACCTCTCGGGGTACCATTTAACGACATTCCTTGATTGTCGGGCCCTACTTCTCGGTGGGAACACTGTATACGTCTATGACGTAATACAACCTAACCTAAACCAACGTACCATCTCGGCGGTAATATTTGACAACATTCCTGACGAGTTGGCCTCTACGTCTCCGTGGGAACTTCATATACATCAATAACGTAATATAACTTAACCTAACCCAACCTAACATCTCGGCGGTAATATTTGACAGCATTCCTGGCGATTTGGCCTCCAGGTCTCCGTTTGACCTTCATATACATCAATAACGTAATATAACCTAACCTAAACCAACCTAACGTCTCGGCGGTAATATTTGACCACATTCCTGGCTTGTTGGCCTCTACGTCTCCGTGGGACCTTTATATACATCAATAACGTAATATAACGTAACCTAACCCAACCTATCATCTCGGCGGTAATATTTGACATCATTCCTGGCGAGTTGGCCTCTACGTCTCCGTGGGACCTTTATATACATCAATAACACAATATAAGCTAGCCTAACCCAATCTAACATCTCGGCCGTAATATTTGACCACATTCCTGGCGAGTTGGCCTCTACGTCTCCGTGGGACCTTTATATACATCAATAACGTAATATAACCTAACCTAAGCCAACCTATCATCTCAGCGGTAATATTTGAGAACATTCCTGGCGAGTTGGCCTCGACGTCTCCGTGAGACCTTTATATACATCAATAACGTAATATAACCTAACCTAACCCAACCTATCATTTCGGCGGTAAAATTTGACAACATTTCTGGCGAGTTGGCCTCTACGTCTCCGTTGGACCTTTATATACATCAATAACGTAATATAACCTATCATCTCGGCGGTAATATTTGACAACATTCCTGGCGAGTTGGCCTCTACGTCTCCGTGGGAACTTTATATACATCAATAACACAATATAAGCTAGCCTAACCCAATCTAACATCTCAGCGGTAATATTTGTCCACATTCCCGGCTTGTTGGCCTCTACGTCTCCGTGGGACCTTTATATACATCAATAACGTAATATAACCTAACCTAACCCAACCTAACATCTCGGCGGTAATATTTGACCACATTCCTGGCTTGTTGGCCTCTACGTCTCCGTGGGACCTTTATATACTTCAATAACGTAATATAACCTAACCTAACTTAACCTAACATCCCGGCGGTAATATTTGACCACATTCCTGGCTTGTTGGCCTCTACGTCTCCGTGGGACCTTTATATACATCAATAACGTAATATAACGTAACCTAACCCAACCTATCATCTCGGCGGTAATATTTAACCACATTCCTGGCTTGTTGGCCCCTACTTCTGCGTGGGACCTTTATATACATCAATAACGTAATATAACGTAACCTAACCCAACCTATCATCTCGGCGGTAATATTTAACCACATTCCTGGCTTGTTGGCCCCTAATTCTCCGTGGAACATTTATATATATCAATAACGTAATATAACGTAACCTAACCCAACCTATCATTTCGGCGGTAAAATTTGACTACATTTCTGGCGAGTTCGCCTCAACGTCTCCGTGGGACCTTTATATACATCAATACCATATTATAAGCTAACTTAATCCAATCTAACATCTCGGCGGTAATATTTCACCACATTCCTGCCTTGTTGGCCTCTACGTCTCCGTGGGACCTTTATATACATCAGTAACGTAATATAACCTAATCGAACCCAACCTAACATCTCGGCGGTAATATTTGGCAACATTCCCGGCTTGTTGGCCTCTACGTCTCCGTGGGACCTTTATATACATCAATAACGTGAATAACGTAACCTAACCTAACCTAACCTCTCGGGGTACCATTTAACCACATTCCTTGATTTTCGGGCCCTACTTCTCGGTGGGAACACTGTATACGTCTATGACATAATACAACCTAACCTAAGACAACCTAACATCTCGGCGGTAATATTTGGCAACATTCCTGGCGAGTTGGCTTCTCCGTCTCCGTGGGACCTTTATATACATCAATAACGTAATATAACCTAACCTAACCGAACCTAACCTCTCGGGGTACCATTTAACCACATTCCATGATTGTCGGGCCCTACTTCTCGGTGGGAACACTGTATACGTCTATGACGTAATACAACCTAAGCTAAACCAACATACCATCTCGGCGGTAATATTTGACAACATTCCTGGCGAGTTGGCCTCTACGTCTCCGTGGGACCTTTATATACTTCAATAACGTAATATAACCTAACCTAACTTAACCTAACATCCCGGCGGTAATATTTGAACACATACCTGGCGAGTTGGCCTCTACTTCTCCGTGGGACCTTTATATATATCAATAACGTAATATAACCTAACCTAAGCCAACCTATCATCTCAGCGGTAATATTTGAGAACATTCCTGGCGAGTTGGCCTCGACGTCTCCGTGAGACCTTTATATACATCAATAACGTAATATAACCTAACCTAACCCAACCTATCATTTCGGCGGTAAAATTTGACAACATTTCTGGCGAGTTGGCCTCTACGTCTCCGTTGGACCTTTATATACATCAATAACGTAATATAACCTATCATCTCGGCGGTAATATTTGACAACATTCCTGGCGAGTTGGCCTCTACGTCTCCGTGGGAACTTTATATACATCAATAACACAATATAAGCTAGCCTAACCCAATCTAACATCTCAGCGGTAATATTTGTCCACATTCCCGGCTTGTTGGCCTCTACGTCTCCGTGGGACCTTTATATACATCAATAACGTAATATAACCTAACCTAACCCAACCTAACATCTCGGCGGTAATATTTGACCACATTCCTGGCTTGTTGGCCTCTACGTCTCCGTGGGACCTTTATATACTTCAATAACGTAATATAACCTAACCTAACTTAACCTAACATCCCGGCGGTAATATTTGAACACATACCTGGCGAGTTGGCCTCTACTTCTCCGTGGGACCTTTATATATATCAATAACGTAATATAACCTAACCTAAGCCAACCTATCATCTCAGCGGTAATATTTGAGAACATTCCTGGCGAGTTGGCCTCGACGTCTCCGTGAGACCTTTATATACATCAATAACGTAATATAACCTAACCTAACCCAACCTATCATTTCGGCGGTAAAATTTGACAACATTTCTGGCGAGTTGGCCTCTACGTCTCCGTTGGACCTTTATATACATCAATAACGTAATATAACCTATCATCTCGGCGGTAATATTTGACAACATTCCTGGCGAGTTGGCCTCTACGTTTCCGTGGGACCTTTATATACATCAATAACGTAATATAACCTAACCTAACCCAACCTAACATCTCGGCGGTAATATTTGACAACATTCCTGGCGAGTTGGATTCTCCGTCTCCGTGGGATCTTTATATACATCAATAACGTAATATAACCTAACCTAACCCAACCTAACATCTCGGCGGTAATATTTGGCAACATTCCCGGCTTGTTGGCCTCTACGTCTCCGTGGGACCTTTATATACATCAATAACGTAATATAACCTAACCTAACCCAACCTAACATCTCGGCGGTAATATTTTACAACATTCCTGGCGAGTTGGATTCTCCGTCTCCGTGGGATCTTTATATACATCAATAACGTAATATAACCTAACCTAACCCAACCTAACATCTCGGCGGTAATATTTGGCAACATTCCCGGCTTGTTGGCCTCTACGTCTCCGTGGGACCTTTATATACATCAATAACGTAATATAACCTAACCTAACCCAACCTAACATCTCGGCGGTAATATTTGACAACATTCCTGGCGAGTTGGATTCTCCGTCTCCGTGGGATCTTTATATACATTAATAACGTAATATAACCTAACCTAACCCAACCTAACATCTCGGCGGTAATATTTGGCAACATTCCCGGCTTGTTGGCCTCTACGTCTCCGTGGGACCTTTATATACATCAATAACGTAATATAACCTAACCTAACCCAACCTAACATCTCGGCGGTAATATTTGACAACATTCCTGGCGAGTTGGATTCTCCGTCTCCGTAGGATCTTTATATACATCAATAACGTAATATAACCTAACCTAACCCAACCTAACATCTCGGCGGTAATATTTGGCAACATTCCCGGCTTGTTGGCCTCTACGTCTCCGTGGGACCTTTATATACATCAATAACGTAATATAACCTAACCTAACCCAACCTAACATCTCGGCGGTAATATTTGACAAGATTCCTGGCGAGTTGGATTCTCCGTCACCGTGGGATCTTTATATACATCAATAACGTAATATAACCTAACCTAACCCAACCTAACATCTCGGCGGTAATATTTGGCAACATTCGCGGCTTGTTGGCCTCTACGTCTCCGTGGGACCTTTATATACATCAATAACGTAATATAACCTAACCTAACCCAACCTAACATCTCGGCGGTAATGTTTGGCAACATTCCCGGCTTGTTGGCCTCTACGTCTCCGTGGGACCTTTATATACATCAATAACGTAATATAACCTAACCTAACCCAACCTAACATCTCGGCGGTAATATTTGACAACATTCCTGGCGAGTTGGATTCTCCGTCTCCGTAGGATCTTTATATACATCACTAACGTAATATAACCTAACCTAACCCAACCTAACATCTCGGCGGTAATATTTGGCAACATTCCCGGCTTGTTGGCCTCTACGTCTCCGTGGGACCTTTATATACATCAATAACGTAATATAACCTAACCTAACCCAACCTAACATCTCGGCGGTAATATTTGACAACATTCCTGGCGAGTTGGATTCTCCGTCACCGTGGGATCTTTATATACATCAATAACGTAATATAACCTAACCTAACCCAACCTAACATCTCGGCGGTAATATTTGGCAACATTCCCGGCTTGTTGGCCTCTACGTCTCCGTGGGACCTTTATATACATCAATAACGTAATATAACGTAACCTAACCCAACCTAACCTCTCGGGGTACCATTTAACGACATTCCTTGATTGTCGGGCCCTACTTCTCGGTGGGAACACTGTATACGTCTATGACGTAACACAACCTAACCTAAACCAACCTACCATCTCGGCGGTAATATTTGACAACATTCCTGACGAGTTGGCCTCTACGTCTCCGTGGGAACTTCATATACATCAATAATGTAATATAACCTAACCTAACCCAAACTAACATCTCGGCGGTAATATTTGACAGCATTCCTGGCGATTTGGCCTCCAGGTCTCCGTTTGACCTTCATATACACCAATGACGTAGTATAACCTAACCTAACCCAACCTAACGTCTCGGCGGTAATATTTGACCACATTCCTGGCTTGTTGACCTCTACGTCTCCGTGGGACCTTTATATACATCAATAACGTAATATAACGTAACCTAGCCCAACCTATCATCTCGGCGGTAATATTTGACATCATTCCTGGCGAGTTGGCTTCTCCGTCTCCGTGGGACCTTTATATACATCAATAACGTAATATAACCTAACCTAACCCAACCTAACATCTCGGCGGTAATATTTGGCAACATTCCCGGCTTGTTGGCCTCTACGTCTCCGTGGGACCTTTATATACACCAATAACGTAATATAACGTAACCTAACCCAACCTATCATCTCGGCGGTAATATTTGACATCATTCCTGGCGAGTTGGCCTCTACGTCTCCGTGGGACCTTTATATACATCAATAACACAATATAAGCTAGCCTAACCCAATCTAACATCTCGGCCGTAATATTTGACCACATTCCTGGCGAGTTGGCCTCTACGTCTCCGTGGGACCTTTATATACATCAATAACGTAATATAACCTAACCTAAGCCAACCTATCATCTCAGCGGTAATATTTGAGAACATTCCTGGCGAGTTGGCCTCGACGTCTCCGTGAGACCTTTATATACATCAATAACGTAATATAACCTAACCTAACCCAACCTATCATTTCGGCGGTAAAATTTGACAACATTTCTGGCGAGTTGGCCTCTACGTCTCCGTTGGACCTTTATATACATCAATAACGTAATATAACCTAACCTAAGCCAACCTATCATCTCGGCGGTAATATTTGACAACATTCCTGGCGAGTTGGCCTCTACGTCTCCGTGGGACCTTTATATACATCAATAACGTAATATAACCTAACCTAACCCAACCTAACATCTCGGCGGTAATATTTGACAACATTCCTGGCGAGTTGGATTCTCCGTCTCCGTGGGATCTTTATATACATCAATAACGTAATATAACCTAACCTAACCCAACCTAACATCTCGGCGGTAATATTTGGCAACATTCCCGGCTTGTTGGCCTCTACGTCTCCGTGGGACCTTTATATACATCAATGACGTAATATAGCGTAACCTAACCCAACCTAACCTCTCGGGGTACCATTTAACCACATTCCTTGATTGTCGGGCCCTACTTCTCGGTGGGAACACTGTATACGTCTATGACGTAATACTACCTAACCTAACCCAACCTATCATCTCGGCGGTAATATTTGAACACATTCCTGGCTTGTTGGCCTCTACGTCTCCGTGGGTCCTTTATATACATCAATAACGTAATATAACCTAACCTAACTCAACCTAACATCTCGGCGGTAATATTTGACCACATTCCTGGCTTGTTGGCCTCTACGTCTCCGTGGGACCTTTATATACATCAATAACGTAATATAACGTAACCTAACCCAACCTATCATCTCGGCGGTAATATTTAACCACATTCCTGGCTTGTTGGCCCCTACTTCTCCGTGGGACCTTTATATACATCAATAACGTAATATAACGTAACCTAACCCAACCTATCATCTCGGCGGTAATATTTAACCACATTCCTGGCTTGTTGGCCCCTAATTCTCCGTGGAACATTTATATATATCAATAACGTAATATAACGTAACCTAACCCAACCTATCATTTCGGCGGTAAAATTTGACTACATTTCTGGCGAGTTCGCCTCAACGTCTCCGTGGGACCTTTATATACATCAATACCATATTATAAGCTAACTTAATCCAATCTAACATCTCGGCGGTAATATTTCACCACATTCCTGCCTTGTTGGCCTCTACGTCTCCGTGGGACCTTTATATACATCAGTAACGTAATATAACCTAATCGAACCCAACCTAACATCTCGGCGGTAATATTTGGCAACATTCCCGGCTTGTTGGCCTCTACGTCTCCGTGGGACCTTTATATACATCAATAACGTGAATAACGTAACCTAACCTAACCTAACCTCTCGGGGTACCATTTAACCACATTCCTTGATTTTCGGGCCCTACTTCTCGGTGGGAACACTGTATACGTCTATGACATAATACAACCTAACCTAAGACAACCTAACATCTCGGCGGTAATATTTGGCAACATTCCTGGCGAGTTGGCTTCTCCGTCTCCGTGGGACCTTTATATACATCAATAACGTAATATAACCTAACCTAACCGAACCTAACCTCTCGGGGTACCATTTAACCACATTCCATGATTGTCGGGCCCTACTTCTCGGTGGGAACACTGTATACGTCTATGACGTAATACAACCTAAGCTAAACCAACCTACCATCTCGGCGGTAATATTTGACAACATTCCTGGCGAGTTGGCCTCTACGTCTCCGTGGGAACTTTATATACATCAATAACACAATATAAGCTAGCCTAACCCAATCTAACATCTCAGCGGTAATATTTGTCCACATTCCCGGCTTGTTGGCCTCTACGTCTCCGTGGGACCTTTATATACATCAATAACGTAATATAACCTAACCTAACCCAACCTAACATCTCGGCGGTAATATTTGACCACATTCCTGGCTTGTTGGCCTCTACGTCTCCGTGGGACCTTTATATACTTCAATAACGTAATATAACCTAACCTAACTTAACCTAACATCCCGGCGGTAATATTTGAACACATACCTGGCGAGTTGGCCTCTACTTCTCCGTGGGACCTTTATATATATCAATAACGTAATATAACCTAACCTAAGCCAACCTATCATCTCAGCGGTAATATTTGAGAACATTCCTGGCGAGTTGGCCTCGACGTCTCCGTGAGACCTTTATATACATCAATAACGTAATATAACCTAACCTAACCCAACCTATCATTTCGGCGGTAAAATTTGACAACATTTCTGGCGAGTTGGCCTCTACGTCTCCGTTGGACCTTTATATACATCAATAACGTAATATAACCTATCGTCTCGGCGGTAATATTTGACAACATTCCTGGCGAGTTGGCCTCTACGTTTCCGTGGGACCTTTATATACATCAATAACGTAATATAACCTAACCTAACCCAACCTAACATCTCGGCGGTAATATTTGACAACATTCCTGGCGAGTTGGATTCTCCGTCTCCGTGGGATCTTTATATACATCAATAACGTAATATAACCTAACCTAACCCAACCTAACATCTCGGCGGTAATATTTGGCAACATTCCCGGCTTGTTGGCCTCTACGTCTCCGTGGGACCTTTATATACATCAATAACGTAATATAACCTAACCTAACCCAACCTAACATCTCGGCGGTAATATTTGACAACATTCCTGGCGAGTTGGATTCTCCGTCTCCGTGGGATCTTTATATACATCAATAACGTAATATAACCTAACCTAACCCAACCTAACATCTCGGCGGTAATATTTGGCAACATTCCCGGCTTGTTGGCCTCTACGTCTCCGTGGGACCTTTATATACATCAATAACGTAATATAACCTAACCTAACCCAACCTAACATCTCGGCGGTAATATTTGACAACATTCCTGGCGAGTTGGATTCTCCGTCTCCGTGGGATCTTTATATACATCAATAACGTAATATAACCTAACCTAACCCAACCTAACATCTCGGCGGTCATATTTGGCAACATTCCCGGCTTGTTGGCCTCTACGTCTCCGTGGGACCTTTATATACATCAATAACGTAATATAACCTAACCTAACCCAACCTAACATCTCGGCGGTAATATTTGACAACATTCCTGGCGAGTTGGATTCTCCGTCTCCGTAGGATCTTTATATACATCAATAACGTAATATAACCTAACCTAACCCAACCTAACATCTCGGCGGTAATATTTGGCAACATTCCCGGCTTGTTGGCCTCTACGTCTCCGTGGGACCTTTATATACATCAATAACGTAATATAACCTAACCTAACCCAACCTAACATCTCGGCGGTAATATTTGACAAGATTCCTGGCGAGTTGGATTCTCCGTCACCGTGGGATCTTTATATACATCAATAACGTAATATAACCTAACCTAACCCAACCTAACATCTCGGCGGTAATATTTGGCAACATTCGCGGCTTGTTGGCCTCTACGTCTCCGTGGGACCTTTATATACATCAATAACGTAATATAACCTAACCTAACCCAACCTAACATCTCGGCGGTAATGTTTGGCAACATTCCCGGCTTGTTGGCCTCTACGTCTCCGTGGGACCTTTATATACATCAATAACGTAATATAACGTAACCTAGCCCAACCTATCATCTCGGCGGTAATATTTGACATCATTCCTGGCGAGTTGGCTTCTCCGTCTCCGTGGGACCTTTATATACATCAATAACGTAATATAACCTAAACTAACCCAACCTAACATCTCGGCGGTAATATTTGGCAACATTCCCGGCTTGTTGGCCTCTACGTCTCCGTGGGACCTTTATATACACCAATAACGTAATATAACGTAACCTAACCCAACCTATCATCTCGGCGGTAATATTTGACATCATTCCTGGCGAGTTGGCCTCTACGTCTCCGTGGGACCTTTATATACATCAATAACACAATATAAGCTAGCCTAACCCAATCTAACATCTCGGCCGTAATATTTGACCACATTCCTGGCGAGTTGGCCTCTACGTCTCCGTGGGACCTTTATATACATCAATAACGTAATATAACCTAACCTAAGCCAACCTATCATCTCAGCGGTAATATTTGAGAACATTCCTGGCGAGTTGGCCTCGACGTCTCCGTGAGACCTTTATATACATCAATGACGTAATATAACGTAACCTAACCCAACCTAACCTCTCGGGGTACCATTTAACCACATTCCTTGATTGTCGGGCCCTACTTCTCGGTGGGAACACTGTATACGTCTATGACGTAATACAACCTAACCTAACCCAACCTATCATCTCGGCGGTAATATTTGAACACATTCCTGGCTTGTTGGCCTCTACGTCTCCGTGGGTCCTTTATATACATCAATAACGTAATATAACCTAACCTAACTCAACCTAACATCTCGGCGGTAATATTTGACCACATTCCTGGCTTGTTGGCCTCTACGTCTCCGTGGGACCTTTATATACATCAATAACGTAATATAACGTAACCTAACCGAACCTATCATCTCGGCGGTAATATTTAACCACATTCCTGGCTTGTTGGCCCCTACTTCTCCGTGGGACCTTTATATACATCAATAACGTAATATAACGTAACCTAACCCAACCTATCATCTCGGCGGTAATATTTAACCACATTCCTGGCTTGTTGGCCCCTAATTCTCCGTGGAACATTTATATATATCAATAACGTAATATAACGTAACCTAACCCAACCTATCATTTCGGCGGTAAAATTTGACTACATTTCTGGCGAGTTCGCCTCAACGTCTCCGTGGGACCTTTATATACATCAATACCATATTATAAGCTAACTTAATCCAATCTAACATCTCGGCGGTAATATTTCACCACATTCCTGCCTTGTTGGCCTCTACGTCTCCGTGGGACCTTTATATACATCAGTAACGTAATATAACCTAATCGAACCCAACCTAACATCTCGGCGGTAATATTTGGCAACATTCCCGGCTTGTTGGCCTCTACGTCTCCGTGGGACCTTTATATACATCAATAACGTAATATAACCTAACCTAACCCAACCTAACATCTCGGCGGTAATATTTGACAAGATTCCTGGCGAGTTGGATTCTCCGTCACCGTGGGATCTTTATATACATCAATAACGTAATATAACCTAACCTAACCCAACCTAACATCTCGGCGGTAATATTTGGCAACATTCGCGGCTTGTTGGCCTCTACGTCTCCGTGGGACCTTTATATACATCAATAACGTAATATAACCTAACCTAACCCAACCTAACATCTCGGCGGTAATGTTTGGCAACATTCCCGGCTTGTTGGCCTCTACGTCTCCGTGGGACCTTTATATACATCAATAACGTAATATAACGTAACCTAGCCCAACCTATCATCTCGGCGGTAATATTTGACATCATTCCTGGCGAGTTGGCTTCTCCGTCTCCGTGGGACCTTTATATACATCAATAACGTAATATAACCTAAACTAACCCAACCTAACATCTCGGCGGTAATATTTGGCAACATTCCCGGCTTGTTGGCCTCTACGTCTCCGTGGGACCTTTATATACACCAATAACGTAATATAACGTAACCTAACCCAACCTATCATCTCGGCGGTAATATTTGACATCATTCCTGGCGAGTTGGCCTCTACGTCTCCGTGGGACCTTTATATACATCAATAACACAATATAAGCTAGCCTAACCCAATCTAACATCTCGGCCGTAATATTTGACCACATTCCTGGCGAGTTGGCCTCTACGTCTCCGTGGGACCTTTATATACATCAATAACGTAATATAACCTAACCTAAGCCAACCTATCATCTCAGCGGTAATATTTGAGAACATTCCTGGCGAGTTGGCCTCGACGTCTCCGTGAGACCTTTATATACATCAATGACGTAATATAACGTAACCTAACCCAACCTAACCTCTCGGGGTACCATTTAACCACATTCCTTGATTGTCGGGCCCTACTTCTCGGTGGGAACACTGTATACGTCTATGACGTAATACAACCTAACCTAACCCAACCTATCATCTCGGCGGTAATATTTGAACACATTCCTGGCTTGTTGGCCTCTACGTCTCCGTGGGTCCTTTATATACATCAATAACGTAATATAACCTAACCTAACTCAACCTAACATCTCGGCGGTAATATTTGACCACATTCCTGGCTTGTTGGCCTCTACGTCTCCGTGGGACCTTTATATACATCAATAACGTAATATAACGTAACCTAACCGAACCTATCATCTCGGCGGTAATATTTAACCACATTCCTGGCTTGTTGGCCCCTACTTCTCCGTGGGACCTTTATATACATCAATAACGTAATATAACGTAACCTAACCCAACCTATCATCTCGGCGGTAATATTTAACCACATTCCTGGCTTGTTGGCCCCTAATTCTCCGTGGAACATTTATATATATCAATAACGTAATATAACGTAACCTAACCCAACCTATCATTTCGGCGGTAAAATTTGACTACATTTCTGGCGAGTTCGCCTCAACGTCTCCGTGGGACCTTTATATACATCAATACCATATTATAAGCTAACTTAATCCAATCTAACATCTCGGCGGTAATATTTCACCACATTCCTGCCTTGTTGGCCTCTACGTCTCCGTGGGACCTTTATATACATCAGTAACGTAATATAACCTAATCGAACCCAACCTAACATCTCGGCGGTAATATTTGGCAACATTCCCGGCTTGTTGGCCTCTACGTCTCCGTGGGACCTTTATATACATCAATAACGTAATATAACCTATCATCTCGGCGGTAATATTTGACAACATTCCTGGCGAGTTGGCCTCTACGTTTCCGTGGGACCTTTATATACATCAATAACGTAATATAACCTAACCTAACCCAACCTAACATCTCGGCGGTAATATTTGACAACATTCCTGGCGAGTTGGATTCTCCGTCTCCGTGGGATCTTTATATACATCAATAACGTAATATAACCTAACCTAACCCAACCTAACATCTCGGCGGTAATATTTGGCAACATTCCCGGCTTGTTGGCCTCTACGTCTCCGTGGGACCTTTATATACATCAATAACGTAATATAACCTAACCTAACCCAACCTAACATCTCGGCGGTAATATTTGGCAACATTCCCGGCTTGTTGGCCTCTACGTCTCCGTGGGACCTTTATATACATCAATAACGTAATATAACCTAACCTAACCCAACCTAACATCTCGGCGGTAATATTTGACAACATTCCTGGCGAGTTGGATTCTCCGTCTCCGTAGGATCTTTATATACATCAATAACGTAATATAACCTAACCTAACCCAACCTAACATCTCGGCGGTAATATTTGGCAACATTCCCGGCTTGTTGGCCTCTACGTCTCCGTGGGACCTTTATATACATCAATAACGTAATATAACCTAACCTAACCCAACCTAACATCTCGGCGGTAATATTTGACAACATTCCTGGCGAGTTGGATTCTCCGTCACCGTGGGATCTTTATATACATCAATAACGTAATATAACCTAACCTAACCCAACCTAACATCTCGGCGGTAATATTTGGCAACATTCCCGGCTTGTTGGCCTCTACGTCTCCGTGGGACCTTTATATACATCAATAACGTAATATAACGTAACCTAACCCAACCTAACCTCTCGGGGTACCATTTAACGACATTCCTTGATTGTCGGGCCCTACTTCTCGGTGGGAACACTGTATACGTCTATGACGTAACACAACCTAACCTAAACCAACCTACCATCTCGGCGGTAATATTTGACAAAATTCCTGACGAGTTGGCCTCTACGTCTCCGTGGGAACTTCATATACATCAATAATGTAATATAACCTAACCTAACCCAAACTAACATCTCGGCGGTAATATTTGACAGCATTCCTGGCGATTTGGCCTCCAGGTCTCCGTTTGACCTTCATATACACCAATGACGTAGTATAACCTAACCTAACCCAACCTAACGTCTCGGCGGTAATATTTGACCACATTCCTGGCTTGTTGACCTCTACGTCTCCGTGGGACCTTTATATACATCAATAACGTAATATAACGTAACCTAGCCCAACCTATCATCTCGGCGGTAATATTTGACATCATTCCTGGCGAGTTGGCTTCTCCGTCTCCGTGGGACCTTTATATACATCAATAACGTAATATAACCTAACCTAACCCAACCTAACATCTCGGCGGTAATATTTGGCAACATTCCCGGCTTGTTGGCCTCTACGTCTCCGTGGGACCTTTATATACACCAATAACGTAATATAACGTAACCTAACCCAACCTATCATCTCGGCGGTAATATTTGACATCATTCCTGGCGAGTTGGCCTCTACGTCTCCGTGGGACCTTTATATACATCAATAACACAATATAAGCTAGCCTAACCCAATCTAACATCTCGGCCGTAATATTTGACCACATTCCTGGCTTGTTGGCCTCTACGTCTCCGTGGGACCTTTATATACATCAATAGCGTTATATAACCTAACCTAACCCAATCTAACATCACGGCGGTAATATTTGGCAACATTCCCGGCTTGTTGGCCTCTACGTCTCCGTGGGACCTTTATATACATCAATGACGTAATATAACCTAACCTAACCCAACCTAACATCTCGGCGGTAATATTTGACCACATTCCCGGCTTGTTGGCCTCTACGTCTCCGTGGGACCTTTATATACATCAATGACGTAATATAACCTAACCTAACCCAACCTAACATCTCGGCGGTAATATTTGACCACATTCCTGGCTTGTTGGCCTCTACGTCTCCGTGGGACCTTTATATACATCAATAACGTAATATAACGTAACCTAACCCAACCTAACCTCTCGGGGTACCATTTAACCACATTCCTTGATTGTCGGGCCCTACTTCTCGGTGGGAACACTGTATACGTCTATGACGTAATACAACCTAACCTAAACCAACCTACCATCTCGGCGGTAATATTTGACAACATTCCTGACGAGTTGGCCTCTACGTATCCGTGGGATCTTCATATACATCAATAACGTAATATAACCTAACCTAACCCAACCTAACATCTCGGCGGTAATATTTGACAGCATTCCTGGCGAGTTGGCCTCCAGGTCTCCGTTTGACCTTCATATACATCAATAACGTAATATAGCCTAACCTAACCCAACCTATAATCTCGGCGGTAATATTTGACAACATTCCTGGCGAGTTGGCCTCTACGTCTCCGTGGGACCTTTATATACATCAATAACACAATATAAGCTAGCCTAATCCAATCTAACATCTCGGCCGTAATATTTGACCACATTCCTGGCTTGTTGGCCTCTACGTTTCCGTGGGACCTTTATATACATCCATAACACAATATAAGCAAGCCTAACCCAATCTAACATCTCGGCGGTAATACTTGAAAACATACCTGGCGAGTTGGCCTCTACTTCTCCGTGGGATCTTTATATATATCAATAACGTAATATAACCTAACCTAACCCAGCCTGACATCTCGGCGGTAATATTTGGCAACATTCCAGGCTCGTTGGCCTCTACGTCCCCGTGGGACCTTTATATACATGAATAACGTAATATAACGTAACCTAACCTAACCTAACCTGTCGGGGTACCATTTAACCACATTCCTTGATTTTCGGGCCCTACTTCTCGGTGGGAACACTGTATACGTCTATCACGTAATACAACCTCACCTAAACCAACCTACCATTTCGGCGGTAATATTTGACAACATTCCTGACGAGTTGGCCTCTACGTCTCCGTGGGAACTTCATATACATCAATAACGTAATATAACCTAACCTAACCCAACCTAACATCTCGGCGGTAATATTTGACAGCATTCTTGGCAAGTTGGCCTCCAGGTCTCCGTTTGACCTTCATATACATCAATCACGTAATATAGCCTAACCTAACCCAACCTATAATCTCGGCGCTAATATTTGACAACATTCCTGGCGAGTTGGCCTCTACGTATCCGTGGGACCTTTATGTACATCAATAACGTAATATAACCTAACCTAACCCAACCTAACATCTCGGCGGTAATATTTGGCAACATTCCCGGCTTGTTGGCCTCTACGTCTCCGTGGGACCTTTATATACATCAATAACGTAATATAACCTAACCTAACCCAACCTAACATCTCGGCGGTAATATTTGACAACATTCCTGGCGAGTTGGATTCTCCGTCTCCGTAGGATCTTTATATACATCAATAACGTAATATAACCTAACCTAACCCAACCTAACATCTCGGCGGTAATATTTGGCAACATTCCCGGCTTGTTGGCCTCTACGTCTCCGTGGGACCTTTATATACATCAATAACGTAATATAACCTAACCTAACCCAACCTAACATCTCGGCGGTAATATTTGACAACATTCCTGGCGAGTTGGATTCTCCGTCACCGTGGGATCTTTATATACATCAATAACGTAATATAACCTAACCTAACCCAACCTAACATCTCGGCGGTAATATTTGGCAACATTCGCGGCTTGTTGGCCTCTACGTCTCCGTGGGACCTTTATATACATCAATAACGTAATATAACCTAACCTAACCCAACCTAACATCTCGGCGGTAATGTTTGGCAACATTCCCGGCTTGTTGGCCTCTACGTCTCCGTGGGACCTTTATATACATCAATAACGTAATATAACGTAACCTAGCCCAACCTATCATCTCGGCGGTAATATTTGACATCATTCCTGGCGAGTTGGCTTCTCCGTCTCCGTGGGACCTTTATATACATCAATAACGTAATATAACCTAAACTAACCCAACCTAACATCTCGGCGGTAATATTTGGCAACATTCCCGGCTTGTTGGCCTCTACGTCTCCGTGGGACCTTTATATACACCAATAACGTAATATAACGTAACCTAACCCAACCTATCATCTCGGCGGTAATATTTGACATCATTCCTGGCGAGTTGGCCTCTACGTCTCCGTGGGACCTTTATATACATCAATAACACAATATAAGCTAGCCTAACCCAATCTAACATCTCGGCCGTAATATTTGACCACATTCCTGGCGAGTTGGCCTCTACGTCTCCGTGGGACCTTTATATACATCAATAACGTAATATAACCTAACCTAAGCCAACCTATCATCTCAGCGGTAATATTTGAGAACATTCCTGGCGAGTTGGCCTCGACGTCTCCGTGAGACCTTTATATACATCAATGACGTAATATAACGTAACCTAACCCAACCTAACCTCTCGGGGTACCATTTAACCACATTCCTTGATTGTCGGGCCCTACTTCTCGGTGGGAACACTGTATACGTCTATGACGTAATACAACCTAACCTAACCCAACCTATCATCTCGGCGGTAATATTTGAACACATTCCTGGCTTGTTGGCCTCTACGTCTCCGTGGGTCCTTTATATACATCAATAACGTAATATAACCTAACCTAACTCAACCTAACATCTCGGCGGTAATATTTGACCACATTCCTGGCTTGTTGGCCTCTACGTCTCCGTGGGACCTTTATATACATCAATAACGTAATATAACGTAACCTAACCGAACCTATCATCTCGGCGGTAATATTTAACCACATTCCTGGCTTGTTGGCCCCTACTTCTCCGTGGGACCTTTATATACATCAATAACGTAATATAACGTAACCTAACCCAACCTATCATCTCGGCGGTAATATTTAACCACATTCCTGGCTTGTTGGCCCCTAATTCTCCGTGGAACATTTATATATATCAATAACGTAATATAACGTAACCTAACCCAACCTATCATTTCGGCGGTAAAATTTGACTACATTTCTGGCGAGTTCGCCTCAACGTCTCCGTGGGACCTTTATATACATCAATACCATATTATAAGCTAACTTAATCCAATCTAACATCTCGGCGGTAATATTTCACCACATTCCTGCCTTGTTGGCCTCTACGTCTCCGTGGGACCTTTATATACATCAGTAACGTAATATAACCTAATCGAACCCAACCTAACATCTCGGCGGTAATATTTGGCAACATTCCCGGCTTGTTGGCCTCTACGTCTCCGTGGGACCTTTATATACATCAATAACGTAATATAACCTATCATCTCGGCGGTAATATTTGACAACATTCCTGGCGAGTTGGCCTCTACGTTTCCGTGGGACCTTTATATACATCAATAACGTAATATAACCTAACCTAACCCAACCTAACATCTCGGCGGTAATATTTGACAACATTCCTGGCGAGTTGGATTCTCCGTCTCCGTGGGATCTTTATATACATCAATAACGTAATATAACCTAACCTAACCCAACCTAACATCTCGGCGGTAATATTTGGCAACATTCCCGGCTTGTTGGCCTCTACGTCTCCGTGGGACCTTTATATACATCAATAACGTAATATAACCTAACCTAACCCAACCTAACATCTCGGCGGTAATATTTGGCAACATTCCCGGCTTGTTGGCCTCTACGTCTCCGTGGGACCTTTATATACATCAATAACGTAATATAACCTAACCTAACCCAACCTAACATCTCGGCGGTAATATTTGACAACATTCCTGGCGAGTTGGATTCTCCGTCTCCGTAGGATCTTTATATACATCAATAACGTAATATAACCTAACCTAACCCAACCTAACATCTCGGCGGTAATATTTGGCAACATTCCCGGCTTGTTGGCCTCTACGTCTCCGTGGGACCTTTATATACATCAATAACGTAATATAACCTAACCTAACCCAACCTAACATCTCGGCGGTAATATTTGACAACATTCCTGGCGAGTTGGATTCTCCGTCACCGTGGGATCTTTATATACATCAATGACGTAATATAACCTAACCTAACCCAACCTAACATCTCGGCGGTAATATTTGACCACATTCCCGGCTTGTTGGCCTCTACGTCTCCGTGGGACCTTTATATACATCAATGACGTAATATAACCTAACCTAACCCAACCTAACATCTCGGCGGTAATATTTGACCACATTCCTGGCTTGTTGGCCTCTACGTCTCCGTGGGACCTTTATATACATCAATAACGTAATATAACGTAACCTAACCCAACCTAACCTCTCGGGGTACCATTTAACCACATTCCTTGATTGTCGGGCCCTACTTCTCGGTGGGAACACTGTATACGTCTATGACGTAATACAACCTAACCTAAACCAACCTACCATCTCGGCGGTAATATTTGACAACATTCCTGACGAGTTGGCCTCTACGTATCCGTGGGATCTTCATATACATCAATAACGTAATATAACCTAACCTAACCCAACCTAACATCTCGGCGGTAATATTTGACAGCATTCCTGGCGAGTTGGCCTCCAGGTCTCCGTTTGACCTTCATATACATCAATAACGTAATATAGCCTAACCTAACCCAACCTATAATCTCGGCGGTAATATTTGACAACATTCCTGGCGAGTTGGCCTCTACGTCTCCGTGGGACCTTTATATACATCAATAACACAATATAAGCTAGCCTAATCCAATCTAACATCTCGGCCGTAATATTTGACCACATTCCTGGCTTGTTGGCCTCTACGTTTCCGTGGGACCTTTATATACATCCATAACACAATATAAGCAAGCCTAACCCAATCTAACATCTCGGCGGTAATACTTGAAAACATACCTGGCGAGTTGGCCTCTACTTCTCCGTGGGATCTTTATATATATCAATAACGTAATATAACCTAACCTAACCCAGCCTGACATCTCGGCGGTAATATTTGGCAACATTCCAGGCTCGTTGGCCTCTACGTCCCCGTGGGACCTTTATATACATGAATAACGTAATATAACGTAACCTAACCTAACCTAACCTGTCGGGGTACCATTTAACCACATTCCTTGATTTTCGGGCCCTACTTCTCGGTGGGAACACTGTATACGTCTATCACGTAATACAACCTCACCTAAACCAACCTACCATTTCGGCGGTAATATTTGACAACATTCCTGACGAGTTGGCCTCTACGTCTCCGTGGGAACTTCATATACATCAATAACGTAATATAACCTAACCTAACCCAACCTAACATCTCGGCGGTAATATTTGACAGCATTCTTGGCAAGTTGGCCTCCAGGTCTCCGTTTGACCTTCATATACATCAATCACGTAATATAGCCTAACCTAACCCAACCTATAATCTCGGCGCTAATATTTGACAACATTCCTGGCGAGTTGGCCTCTACGTATCCGTGGGACCTTTATGTACATCAATAACGTAATATAACCTAACCTAACCCAACCTAACATCTCGGCGGTAATATTTGGCAACATTCCCGGCTTGTTGGCCTCTACGTCTCCGTGGGACCTTTATATACATCAATAACGTAATATAACCTAACCTAACCCAACCTAACATCTCGGCGGTAATATTTGACAACATTCCTGGCGAGTTGGATTCTCCGTCTCCGTAGGATCTTTATATACATCAATAACGTAATATAACCTAACCTAACCCAACCTAACATCTCGGCGGTAATATTTGGCAACATTCCCGGCTTGTTGGCCTCTACGTCTCCGTGGGACCTTTATATACATCAATAACGTAATATAACCTAACCTAACCCAACCTAACATCTCGGCGGTAATATTTGACAACATTCCTGGCGAGTTGGATTCTCCGTCACCGTGGGATCTTTATATACATCAATAACGTAATATAACCTAACCTAACCCAACCTAACATCTCGGCGGTAATATTTGGCAACATTCGCGGCTTGTTGGCCTCTACGTCTCCGTGGGACCTTTATATACATCAATAACGTAATATAACCTAACCTAACCCAACCTAACATCTCGGCGGTAATATTTGGCAACATTCCCGGCTTGTTGGCCTCTACGTCTCCGTGGGACCTTTATATACATCAATAACGTAATATAACCTAACCTAACCCAACCTAACATCTCGGCGGTAATATTTGACAACATTCCTGGCGAGTTGGATTCTCCGTCTCCGTAGGATCTTTATATACATCAATAACGTAATATAACCTAACCTAACCCAACCTAACATCTCGGCGGTAATATTTGGCAACATTCCCGGCTTGTTGGCCTCTACGTCTCCGTGGGACCTTTATATACATCAATAACGTAATATAACCTAACCTAACCCAACCTAACATCTCGGCGGTAATATTTGACAACATTCCTGGCGAGTTGGATTCTCCGTCACCGTGGGATCTTTATATACATCAATAACGTAATATAACCTAACCTAACCCAACCTAACATCTCGGCGGTAATATTTGGCAACATTCCCGGCTTGTTGGCCTCTACGTCTCCGTGGGACCTTTATATACATCAATAACGTAATATAACGTAACCTAACCCAACCTAACCTCTCGGGGTACCATTTAACGACATTCCTTGATTGTCGGGCCCTACTTCTCGGTGGGAACACTGTATACGTCTATGACGTAACACAACCTAACCTAAACCAACCTACCATCTCGGCGGTAATATTTGACAACATTCCTGACGAGTTGGCCTCTACGTCTCCGTGGGAACTTCATATACATCAATAATGTAATATAACCTAACCTAACCCAAACTAACATCTCGGCGGTAATATTTGACAGCATTCCTGGCGATTTGGCCTCCAGGTCTCCGTTTGACCTTCATATACACCAATGACGTAGTATAACCTAACCTAACCCAACCTAACGTCTCGGCGGTAATATTTGACCACATTCCTGGCTTGTTGACCTCTACGTCTCCGTGGGACCTTTATATACATCAATAACGTAATATAACGTAACCTAGCCCAACCTATCATCTCGGCGGTAATATTTGACATCATTCCTGGCGAGTTGGCTTCTCCGTCTCCGTGGGACCTTTATATACATCAATAACGTAATATAACCTAACCTAACCCAACCTAACATCTCGGCGGTAATATTTGGCAACATTCCCGGCTTGTTGGCCTCTACGTCTCCGTGGGACCTTTATATACACCAATAACGTAATATAACGTAACCTAACCCAACCTATCATCTCGGCGGTAATATTTGACATCATTCCTGGCGAGTTGGCCTCTACGTCTCCGTGGGACCTTTATATACATCAATAACACAATATAAGCTAGCCTAACCGAATCTAACATCTCGGCCGTAATATTTGACCACATTCCTGGCTTGTTGGCCTCTACGTCTCCGTGGGACCTTTATATACATCAATAGCGTTATATAACCTAACCTAACCCAACCTAACATCACGGCGGTAATATTTGGCAACATTCCCGGCTTGTTGGCCTCTACGTCTCCGTGGGACCTTTATATACATCAATGACGTAATATAACCTAACCTAACCCAACCTAACATCTCGGCGGTAATATTTGACCACATTCCCGGCTTGTTGGCCTCTACGTCTCCGTGGGACCTTTATATACATCAATGACGTAATATAACCTAACCTAACCCAACCTAACATCTCGGCGGTAATATTTGACCACATTCCTGGCTTGTTGGCCTCTACGTCTCCGTGGGACCTTTATATACATCAATAACGTAATATAACGTAACCTAACCCAACCTAACCTCTCGGGGTACCATTTAACCACATTCCTTGATTGTCGGGCCCTACTTCTCGGTGGGAACACTGTATACGTCTATGACGTAATACAACCTAACCTAAACCAACCTACCATCTCGGCGGTAATATTTGACAACATTCCTGACGAGTTGGCCTCTACGTATCCGTGGGATCTTCATATACATCAATAACGTAATATAACCTAACCTAACCCAACCTAACATCTCGGCGGTAATATTTGACAGCATTCCTGGCGAGTTGGCCTCCAGGTCTCCGTTTGACCTTCATATACATCAATAACGTAATATAGCCTAACCTAACCCAACCTATAATCTCGGCGGTAATATTTGACAACATTCCTGGCGAGTTGGCCTCTACGTCTCCGTGGGACCTTTATATACATCAATAACACAATATAAGCTAGCCTAATCCAATCTAACATCTCGGCCGTAATATTTGACCACATTCCTGGCTTGTTGGCCTCTACGTTTCCGTGGGACCTTTATATACATCCATAACACAATATAAGCAAGCCTAACCCAATCTAACATCTCGGCGGTAATACTTGAAAACATACCTGGCGAGTTGGCCTCTACTTCTCCGTGGGATCTTTATATATATCAATAACGTAATATAACCTAACCTAACCCAGCCTGACATCTCGGCGGTAATATTTGGCAACATTCCAGGCTCGTTGGCCTCTACGTCCCCGTGGGACCTTTATATACATGAATAACGTAATATAACGTAACCTAACCTAACCTAACCTGTCGGGGTACCATTTAACCACATTCCTTGATTTTCGGGCCCTACTTCTCGGTGGGAACACTGTATACGTCTATCACGTAATACAACCTCACCTAAACCAACCTACCATTTCGGCGGTAATATTTGACAACATTCCTGACGAGTTGGCCTCTACGTCTCCGTGGGAACTTCATATACATCAATAACGTAATATAACCTAACCTAACCCAACCTAACATCTCGGCGGTAATATTTGACAGCATTCTTGGCAAGTTGGCCTCCAGGTCTCCGTTTGACCTTCATATACATCAATCACGTAATATAGCCTAACCTAACCCAACCTATAATCTCGGCGCTAATATTTGACAACATTCCTGGCGAGTTGGCCTCTACGTATCCGTGGGACCTTTATATACATCAATAACGTAATATAACCTAACCTAACCCAACCTAACATCTCGGCGGTAATATTTGGCAACATTCCCGGCTTGTTGGCCTCTACGTCTCCGTGGGACCTTTATATACATCAATAACGTAATATAACGTAACCTAACCCAACCTATCACCTCGGCGGTAATATTTGACATCATTCCTGGCGAGTTGGCCTCTACGTCTCCGTGGGACCTTTATATACATCAATAACACAATATAAGCTAGCCTAACCCAATCTAACATCTCGGCCGTAATATTTGACCACATTCCTGGCTTGTTGGCCTCTACGTCTCCGTGGGACCTTTATATACATCAATAACACAATATAAGCTAGCCTAACCCAATCTAACATCTCGGCGGTAATATTTGACCACATTCCTGGCTTGTTGGCCTCTACGTCTCCGTGGGACCTTTATATACATCAATAACGTAATATAACCTAACCTAACCCAACCTAACATCTCGGCGGTAATATTTGGCAACATTCCCGGCTTGTTGGCCTCTACGTCTCCGTGGGACCTTTATATACATCAATAACGTAATATAACCTAACCTAACCCAACCTAACATCTCGGCGGTAATATTTGACAACATTCCTGGCGAGTTGGATTCTCCGTCTCCGTAGGATCTTTATATACATCAATAACGTAATATAACCTAACCTAACCCAACCTAACATCTCGGCGGTAATATTTGGCAACATTCCCGGCTTGTTGGCCTCTACGTCTCCGTGGGACCTTTATATACATCAATAACGTAATATAACCTAACCTAACCCAACCTAACATCTCGGCGGTAATATTTGTCAACATTCCCGGCTTGTTGGCCTCTACGTCTCCGTGGGACCTTTATATACATGAATAACGTAATATAACGTAACCTAACCTAACCTAACCTGTCGGGGTACCATTTAACCACATTCCTTGATTTTCGGGCCCTACTTCTCGGTGGGAACACTGTATACGTCTATCACGTAATACAACCTCACCTAAACCAACCTACCATTTCGGCGGTAATATTTGACAACATTCCTGACGAGTTGGCCTCTACGTCTCCGTGGGAACTTCATATACATCAATAACGTAATATAACCTAACCTAACCCAACCTAACCTCTCGGGGTACCATTTAACTACATTCCTTGATTGTCGGGCCCTACTTCTCGGTGGGAACACTTTATACGTCTATGACGTAATACAACCTAACCTAAACCAACCTACCATCTCGGCGGTAATATTTGACAACATTCCTGACGAGTTGGCCTCTACGTATCCGTGGGAACTTCATATACATCAATAACGTAATATAACCAAACCTAACCCAACCTAACATCTCGGCGGTAATATTTGACAGCATTCTTGGCAAGTTGGCCCCCAGGTCTCCGTTTGACCTTCATATACATCAATCACGTAATATAGCCTAACCTAACCCAACCTATAATCTCGGCGGTAATATTTGACAACATTCCTGGCGAGTTGGCCTCTACGTCTCCGTGGGACCTTTATATACATCAATAACGTAATATAACCTAACCTAACCCTACCTAACATCTCGGCGGTAATATTTGACAACATTCCTGGCGAGTTGGCTTCTCCGTCTCCGTGGGACCTTTATATACATCAATAACGTAATATAACCTAACCTAACCCAACCTAACATCACGGCGGTAATATTTGGCAACATTCCCGGCTTGTTGGCCTCTACGTCTCCGTGGGACCTTTATATACATCAATAACGTAATATAACGTAACCTAACCCAACCTATCACCTCGGCGGTAATATTTGACATCATTCCTGGCGAGTTGGCCTCTACGTCTCCGTGGGACCTTTATATACATCAATAACACAATATAAGCTAGCCTAACCCAATCTAACATCTCAGCCGTAATATTTGACCACATTCCTGGCTTGTTGGCCTCTACGTCTCCGTGAGACCTTTATATACATCAATAACACAATATAAGCTAGCCTAACCCAATCTAACATCTCGGCTGTAATATTTGACCACATTCCTGGCTTGTTGGCCTCTACGTCTCCGCGGGACCTTTATATACATCAATAACGTAATATCACCTAACCTAAGCCAACCTATCATCTTGGCTGTAATATTTGACAACATTCCTGGCGAGTTGGCCTCTAGGTCTCCGTTTGACCTTCATATACATCAATAACGTAATATAACCTAACCTAACCCAACCTATCATCTCGGCGGTAATATTTCACATCATTCCTGGCGAGTTGGCCTCTACGTCTCCGTGGGACCTTTATATACATCAATAACACAATATAAGCTAGCCTAACATAATCTAACACCTCGGCGGTAATATTTGACCACATTCCTGGCTTGTTGGCCTCTACGTCTCCGTGGGACCTTTATATACATCAATAACGTAATATAACCTAACCTAACCCAACCTAACATCTCGGCGGTAATATTTGACCACATTCCTGGCTTGTTGGCCTCTACGTCTCCGTGGGACCTTTATATACATCAATAACGTAATATAACCTAACCTAACCCAACCTAACATCTCGGCGGTAATATTTGGCAACATTCCCGGCTTGTTGGCCTCTACGTCTCCGTGGGACCTTTATATACATCAATAACGTAATATAACCTAACCTAACCCAACCTAACATCTCGGCGGTAATATTTGACAACATTCCTGGCGAGTTGGATTCTCCGTCTCCGTAGGATCTTTATATACATCAATAACGTAATATAACCTAACCTAACCCAACCTAACATCTCGGCGGTAATATTTGGCAACATTCCCGGCTTGTTGGCCTCTACGTCTCCGTGGGACCTTTATATACATCAATAACGTAATATAACCTAACCTAACCCAACCTAACATCTCGGCGGTAATATTTGTCAACATTCCCGGCTTGTTGGCCTCTACGTCTCCGTGGGACCTTTATATACATGAATAACGTAATATAACGTAACCTAACCTAACCTAACCTGTCGGGGTACCATTTAACCACATTCCTTGATTTTCGGGCCCTACTTCTCGGTGGGAACACTGTATACGTCTATCACGTAATACAACCTCACCTAAACCAACCTACCATTTCGGCGGTAATATTTGACAACATTCCTGACGAGTTGGCCTCTACGTCTCCGTGGGAACTTCATATACATCAATAACGTAATATAACCTAACCTAACCCAACCTAACCTCTCGGGGTACCATTTAACTACATTCCTTGATTGTCGGGCCCTACTTCTCGGTGGGAACACTTTATACGTCTATGACGTAATACAACCTAACCTAAACCAACCTACCATCTCGGCGGTAATATTTGACAACATTCCTGACGAGTTGGCCTCTACGTATCCGTGGGAACTTCATATACATCAATAACGTAATATAACCAAACCTAACCCAACCTAACATCTCGGCGGTAATATTTGACAGCATTCTTGGCAAGTTGGCCTCCAGGTCTCCGTTTGACCTTCATATACATCAATCACGTAATATAGCCTAACCTAACCCAACCTATAATCTCGGCGGTAATATTTGACAACATTCCTGGCGAGTTGGCCTCTACGTCTCCGTGGGACCTTTATATACATCAATAACGTAATATAACCTAACCTAACCCTACCTAACATCTCGGCGGTAATATTTGACAACATTCCTGGCGAGTTGGCTTCTCCGTCTCCGCGGGACCTTTATATACATCAATAACGTAATATCACCTAACCTAAGCCAACCTATCATCTTGGCTGTAATATTTGACAACATTCCTGGCGAGTTGGCCTCTAGGTCTCCGTTTGACCTTCATATACATCAATAACGTAATATAACCTAACCTAACCCAACCTATCATCTCGGCGGTAATATTTCACATCATTCCTGGCGAGTTGGCCTCTACGTCTCCGTGGGACCTTTATATACATCAATAACACAATATAAGCTAGCCTAACATAATCTAACACCTCGGCGGTAATATTTGACCACATTCCTGGCTTGTTGGCCTCTACGTCTCCGTGGGACCTTTATATACATCAATAACGTAATATAACCTAACCTAACCCAACCTAACATCTCGGCGGTAATATTTGACAACATTCCTGGCGAGTTGGCTTCTCCGTCTCCGTGGGACCTTTATATACATCAATAACGTAATATAACCTAACCTAACCCAACCTAACATCACGGCGGTAATATTTGACAACATTCCTGGCGAGTTGGCTTCTCCGTCTCCGTGGGACATTTATATACATCAATAACGTAATATAACCTAACCTAACCCAACCTAACATCACGGCGGTAATATTTGGCAACATTCCCGGCTTGTTGGCCTCTACGTCTCCGTGGGACCTTTATATACATCAATAACGTAATATAACGTAACCTAACCCAACCTAACTCTCTCGGGGTACCATTTAACCACATTCCTTGATTGTCGGGCCCTACTTCTCGGTAGGAACACTGTATACGTCTATGACGTAATACAACCTAACCTAAACCAACCTACCATTTCAGCGGTAATATTTGACAACATTCCTGGCGAGTTGGCCTCTACGTCTCCGCGGGACCTTTATATACATGAATAACGTAATATACCGTAACCTAACCCAACCTATCATTTCGGCGGTAAAATTTGACAACATTTCTGGCGAGTTAGCCTCGACGTCTCCGTGGGACCTTTATATACATCAATAACGTAATATAACCTAACCTAAGCCAACCTATCATCTCGGCGGTAATATTTGATAACATTCCTGGCGAGTTGGCCTCTACGTCTCCGGCGGACCTTTATATACATCAATAACGTAATATAACGTAACCTAACCCAACCTATCATCTCGGCGGTAATATTTGACATCATTCCTGGCGAGTTGGCCTCTACGTCTCCGTGGGACCTTTATATACATCAATAACATAATATAAGCTAGCCTAACCCAATCTAACATCTCGGCCGTAATATTTGACCACATTCCTGGCTTGTTGGCCTCTACGTCTCCGTGGGACCTTTATATATATCAATAACGTAATATAACGTAACCTAACCCAACCTATCATTTCGGCGGTAAAATTTGACAACATTTCTGGCGAGTTGGCCTCTACGTCTCCGTTGGACCTTTATATACATCAATAACGTAATATAACCTAACCTAAGCCAACCTATCATCTCGGCGGTAATATTTGACAACATTCCTGGCGAGTTGGCTTCTCCGTCTCCGTGGGACCTTTATATACATCAATAACGTAATATAACCTAACCTAACCCAACCTAACATCACGGCGGTAATATTTGGCAACATTCCCGGCTTGTTGGCCTCTACGTCTCCGTGGGACCTTTATGTACATCAATAACGTAATATAACGTAACCTAACCCAACCTAACTCTCTCGGGGTACCATTTAACCACATTCCTTGATTGTCGGGCCCTACTTCTCGGTAGGAACACTGTATACGTCTATGACGTAATACAACCTAACCTAAACCAACCTACCATTTCAGCGGTAATATTTGACAACATTCCTGGCGAGTTGGCCTCTACGTCTCCGCGGGACCTTTATATACATGAATAACGTAATATACCGTAACCTAACCCAACCTATCATTTCGGCGGTAAAATTTGACAACATTTCTGGCGAGTTAGCCTCGACGTCTCCGTGGGACCTTTATATACATCAATAACGTAATATAACCTAACCTAAGCCAACCTATCATCTCGGCGGTAATATTTGATAACATTCCTGGCGAGTTGGCCTCTACGTCTCCGGCGGACCTTTATATACATCAATAACGTAATATAACGTAACCTAACCCAACCTATCATCTCGGCGGTAATATTTGACATCATTCCTGGCGAGTTGGCCTCTACGTCTCCGTGGGACCTTTATATACATCAATAACATAATATAAGCTAGCCTAACCCAATCTAACATCTCGGCCGTAATATTTGACCACATTCCTGGCTTGTTGGCCTCTACGTCTCCGTGGGACCTTTATATATATCAATAACGTAATATAACGTAACCTAACCCAACCTATCATTTCGGCGGTAAAATTTGACAACATTTCTGGCGAGTTGGCCTCTACGTCTCCGTTGGACCTTTATATACATCAATAACGTAATATAACCTAACCTAAGCCAACCTATCATCTCGGCGGTAATATTTGACAACATTCCTGGCGAGTTGGCTTCTCCGTCTCCGTGGGACCTTTATATACATCAATAACGTAATATAACCTAACCTAACCCAACCTAACATCACGGCGGTAATATTTGACAACATTCCTGGCGAGTTGGCTTCTCCGTCTCCGTGGGACCTTTATATACATCAATAACGTAATATAACCTAACCTAACCCAACCTAACATCACGGCGGTAATATTTGGCAACATTCCCGGCTTGTTGGCCTCTACGTCTCCGTGGGACCTTTATATACATCAATAACGTAATATAACGTAACCTAACCCAACCTAACTCTCTCGGGGTACCATTTAACCACATTCCTTGATTGTCGGGCCCTACTTCTCGGTAGGAACACTGTATACGTCTATGACGTAATACAACCTAACCTAAACCAACCTACCATTTCAGCGGTAATATTTGACAACATTCCTGGCGAGTTGGCCTCTACGTCTCCGCGGGACCTTTATATACATGAATAACGTAATATACCGTAACCTAACCCAACCTATCATTTCGGCGGTAAAATTTGACAACATTTCTGGCGAGTTAGCCTCTACGTCTCCGTGGGACCTTTATATACATCAATGACGTAATATAACCTAACCTAACCCAACCTAACATCTCGGCGGTAATATTTGACCACATTCCTGGCTTGTTGGCCTCTACGTCTCCGTGGGACCTTTATATACATCAATAACGTAATATAACGTAACCTAACCCAACCTAACCTCTCGGGGTACCATTTAACCACATTCCTTGATTGTCGGGCCCTACTTCTCGGTGGGAACACTGTATACGTCTATGACGTAATACAACCTAACCTAAACCAACCTACCATCTCGGCGGTAATATTTGACAACATTCCTGACGAGTTGGCCTCTACGTATCCGTGGGATCTTCATATACATCAATAACGTAATATAACCTAACCTAACCCAACCTAACATCTCGGCGGTAATATTTGACAGCATTCCTGGCGAGTTGGCCTCCAGGTCTCCGTTTGACCTTCATATACATCAATAACGTAATATAGCCTAACCTAACCCAACCTATAATCTCGGCGGTAATATTTGACAACATTCCTGGCGAGTTGGCCTCTACGTCTCCGTGGGACCTTTATATACATCAATAACACAATATAAGCTAGCCTAATCCAATCTAACGTCTCGGCCGTAATATTTGACCACATTCCTGGCTTGTTGGCCTCTACGTCTCCGTGGGACCTTTATATACATCAATAACACAATATAAGCAAGCCTAACCCAATCTAACATCTCGGCGGTAATATTTGACCACATTCCTGGCTTGTTATCCTCTACGTCTCCGTGGGACCTTTATATACATCAATAACGTAATATAACCTAACCTAACCCAACCTAACATCTCGGGGGTAATATTTGAAAACATACCTGGCGAGTTGGCCTCTACTTCTCCGTGGGATCTTTATATATATCAATAACGTAATATAACCTAACCTAACCCAGCCTGACATCTCGGCGGCAGTATTTGGCAACATTCCCGGCTCGTTGGCCTCTACGTCCCCGTGGGACCTTTATATACATGAATAACGTAATATAACGTAACCTAACCTAACCTAACCTGTCGGGGTACCATTTGACCACATTCCTTGATTTTCGGGCCCTACTTCTCGGAGGGAACACTGTATACGTCTATGACGTAATACAACCTAACCTAAACCAACCTACCATCTCGGCGGTAATATTTGACAACATTCCTGACGAGTTGGCCTCTACGTCTCCGTGGGAACTTCATATACATCAATAACGTAATATAACCTAACCTAACCCAACCTAACATCTCGGCGGTAATATTTGACAGCATTCTTGGCAAGTTGGCCTCCAGGTCTCCGTTTGACCTTCATATACATCAATCACGTAATATAGCCTAACCTAACCCAACCTATAATCTCGGCGGTAATATTTGACAACATTCCTGGCGAGTTGGCCTCTTCGTCTCCGTGGGACCTTTATATACATCAATGACGTAATATAACCTAACCTAACCCAACCTAACATCTCGGCGGTAATATTTGACCACATTCCTGGCTTGTTGGCCTCTACGTCTCCGTGGGACCTTTATATACATCAATAACGTAATATAACGTAACCTAACCCAACCTAACCTCTCGGGGTACCATTTAACCACATTCCTTGATTGTCGGGCCCTACTTCTCGGTGGGAACACTGTATACGTCTATGACGTAATACAACCTAACCTAAACCAACCTACCATCTCGGCGGTAATATTTGACAACATTCCTGACGATTTGGCCTCTACGTATCCGTGGGATCTTCATATACATCAATAACGTAATATAACCTAACCTAACCCAACCTAACATCTCGGCGGTAATATTTGACAGCATTCCTGGCGAGTTGGCCTCCAGGTCTCCGTTTGACCTTCATATACATCAATAACGTAATATAGCCTAACCTAACCCAACCTATAATCTCGGCGGTAATATTTGTCCACATTCCTGGCTTGTTGGCCTCTACGTCTCCGTGGGACCTTTATATACATCAATAACGTAATATAACGTAACCTAACCCAACCTAACCTCTCGGGGTACCATTTAACCACATTCCTTGATTGTCGGGCCCTACTTCTCGGTGGGAACACTGTATACGTCTATGACGTAATACAACCTAACCTAAACCAACCTACCATCTCGGCGGTAATATTTGACAACATTCCTGACGAGTTGGCCTCTACGTATCCGTGGGATCTTCATATACATCAATAACGTAATATAACCTAACCTAACCCAACCTAACATCTCGGCGGTAATATTTGACAGCATTCCTGGCGAGTTGGCCTCCAGGTCTCCGTTTGACCTTCATATACATCAATAACGTAATATAGCCTAACCTAACCCAACCTATAATCTCGGCGGTAATATTTGACAACATTCCTGGCGAGTTGGCCTCTACGTCTCCGTGGGACCTTTATATACATCAATAACACAATATAAGCTAGCCTAATCCAATCTAACATCTCGGCCGTAATATTTGACCACATTCCTGGCTTGTTGGCCTCTACGTCTCCGTGGGACCTTTATATACATCAATAACACAATATAAGCAAGCCTAACCCAATCTAACATCTCGGCGGTAATATTTGACCACATTCCTGGCTTGTTGGCCTCTACGTCTCCGTGGGACCTTTATATACATCAATAACGTAATATAACCTAACCTAACCCAACCTAACATCTCGGGGGTAATATTTGAAAACATACCTGGCGAGTTGGCCTCTACTTCTCCGTGGGATCTTTATATATATCAATAACGTAATATAACCTAACCTAACCCAGCCTGACATCTCGGCGGTAATATTTGGCAACATTCCAGGCTCGTTGGCCTCTACGTCCCCGTGGGACCTTTATATACATGAATAACGTAATATAACGTAACCTAACCTAACCTAACCTGTCGGGGTACCATTTAACCACATTCCTTGATTTGCGGGCCCTACTTCTCGGTGGGAACACTGTATACGTCTATGACGTAATACAACCTAACCTAAACCAACCTACCATCTCGGCGGTAATATTTGACAACATTCCTGACGAGTTGGCCTCTACGTCTCCGTGGGAACTTCATATACATCAATAACGTAACATAACCTAACCTAACCCAACCTAACATCTCGGCGGTAATATTTGACAGCATTCTTGGCAAGTTGGCCTCCAGGTCTCCGTTTGACCTTCATATACATCAATCACGTAATATAGTCTAACCTAACCCAACCTATAATCTCGGCGGTAATATTTGACAACATTCCTGGCGAGTTGGCCTCTACGTCTCCGTGGGACCTTTATATACATCAATAACACAATATAAGCTAGCCTAATCCAATCTAACATCTCGGCCGTAATATTTGACCACATTCCTGGCTTGTTGGCCTCTACGTCTCCGTGGGACCTTTATATACATCAATAACACAATATAAGCAAGCCTAACCCAATCTAACATCTCGGCGGTAATATTTGACCACATTCCTGGCTTGTTGGCCTCTACGTCTCCGTGGGACCTTTATATACATCAATAACGTAATATAACCTAACCTAACCCAACCTAACATCTCGGGGGTAATATTTGAAAACATACCTGGCGAGTTGGCCTCTACTTCTCCGTGGGATCTTTATATATATCAATAACGTAATATAACCTAACCTAACCCAGCCTGACATCTCGGCGGTAATATTTGGCAACATTCCAGGCTCGTTGGCCTCTTCGTCCCCGTGGGACCTTTATATACATGAATAACGTAATATAACGTAACCTATCCTAACCTAACCTGTCGGGGTACCATTTAACCACATTCCTTGATTGTCGGGCCCTACTTCTCGGTAGGAACACTGTATACGTCTATGACGTAATACAACCTAACCTAAACCAACCTACCATTTCAGCGGTAATATTTGACAACATTCCTGGCGAGTTGGCCTCTACGTCTCCGCGGGACCTTTATATACATGAATAACGTAATATACCGTAACCTAACCCAACCTATCATTTCGGCGGTAAAATTTGACAACATTTCTGGCGAGTTAGCCTCTACGTCTCCGTGGGACCTTTATATACATCAATGACGTAATATAACCTTTTTTTTTTTTTTTTTTTAACGTGGGGAAATCCTCATGGATACCTCGGAGTTCGGGGGAACTCCGAGGTTATGCCGGACTCTTACCGGCTAAAACCCCACGGTGGCCACCAACGACGCTACTGAGGGAGAGCCGGGATCTCTTACGAACGCGACCGGCTCACCCTCAGCGTCTGGAGCCTCCCAGAAGAAGTCTGGGAGGCTCCCATCCCGAAAGGGAGAGGTCGCATCTAAGATGTGACCCCTCCCTCTCCCAAAGGATACCCCTGCAGCGACTTCAGGGCCACGTCCGAAGTCGCTGCACGTCTCGGAGGGGTGGCGTGCAATGGTCGCGATGGGCCCCCGTCCATCAGGACCGAGTCACCCCTCCGGACGGCCCCCCGCGCGGGTCACGGCCGTGGCGTACGCGGCTACGCCCCGGCCCGCGCGAGGGGCTGTCACCCCCCGGAGACTGAGTCCCCTATGGGCGCCCGGCGATGTCCACACGGTGGACATCCCCCGGCGCCGGTGGAGGGCGGCGTCGCCTGCGTCGCCGCCGTTGACGGGAGGGATCGCTAACTTCGCGATCCCTCTCCGCCGCTTCCTTCGCCCGCATGACGGCCTCGCAGAAGGCCGCCATAGCCCGCCAGGATCTGGCATCCTCTACCATCCGTCTAAGTACGGATGGCAATGCCAGATCCTGGCCCACCTCGCTCCGGAGGACACGACGCCGCACCTCCCACGCTGGACAAAACTCCAGTGTGTGCTGCGCCGTGTCCCTCTGGTCACCACAGTGGTGACACGCCGCCGTGGCTTCCCGTCCTATCCGGCGCAGGTACTCACCGAAGCATCCGTGCCCGGTGAGGACCTGCGTGGTCCGGTAGGATAGCCCTCGGCTTCGGCTCACCCATCTATCGAGGATGGGCAATACCGCCCCGACGGTCCGGTGACTCCCATGGGTGGCGCGAAGTCGCTTCTCCCACTTGGCCACCAAAGACCGCCAGGCCCAGGCTCTGACCGCCTCCTCCGACTGGGGTGAGACATCCTGGCAGAGACGAAGGTGTCCGTAGACAAACGCTTCGCGCTCCGCCAGGAGCTCCAGGGGTGGTAACCCTGCCAGAGTTCCCGCCGCCTCATGAGACACCGTGCGGTATCCCCTGATCACCCTGATGGCAAGGCGCCGCCAAACACTGCGAAGCAGTGCCCGGCCGCGCCGGTTGGCCATCAGGGCGTCCGCCCAGATCGGGGCTCCATATAGTGCCATCGACCGCACGATGCCCGCATAAAGGCGGCGTACCCTCGCGTCCGGACCCCCCAGGTTGGGCAGCAAGCGACCCAAGCTGGCCGCCGCTTTTTCCAACCTGGGTGCCAGGAGCGCGAAGTGGCGCCCAAAAGCCCAGGAGCCGTCCAGGTGAAGTCCGAGATATTTTATCGCGGGCTTCACCTGGATGCGGGTGTCCCCTACTCGGATCCAGGTATCGGCGAGTGACCTCCCATTTCGACGGAGGAGATGACGGTCCAAGAACCACATCGCCTCCGTCTTGTGAGGAGCCAGCTCCAAACCCATACCCCGAATCAGGGAAGCCACGGTGGCCACTCCCACCTCGGCGCGCTGGACGATCCTCCCGCTGGTACGCCCACCGGCTACCAACACGGTATCGTCAGCGTAGCAGACTACGCTGACACCGGTGGGAAGGAGGACCCGCAGCGCCGCGTCGTACCCCACGTCCCACAGGAGGGGTCCCAAAACTGACCCCTGGGGTACGCCGCGACTAATCTCCCTCGTGCAGGTGTTTCCACCCCGGCCCACGTACTCGACGCACCTGCCGCTAAGGTAGGAGCCGACCGCCACCCGCAGGTATTGAGGGACTCCATGTCGTTCGAGTCCCCTGCGGATGGCCTCCCAAGAGAGGGAGTTGAAGGCATTGACGATGTCCAAGGACACCGCCAATGCCATCCCTCCCCGGGCAGTAGCCGAGCCCGCCAAGGTACGGACCCGATCGATCGCGTCGATCGTGGACCGCCCCCGGCGGAAGCCGAACTGGCACTCGGCCAGGTCGGGTCCTACCCGCTCCAGGTGCCTGGTGAGTCGGGAAGCCACGATTCTCTCGTAGAGCTTCCCGATCTCATCCAGGAGCACGATGGGTCGATAGCCCGAGGGAGATTCAGCGTCCCGGCCCTCCTTCCGCAGGAGAACCAGGCGTCCGAGCCGCCACCGAGATGGGTACGTCCCCGACTTCAGGATGGCTGTAAAAAGCCTCCGAAGTCGGGGACCCAGAACGCGCAGGGCCAAGACCAGCACGCGGCCGGGGACGCCGTCGGGACCCGGAGCCGTATTCCGAGCCCCGAGACGTCTCACCGCCCCGGCCAACTCCTCCTCCGTAACCTCCAGCCCCGCGGACCACCCGTCCACCTGAGTCGGGAAGGCGGCCGATGCGCTCCCAGATGGGAACAACGCATCGACCACCTCTCCGAGAAGCCGGGGTTCCATCGTCTCGGTCACCGGGGGGCCATAAGCCCTAAGCTTGTTTAGGACAAGCCTATATGGACGCCCCCACGGATCCCGATCCAACGAACGAAGAAGTCCGTCCCAAGCGCTGGTCTTGGCCCTCCCGATGGCCTGTTGCAGCTGAACCGTCAGCTGACGATATTCAGCGTACAACAGGGCCGTCCGTGCCTCGTCCCGACGTCTCCTCCTCCGAAACCTGGTGTACCGGCGTCGCGCCGTCGCGCAACTCGCTCGTAGCCGCGCGATGTCGTCCGACCACCAGTACACCGGCCTCCGGGGCGGAAGTCGACCGGCCCCCGGCATCGCCGTCCTGCAGATTGCAGTCAGGGCGCCATCGAACCAGTCGGCCTCCGCCTCCACGTCGGTGACGGGCTCGGCCGACGGCTCCGACCAAGCCACGGCATGGACGGCAGCCATCAGGGCGTCCTCGTCAAGGGCTCTGAGAGCCCACCTCCTTCGCTGCTGGCGTGGACCAGCTTGGCGGCCCGGGGCGGTCCCGGAGACTTCTATCCGAACGTACCAGTGATCGGATAGAGTCTCCGTGGACTCGTCCACCGTCCACCCCGTGACCCGCGGTACGGCGGCAGGGGAAGCCCATGAAAGATCCACGATGCTTGTACCCTGCCATCGCACGCACGTACTGGTCGATCCTCGGTTGAGCAACCGAAGATCGAGACCAGCAGCCCACTCCAAAACCGTCTCGCCCCTCGCGTCCGTCCTGGGGGACCCCCATGCCGAAGCATGTGCGTTGAAGTCCCCCAAGACGAGTACCTGGCGGGCCGAGAACTGGGACAAAAAGTTCCCAAGCCCGTCCAGATACTCCTCGAACGACTCTAGGGGCCAGCGCGGTGGAGCATAGGTCCCCACCAGCACGAAGCCCGCCCAGTCCACAGCCACGAAGCCCCGTCCATCGCCCAAAAAGGCGAACGGCGGAACCCGCGAGGCCGCAGCCTGAGCTATGGCCACCGACCCTTCGCGATCCCCGACCCAGGACGGTCGGTCGGGGATCACGAAGGGTTCAGCGACCACCGCAACGTCAACCCCGCCCGCCATAAGACCCTCGACCAAGAGATCGTGGGCTCGGCGGGCGTGGTTGACGTTCGCCTGGAGGACTCTGGTCGGGGGGAAGTTTATGCCATATCCATGGCCTCCCCCCGGCCAGAGTCCTCCGCCGGGGTAACAATGCCCCCGGCCTCCTTCACCCCCTTAGTGCTCCCTCCCGGCGGCCCACCCTTCACACCCCCCTTCGGTGGCTGCGGCGCCCTCGTCCCCATGCGCCCCTTCCGCGTCGGGGGGTTACACTTAACCCCCCCGAGTCTGTGGTCGGCCGGTCGCCCCAAGTCCGCACACAGCGGACAGTGGGGGGCGGCCGCCCGACATACATTCGCCCGGTGACCGGGGGAACCGCAGTTGTAACAACGGTCGCCCCGGTCAACTTCGGCAGAACATTGCTGCCGTACGTGCCCCTTAACCAGACAGCGATAACACTGCTGGGGACGAGGTTTCAGGGCCTCCACCTTGGCCCTGCACCAACCCACCTTTATCCACCCCAAGGTTGCCGCTTTACGAGCGGCCACCAAGGGGCATTGGATCCACAGTGTTCCTAGTCCCAGGGGTGAGGACCTTATTTCACCGGTCCTCACCTCCGCGGCCAGGCACCCTGCCGCCGCAGCCACCGACTCCGCCACCTCAGATGAGGTGACGGAGTCGTCGAGCCCACTCACTCTCAACTCCGCCCTCTTGGAAGGGCATGAGACCCGGATCTCGGTGTCCGCCAAGGCCACCCTTAATTTATCTGCTAAGAGGGCGGCCTTTGCCGCCTTCTCAGGACCGGGGATTTCCAACAGGAAACCCCCAGTCCTTGCACGCCTTGGGCGCACCTCCTCGATCCCTAACTCGCTCAGGGAGACCCTCTGCCGAGCCGCGACCAGGATCTCTTGATAAGATCCTTTGCTACCCGACGGCAGCGTAAGGGCCACAGCCGCGGCTCGAGGGGGCCTCCCGAGCTTGACGGGCACCTTGGCGGACACAGAGGTCCCCTGCATCCGATTCTTCGCAGCCCGCTGCGCCCTCCGCCCGACCACCTTAGACCAGGACATCTCGCCCTGAGCCGACCCACCAGATGATGGGCCCGCTGTCGGTACCTTTAGTGCCTCCATCGTTTCCCTCCGCCCGGAAACCGAGCGGCGGCGAACCACCTCCTTCGAAGAAGAAGTCCGAGCAGCGGGAGGCTTAAACGCCTCCGCCTTCTTCTTCTTCTTCTTCCTCTTCTTCTTCCTCATCACCTCCCCATCCTCCTTACCACCCCCACTCGCAGGAGTGGGGGCAGTGACGGCCGCGGTTTGGGACGAAGGGGAAGACGAAGTCCCCTTAAACCTCGCCATATAGGCCGACAACTTTTCGTCGACGATGCGGGCGACTGTGTCTGCGAGGGACACCATGTCGACCGCACCGCCGACTTTATCAATATCCGCCCTAGGCGCCGGAGGCGGAGTTCGCCTCTCCAGATCCTTAATGCGGCCCCGTAGGGCCGCATTTTCGGCCTTCAAAGACTCCAATTCCCCCCTCAGGGCGGATAAGTCCGCCCTAACTTCGGGTCCTTCCCGTGCGGTGGAGTTCGTAGACTCCAGCGCGCTTTGCACAAGTGCGCACAAAGTGCGCGCACTTTCGCGCAATCGTCGCGCGAACACGCCTTTGAGGTTGGTGGACCTGGCAGCCACCCATTCGACGCGGTTCATTGCCGCGAGGGCTTCTCTTCCCAACTCTGCAGAGGGGACGCTCCTGAACTCCATTGCATACTCCTCTACTGAGGGGATATGTTTGGCCGCCTTGCTTGGCGGCGGGGCCGGATCATCGGCCCTAAGAATTTTCTCCTCCTCCTCCAGTCGCAGCTTCTTCAGCTCCGTCTGGAGGAGTTTTTCCTTGGCCGCCTGCAGGCCCAGATATTCGCCCGTTGTCAGGGGGCGTCCCCTCTTCCTGGCCGGTCCCGACCCAGCAACCCTCAGAGACGACCACGACACATCAGTGTCGCAGTCGTGGTCCGAGGGGGCCGGAGAGGCCGCCCTGGACGTTACGGACCCCACCGAGAACGGGGATCCCGCCCTCGATGGACGTGCCGATGGCACCTTTGAGGGGTCCGGATGTGTGCTCCCAACCCCCTCTCCGCTGTAGGTAGAAGAAAGGGACCACCCATCCGGGTTATGCCGCCCTTCCCTCCCTTCTCTTCCAGAATGGAGCGACTCCGAGGCCAGCGCTCCGGACCTCCCAGCGGCGCCTCGTGAAGAGGCAAGCCTCTCCACAGAGACGACCACTGGACGCACCGGCGCCGGCATCGAAGTGCCAGCTCCATCGCCCCTCCCACACCTACTCCCCCCCAACCCGGTTTTATCAAAAGAATCCATACGAATCCCACGAGTAGTGTCGGAACAAACCCGTCACCCCCGGCAGAGCCGCGTACCGGGGGAAGGCATTTATACACCCGGGGGGCGCCAGGTACCCCGGGGTTGGTCCGCTCAGCACCGATGCACCCACCGGCCACACCCAGCCGCGAAGGACTGAGCGCGTCCCCTCGCCGCGGACCGAAACTTGAGACAGAGACTTTTTATAGAGGTTTATCCCCTCGCGGGCCGGCCGGTTAAGGCAAGCCCCCCGTTCCGGCGAAACATGACCACCGGTCTACGGTATCAGCCAGAGCCCCGTTTGCCACTGGGACGAGCCCAATGTTACCAGGTTCCACCACGAGGAGGAGGGGATGGCACGTGCTGCTGCAAACTGCAACTGCAGTCCGCAACAACTTTAGAACCCGACGTAATATAACCTAACCTAACCCAACCTAACATCTCGGCGGTAATATTTGACCACATTCCTGGCTTGTTGGCCTCTACGTCTCCGTGGGACCTTTATATACATCAATAACGTAATATAACGTAACCTAACCCAACCTAACCTCTCGGGGTACCATTTAACCACATTCCTTGATTGTCGGGCCCTACTTCTCGGTGGGAACACTGTATACGTCTATGACGTAATACAACCTATCCTAAACCAACCTACCATCTCGGCGGTAATATTTGACAACATTCCTGACGAGTTGGCCTCTACGTATCCGTGGGATCTTCATATACATCAATAACGTAATATAACCTAACCTAACCCAACCTAACATCTCGGCGGTAATATTTGACAGCATTCCTGGCGAGTTGGCCTCCAGGTCTCCGTTTGACCTTCATATACATCAATAACGTAATATAGCCTAACCTAACCCAACCTATAATCTCGGCGGTAATATTTGACAACATTCCTGGCGAGTTGGCCTCTACGTCTCCGTGGGACCTTTATATACATCGATAACACAATATAAGCTAGCCTAATCCAATCTAACATCTCGGCCGTAATATTTGACCACATTCCTGGCTTGTTGGCCTCTACGTCTCCGTGGGACCTTTATATACATCAATAACACAATATAAGCAAGCCTAACCCAATCTAACATCTCGGCGGTAATATTTGACCACATTCCTGGCTTGTTGGCCTCTACGTCTCCGTGGGACCTTTATATACATCAATAACCTTATATAACCTAACCTAACCCAACCTAACATCTCGGGGGTAATATTTGAAAACATACCTGGCGAGTTGGCCTCTACTTCTCCGTGGGATCTTTATATATATCAATAACGTAATATAACCTAACCTAACCCAGCCTGACATCTCGGCGGTAGTATTTGGCAACATTCCAGGCTCGTTGGCCTCTACGTCCCCGTGGGACCTTTATATACATGAATAACGTAATATAACGTAACCTAACCTAACCTAACCTGTCGGGGTACCATTTAACCACATTCCTTGATTTTCGGGCCCTACTTCTCGGTGGGAACACTGTATACGTCTATGACGTAATACAACCTAACCTAAACCAACCTACCATCTCGGCGGTAATATTTGACAACATTCCTGACGAGTTGGCCTCTACGTCTCCGTGGGAACTTCATATACATCAATAACGTAATATAACCTAACCTAACCCAAACTAACATCTCGGCGGTAATATTTGACAGCATTCTTGGCAAGTTGGCCTCCAGGTCTCCGTTTGACCTTCATATACATCAATCACGTAATATAGCCTAACCTAACCCAACCTATAATCTCGGCGGTAATATTTGACAACATTCCTGGCGAGTTGGCCTCTACGTCTCCGTGGGACCTTTATATACATCAATAACGTAATATAACCTAACCTAACCCAACCTAACATCTCGGCGGTAATATTTGACAACATTCCTGGCGAGTTGGCTTCTCCGTCTCCGTGGGACCTTTATATACATCAATAACGTAATATAACCTAACCTAACCCAACCTAACATCTCGGCGGTAATATTTGGCAACATTCCCGGCTTGTTGGCCTCTACGTCTCCGTGGGACCTTTATATACATCAATAACGTAATATAACGTAACCTAACCCAACCTATCACCTCGGCGGTAATATTTGACATCATTCCTGGCGAGTTGGCCTCTACGTCTCCGTGGGACCTTTATATACATCAATAACACAATATAAGCTAGCCTAACCCAATCTAACATCTCAGCCGTAATATTTGACCACATTCCTGGCTTGTTGGCCTCTACGTCTCCGTGGGACCTTTATATACATCAATAACGTAATATCACCTAACCTAAGCCAACCTATCATCTTGGCTGTAATATTTGACAACATTCCTGGCGAGTTGGCCTCTAGGTCTCCGTTTGACCTTCATATACATCAATAACGTAATATAACCTAACCTAACCCAACCTATCATCTCGGCGGTAATATTTCACATCATTCCTGGCGAGTTGGCCTCTACGTCTCCGTGGGACCTTTATATACATCAATAACACAATATAAGCTAGCCTAACATAATCTAACACCTCGGCGGTAATATTTGACCACATTCCTGGCTTGTTGGCCTCTACGTCTCCGTGGGACCTTTATATACATCAATAACGTAATATAACCTAACCTAACCCAACCTAACATCTCGGCGGTAATATTTGACAACATTCCTGGCGAGTTGGCTTCTCCGTCTCCGTGGGACCTTTATATACATCAATAACGTAATATAACCTAACCTAACCCAACCTAACATCACGGCGGTAATATTTGACAACATTCCTGGCGAGTTGGCTTCTCCGTCTCCGTGGGACCTTTATATACATCAATAACGTAATATAACCTAACCTAACCCAACCTAACATCACGGCGGTAATATTTGGCAACATTCCCGGCTTGTTGGCCTCTACGTCTCCGTGGGACCTTTATATACATCAATAACGTAATATAACGTAACCTAACCCAACCTAACTCTCTCGGGGTACCATTTAACCACATTCCTTGATTGTCGGGCCCTACTTCTCGGTAGGAACACTGTATACGTCTATGACGTAATACAACCTAACCTAAACCAACCTACCATTTCAGCGGTAATATTTGACAACATTCCTGGCGAGTTGGCCTCTACGTCTCCGCGGGACCTTTATATACATCAATAACGTAATATACCGTAACCTAACCCAACCTATCATTTCGGCGGTAAAATTTGACAACATTTCTGGCGAGTTAGCCTCGACGTCTCCGTGGGACCTTTATATACATCAATAACGTAATATAACCTAACCTAAGCCAACCTATCATCTCGGCGGTAATATTTGATAACATTCCTGGCGAGTTGGCCTCTACGTCTCCGGCGGACCTTTATATACATCAATAACGTAATATAACGTAACCTAACCCAACCTATCATCTCGGCGGTAATATTTGACATCATTCCTGGCGAGTTGGCCTCTACGTCTCCGTGGGACCTTTATATACATCAATAACACAATATAAGCTAGCCTAACCCAATCCAACATCTCGGCCGTAATATTTGACCACATTCCTGGCTTGTTGGCCTCTACGTCTCCGTGGGACCTTTATATATATCAATAACGTAATATAACGTAACCTAACCCAACCTAACATCTCGGCGGTAATATTTGGCAACATTCCCGGCTTGTTGGCCTCTACGTCTCCGTGGGACCTTTATATACATCAATAACGTAATATAACCTAACCTAACCCAACCTAACATCTCGGCGGTAATATTTGACAACATTCCTGGCGAGTTGGCTTCTCCGTCTCCGTGGGACCTTTATATACATCAATAACGTAATATAACCTAACCTAACCCAACCTAACATCACGGCGGTAATATTTGTAAACATTCCTGGCGAGTTGGCTTCTCCGTCTCCGTGGGACCTTTATATACATCAATAACGTAATATAACCTAACCTAACCCAACCTAACATCACGGCGGTAATATTTGGCAACATTCCCGGCTTGTTGGCCTCTACGTCTCCGTGGGACCTTTATATACATCAATAACGTAATATGACGTAACCTAACCCAACCTAACTCTCTCGGGGTACCATTTAACCACATTCCTTGATTGTCGGGCCCTACTTCTCGGTAGGAACACTGTATACGTCTATGACGTAATACAACCTAACCTAAACCAACCTACCATTTCAGCGGTAATATTTGACGACATTCCTGTCGAGTTGGCCTCTACGTCTCCGCGGGACCTTTATATACATGAATAACGTAATATACCGTAACCTAACCCAACCTATAATTTCGGCGGTAAAATTTGACAACATTTCTGGCGAGTTAGCCTCGACGTCTCCGTGGGACCTTTATATACATCAATAACGTAATATAACCTAACCTAAGCCAACCTATCATCTCGGCGGTAATATTTGATAACATTCCTGGCGAGTTGGCCTCTACGTCTCCGGCGGACCTTTATATACATCAATAACGTAATATAACGTAACCTAACCCAACCTATCATCTCGGCGGTAATATTTGACATCATTCCTGGCGAGTTGGCCTCTACGTCTCCGTGGGACCTTTATATACATCAATAACACAATATAAGCTAGCCTAACCCAATCTAACATCTCGGCCGTAATATTTGACCACATTCCTGGCTTGTTGGCCTCTACGTCTCCGTGGGACCTTTATATATATCAATAACGTAATATAACGTAACCTAACCCAACCTATCATTTCGGCGGTAAAATTTGACAACATTTCTGGCGAGTTGGCCTCTACGTCTCCGTGGGACCTTTATATACATCAATAACGTAATATAACCTAACCTAAGCCAACCTATCATCTCAGCGGTAATATTTGAGAACATTCCTGGCGAGTTGGCCTCGACGTCTCCGTGAGACCTTTATATACATCAATAACGTAATATAACTTAACCTAACCCAACCTATCATTTCGGCGGTAAAATTTGACAACATTTCTGGCGAGTTGGCCTCTACGTCTCGGTTGGACCTTTATATAAATCAATAACGTAATATAACCTAACCTAAGCCAACCTATCATCTCGGCGGTAATATTTGACAACATTCCTGGCGAGTTGGCCTCTACGTCTCCGTGGGACCTTTATATATATCAATAACGTAATATAACCTAACCTAACCCAACCTAACATCTCGGCGGTAATATTTGACAACATTCCTGGCGAGTTGGATTCTCCGTCTCCGTGGGATCTTTATATACATCAATAACGTAATATAACCTAACCTAACCCAACCTAACATCTCGGCGGTAACATTTGGCAACATTCCCGGCTTGTTGGCCTCTACGTCTCCGTGGGACCTTTATATACATCAATAACGTAATATAACCTAACCTAACCCAACCTAACATCTCGGCGGTAATATTTGACAACATTCCTGGCGAGTTGGATTCTCCGTCTCCGTGGGATCTTTATATGCATCAATAACGTAATATAACCTAACCTAACCCAACCTAACATCTCGGCGGTAATATTTGGCAACATTCCCGGCTTGTTGGCCTCTACGTCTCCGTGGGACCTTTATATACATCAATAACGTAATATAACCTAACCTAACCCAACCTAACATCTCGGCGGTAATATTTGACCACATTCCTGGCTTGTTGGCCTCTACGTCTCCGTGGGACCTTTATATACATCAATAACACAATATAAGCAAGCCTAACCCAAACTAACATCTCGGCGGTAATATTTGACAACATTCCTGGCGAGTTGGCTTCTCCGTCTCCGTGGGACCTTTATATATAATCAATAACGTAATATAACCTAACCTAACTCAACTTAACATGTCGGCGGTAATATTTGGCAACATTCCTGGCGAGATGGCCTCTACTTCTCCGTGGGACCTTTATATACATCAATAACGTAATATAACCTAACCTAAGCCAACCTATCATCTCGGCGGTAATATTTGATAACATTCCTGGCGAGTTGGCCTCTACGTCTCCGGCGGACCTTTATATACATCAATAACGTAATATAACGTAACCTAACCCAACCTATCATCTCGGCGGTAATATTTGACATCATTCCTGGCGAGTTGGCCTCTACGTCTCCGTGGGACCTTTATATACATCAATAACACAATATAAGCTAGCCTAACCCAATCCAACATCTCGGCCGTAATATTTGACCACATTCCTGGCTTGTTGGCCTCTACGTCTCCGTGGGACCTTTATATATATCAATAACGTAATATAACGTAACCTAACCCAACCTAACATCTCGGCGGTAATATTTGGCAACATTCCCGGCTTGTTGGCCTCTACGTCTCCGTGGGACCTTTATATACATCAATAACGTAATATAACCTAACCTAACCCAACCTAACATCTCGGCGGTAATATTTGACAACATTCCTGGCGAGTTGGCTTCTCCGTCTCCGTGGGACCTTTATATACATCAATAACGTAATATAACCTAACCTAACCCAACCTAACATCACGGCGGTAATATTTGTAAACATTCCTGGCGAGTTGGCTTCTCCGTCTCCGTGGGACCTTTATATACATCAATAACGTAATATAACCTAACCTAACCCAACCTAACATCACGGCGGTAATATTTGGCAACATTCCCGGCTTGTTGGCCTCTACGTCTCCGTGGGACCTTTATATACATCAATAACGTAATATGACGTAACCTAACCCAACCTAACTCTCTCGGGGTACCATTTAACCACATTCCTTGATTGTCGGGCCCTACTTCTCGGTAGGAACACTGTATACGTCTATGACGTAATACAACCTAACCTAAACCAACCTACCATTTCAGCGGTAATATTTGACGACATTCCTGTCGAGTTGGCCTCTACGTCTCCGCGGGACCTTTATATACATGAATAACGTAATATACCGTAACCTAACCCAACCTATAATTTCGGCGGTAAAATTTGACAACATTTCTGGCGAGTTAGCCTCGACGTCTCCGTGGGACCTTTATATACATCAATAACGTAATATAACCTAACCTAAGCCAACCTATCATCTCGGCGGTAATATTTGATAACATTCCTGGCGAGTTGGCCTCTACGTCTCCGGCGGACCTTTATATACATCAATAACGTAATATAACGTAACCTAACCCAACCTATCATCTCGGCGGTAATATTTGACATCATTCCTGGCGAGTTGGCCTCTACGTCTCCGTGGGACCTTTATATACATCAATAACACAATATAAGCTAGCCTAACCCAATCTAACATCTCGGCCGTAATATTTGACCACATTCCTGGCTTGTTGGCCTCTACGTCTCCGTGGGACCTTTATATATATCAATAACGTAATATAACGTAACCTAACCCAACCTATCATTTCGGCGGTAAAATTTGACAACATTTCTGGCGAGTTGGCCTCTACGTCTCCGTGGGACCTTTATATACATCAATAACGTAATATAACCTAACCTAAGCCAACCTATCATCTCAGCGGTAATATTTGAGAACATTCCTGGCGAGTTGGCCTCGACGTCTCCGTGAGACCTTTATATACATCAATAACGTAATATAACTTAACCTAACCCAACCTATCATTTCGGCGGTAAAATTTGACAACATTTCTGGCGAGTTGGCCTCTACGTCTCGGTTGGACCTTTATATAAATCAATAACGTAATATAACCTAACCTAAGCCAACCTATCATCTCGGCGGTAATATTTGACAACATTCCTGGCGAGTTGGCCTCTACGTCTCCGTGGGACCTTTATATATATCAATAACGTAATATAACCTAACCTAACCCAACCTAACATCTCGGCGGTAATATTTGACAACATTCCTGGCGAGTTGGATTCTCCGTCTCCGTGGGATCTTTATATACATCAATAACGTAATATAACCTAACCTAACCCAACCTAACATCTCGGCGGTAACATATGGCAACATTCCCGGCTTGTTGGCCTCTACGTCTCCGTGGGACCTTTATATACATCAATAACGTAATATAACCTAACCTAACCCAACCTAACATCTCGGCGGTAATATTTGACAACATTCCTGGCGAGTTGGATTCTCCGTCTCCGTGGGATCTTTATATGCATCAATAACGTAATATAACCTAACCTAACCCAACCTAACATCTCGGCGGTAATATTTGGCAACATTCCCGGCTTGTTGGCCTCTACGTCTCCGTGGGACCTTTATATACATCAATAACGTAATATAACCTAACCTAACCCAACCTAACATCTCGGCGGTAATATTTGACCACATTCCTGGCTTGTTGGCCTCTACGTCTCCGTGGGACCTTTATATACATCAATAACACAATATAAGCAAGCCTAACCCAAACTAACATCTCGGCGGTAATATTTGACAACATTCCTGGCGAGTTGGCTTCTCCGTCTCCGTGGGACCTTTATATATAATCAATAACGTAATATAACCTAACCTAACTCAACTTAACATGTCGGCGGTAATATTTGGCAACATTCCTGGCGAGATGGCCTCTACTTCTCCGTGGGACCTTTATATATATCAATAACGTAATATAACCTAACCTAACCCAGCCTGACATCTCGGCGGTAATATTTGGCAACATTCCAGGCTCGTTGGCCTCTACGTCTCCGTGGGACCTTTATATACAACAATAACGTAATATAACGTAACCTAACCCAACCTAACCTCTCGGGGTACCATTTAACTACATTCCTTGATTGTCGGGCCCTACTTCTCGGTGGGAACAGTGTATACGTCTATGACGTAATACAACCTAACCTAAACCAACCTACCATCTCGGCGGTAATATTTGACAACATTCATGACGAGTTGGCCTCTACGTCTCCGTGGGAACTTCATATACATCAATAACGTAATATAACCTAACCTAACCCAAACTAACATCTCGGCGGTAATATTTGACAGCATTCTTGGCAAGTTGGCCTCCAGGTCTCCGTTTGACCTTCATATACATCAATCACGTAATATAGCCTAACCTAACCCAACCTATAATCTCGGCGGTAATATTTGACAACATTCCTGGCGAGTTGGCCTCTACGTCTCCGTGGGACCTTTATATACATCAATAACGTAATATAACCTAACCTAACCCAACCTAACATCTCGGCGGTAATATTTGACGACATTCCTGGCGAGTTGGCTTCTCCGTCTCCGTGGGACCTTTATATACATCAATAACGTAATATAACCTAACCTAACCCAACCTAACATCTCGGCGGTAATATTTGGCAACATTCCCGGCTTGTTGGCCTCTACGTCACCGTGGGACCTTTATATACATCAATAACGTAATATAACGTAACCTAACCCAACCTATCACCTCGGCGGTAATATTTGACATCATTCCTGGCGAGTTGGCCTCTACGTCTCCGTGGGACCTTTATATACATCAATAACACAATATAAGCTAGCCTAACCCAATCTAACATCTCAGCCGTAATATTTGACCACATTCCTGGCTTGTTGGCCTCTACGTCTCCGTGGGACCTTTATATACATCAATAACACAATATAAGCTAGCCTAACCCAATCTAACATCTCGGCGGTAATATTTGACCACATTCCTGGCTTGTTGGCCTCTACGTCTCCGTGGGACCTTTATATACATCAATAACGTAATATCACCTAACCTAAGCCAACCTATCATCTTGGCTGTAATATTTGACAACATTCCTGGCGAGTTGGCCTCTAGGTCTCCGTTTGACCTTCATATACATCAATAACGTAATATAACCTAACCTAACCCAACCTATCATCTCGGCGGTAATATTTCACATCATTCCTGGCGAGTTGGCCTCTACGTCTCCGTGGGACCTTTATATACATCAATAACACAATATAAGCTAGCCTAACATAATCTAACACCTCGGCGGTAATATTTGACCACATTCCTGGCTTGTTGGCCTCTACGTCTCCGTGGGACCTTTATATACATCAATAACGTAATATAACCTAACCTAACCCAACCTAACATCTCGTCGGTAATATTTGACAACATTCCTGGCGAGTTGGCTTCTCCGTCTCCGTGGGACCTTTATATACATCAATAACGTAATATAACCTAACCTAACCCAACCTAACATCACGGCGGTAATATTTGACAACATTCCTGGCGAGTTGGCTTCTCCGTCTCCGTGGGACCTTTATATACATCAATAACGTAATATAACCTAACCTAACCCAACCTAACTTCACGGCGGTAATATTTGGCAACATTCCCGGCTTGTTGGCCTCTACGTCTCCGTGGGACCTTTATATACATCAATAACGTAATATAACGTAACCTAACCCAACCTAACTCTCTCGGGGTACCATTTAACCACATTCCTTGATTGTCGGGCCCTACTTCTCGGTAGGAACACTGTATACGTCTATGACGTAATACAACCTAACCTAAACCAACCTACCATTTCAGCGGTAATATTTGACAACATTCCTGGCGAGTTGGCCTCTACGTCTCCGCGGGACCTTTATATACATGAATAACGTAATATACCGTAACCTAACCCAACCTATCATTTCGGCGGTAAAATTTGACAACATTTGTGGCGAGTTAGCCTCTACGTCTCCGTGGGACCTTTATATACATCAATGACGTAATATAACCTAACCTAACCCAACCTAACATCTCGTCGGTAATATTTGACAACATTCCTGGCGAGTTGGCTTCTCCGTCTCCGTGGGACCTTTATATACATCAATAACGTAATATAACCTAACCTAACCCAACCTAACATCACGGCGGTAATATTTGACAACATTCCTGGCGAGTTGGCTTCTCCGTCTCCGTGGGACCTTTATATACATCAATAACGTAATATAACCTAACCTAACCCAACCTAACATCACGGCGGTAATATTTGGCAACATTCCCGGCTTGTTGGCCTCTACGTCTCCGTGGGACCTTTATATACATCAATAACGTAATATAACGTAACCTAACCCAACCTAACTCTCTCGGGGTACCATTTAACCACATTCCTTGATTGTCGGGCCCTACTTCTCGGTAGGAACACTGTATACGTCTATGACGTAATACAACCTAACCTAAACCAACCTACCATTTCAGCGGTAATATTTGACCACATTCCTGGCTTGTTGGCCTCTACGTCTCCGTGGGACCTTTATATACATCAATAACGTAATATAACGTAACCTAACCCAACCTAACCTCTCGGGGTACCATTTAACCACATTCCTTGATTGTCGGGCCCTACTTCTCGGTGGGAACACTGTATACGTCTATGACGTAATACAACCTAACCTAAACCAACCTACCATCTCGGCGGTAATATTTGACAACATTCCTGACGAGTTGGCCTCTACGTATCCGTGGGATCTTCATATACATCAATAACGTAATATAACTTAACCTAACCCAACCTAACATCTCGGCGGTAATATTTGACAGCATTCCTGGCGAGTTGGCCTCCAGGTCTCCGTTTGACCTTCATATACAGCAATAACGTAATATAGCCTAACCTAACCCAACCTATAATCTCGGCGGTAATATTTGACAACATTCCTGGCGAGTTGGCCTCTACGTCTCCGTGGGACCTTTATATACATCAATAACACAATATAAGCTAGCCTAATCCAATCTAACATCTCGGCCGTAATATTTGACCACATTCCTGGCTTGTTGGCCTCTACGTCTCCGTGGGACTTTTATATACATCAATAACACAATATAAGCAAGCCTAACCCAATCTAACATCTCGGCGGTAATATTTGACCACATTCCTGGCTTGTTGGCCTCTACGTCTCCGTGGGACCTTTATATACATCAATAACGTAATATAACCTAACCTAACCCAACCTAACATCTCGGGGGTAATATTTGAAAACATACCTGGCGAGTTGGCCTCTACTTCTCCGTGGGATCTTTATATATATCAATAACGTAATATAACCTAACCTAACCCAGCCTGACATCTCGGCGGTAATATTTGGCAACATTCCAGGCTCGCTGGCCTCTACGTCCCCGTGGGACCTTTATATACATGAATAACGTAATATAACGTAACCTAACCTAACCTAACCTGTCGGGGTACCATTTAACCACATTCCTTGATTTTCGGGCCCTACTTCTCGGTGGGAACACTGTATACGTCTATGACGTAATACAACCTAACCTAAACCAACCTACCATCTCGGCGGTAATATTTGACAACATTCCTGACGAGTTGGCCTCTACGTCTCCGTGGGAACTTCATATACATCAATAACGTAACATAACCTAACCTAACCCAACCTAACATCTCGGCGGTAATATTTGACAGCATTCTTGGCAAGTTGGCCTCCAGGTCTCCGTTTGACCTTCATATACATCAATTACGTAATATAGCCTAACCTAACCCAACCTATAATCTCGGCGGTAATATTTGACAACATTCCTGGCGAGTTGGCCTCTACGTCTCCGTGGGAACTTTATATACATCAATAACACAATATAAGCTAGCCTAATCCAATCTAACATCTCGGCCGTAATATTTGACCACATTCCTGGCTTGTTGGCCTCTACGTCTCCGTGGGACCTTTATATACATCAATAACACAATATAAGCAAGCCTAACCCAATCTAACATCTCGGCGGTAATATTTGACCACATTCCTGGCATGTTGGCCTCTACGTCTCCGTGGGACCTTTATATACATCAATAACGTAATATAACCTAACCTAACCCAACCTAACATCTCGGGGGTAATATTTGAAAACATACCTGGCGAGTTGGCCTCTACTTCTCCGTGGGATCTTTATATATATCAATAACGTAATATAACCTAACCTAACCCAGCCTGACATCTCGGCGGTAATATTTGGCAACATTGCAGGCTCGTTGGCCTCTACGTCCCCGTGGGACCTTTATATACATGAATAACGTAATATAACGTAACCTAACCTAACCTAACCTGTCGGGGTACCATTTAACCACATTCCTTGATTGTCGGGCCCTACTTCTCGGTAGGAACACTGTATACGTCTATGACGTAATACAACCTATCCTAAACCAACCTACCATTTCAGCGGTAATATTTGACAACATTCCTGGCGAGTTGGCCTCTACGTCTCCGCGGGACCTTTATATACATGAATAACGTAATATACCGTAACCTAACCCAACCTATCATTTCGGCGGTAAAATTTGACAACATTTCTGGCGAGTTGGCCTCCAGGTCTCCGTTTGACCTTCATATACATCAATAACGTAATATAGCCTAACCTAACCCAACCTATAATCTCGGCGGTAATATTTGACAACATTCCTGGCGAGTTGGCCTCTACGTCTCCGTGGGACCTTTATATACATCAATAACACAATATAAGCTAGCCTAATCCAATCTAACATCTCGGCCGTAATATTTGACCACATTCCTGGCTTGTTGGCCTCTACGTCTCCGTGGGACCTTTATATACATCAATAACACAATATAAGCAAGCCTAACCCAATCTAACATCTCGGCGGTAATATTTGACCACATTCCTGGCTTGTTGGCCTCTACGTCTCCGTGGGACCTTTATATACATCAATAACGTAATATAACCTAACCTAACCCAACCTAACATCTCGGGGGTAATATTTGAAAACATACCTGGCGAGTTGGCCTCTACTTCTCCGTGGGATCTTTATATATATCAATAACGTAATATAACCTATCCTAACCCAGCCTGACATCTCGGCGGTAGTATTTGGCAACATTCCAGGCTCGTTGGCCTCTACGTCCCCGTGGGACCTTTATATACATGAATAACGTAATATAACGTAACCTAACCTAACCTAACCTGTCGGGGTACCATTTAACCACATTCCTTGATTTTCGGGCCCTACTTCTCGGTGGGAACACTGTATACGTCTATGACGTAATACAACCTAACCTAAACCAACCTACCATCTCGGCGGTAATATTTGACAACATTCCTGACGAGTTGGCCTCTACGTCTCCGTGGGAACTTCATATACATCAATAACGTAATATAACCTAACCTAACCCAACCTAACATCTCGGCGGTAATATTTGACAGCATTCTTGGCAAGTTGGCCTCCAGGTCTCCGTTTGACCTTCATATACATCAATTACGTAATATAGCCTAACCTAACCCAACCTATAATCTCGGCGGTAATATTTGACAACATTCCTGGCGAGTTGGCCTCTACGTCTCCGTGGGACCTTTATATACATCAATAACACAATATAAGCTAGCCTAATCCAATCTAACATCTCGGCCGTAATATTTGACCACATTCCTGGCTTGTTGGCCTCTACGTCTCCGTGGGACCTTTATATACATCAATAACGTAATATAACCTAACCTAACCCAACCTAACATCTCGGGGGTAATATTTGAAAACATACCTGGCGAGTTGGCCTCTACTTCTCCGTGGGATCTTTATATATATCAATAACGTAATATAACCTAACCTAACCCAGCCTGACATCTCGGCGGTAATATTTGGCAACATTCCAGGCTCGTTGGCCTCTACGTCCCCGTGGGACCTTTATATACATGAATAACGTAATATAACGTAACCTAACCTAACCTAACCTGTCGGGGTACCATTTAACCACATTCCTTGATTGTCGGGCCCTACTTCTCGGTAGGAACACTGTATACGTCTATGACGTAATACAACCTAACCTAAACCAACCTACCATTTCAGCGGTAATATTTGACAACATTCCTGGCGAGTTGGCCTCTACGTCTCCGCGGGACCTTTATATACATGAATAACGTAATATACCGTAACCTAACCCAACCTATCATTTCGGCGGTAAAATTTGACAACATTTCTGGCGAGTTAGCCTCTACGTCTCCGTGGGACCTTTATATACATCAATGACGTAATATAACCTAACCTAACCCAACCTAACATCTCGGCGGTAATATTTGACCACATTCCTGGCTTGTTGGCCTCTACGTCTCCGTGGGACCTTTATATACATCAATAACGTAATATAACGTAACCTAACCCAACCTAACCTCTCGGGGTACCATTTAACCACATTCCTTGATTGTCGGGCCCTACTTCTCGGTGGGAACACTGTATACGTCTATGACGTAATACAACCTAACCTAAACCAACCTACCATCTCGGCGGTAATATTTGACAACATTCCTGACGAGTTGGCCTCTACGTATCCGTGGGATCTTCATATACATCAATAACGTAATATAACCTAACCTAACCCAACCTAACATCTCGGCGGTAATATTTGACAGCATTCCTGGCGAGTTGGCCTCCAGGTCTCCGTTTGACCTCCATATACATCAATAACGTAATATAACCTAACCTAACCCAACCTAACATCTCGGCGGTAATATTTTACAGCATTCTTGGCAAGTTGGCCTCCAGGTCTCCGTTTGACCTTCATATACATCAATCACGTAATATAGCCTAACCTAACCCAACCTATAATCTCGGCGGTAATATTTGACAACATTCCTGGCGAGTTGGCCTCTACGTCTCCGTGGGACCTTTATATACATCAATAACACAATATAAGCTAGCCTAATCCAATCTAACATCTCGGCCGTAATATTTGACCACATTCCTGGCTTGTTGGCCTCTACGTCTCCGTGGGACCTTTATATACATCAATAACACAATATAAGCAAGCCTAACCCAATCTAACATCTCGGCGGTAATATTTGACCACATTCCTGGCTTGTTGGCCTCTACGTCTCCGTGGGACCTTTATATACATCAATAACGTAATATAACCTAACCTAACCCAACCTAACATCTCGGGGGTAATATTTGAAAACATACCTGGCGAGTTGGCCTCTACTTCTCCGTGGGATCTTTATATATATCAATAACGTAATATAACCTAACCTAACCCAGCCTGACATCTCGGCGGTAATATTTGGCAACATTCCAAGCTCGTTGGCCTCTACGTCCCCGTGGGACCCTTATATACATGAATAACGTAATATAACGTAACCTAACCTAACCTAACCTGTCGGGGTACCATTTAACCACATTCCTTGATTTTCGGGCCCTACTTCTCGGTGGGAACACTGTATACGTCTATGACGTAATACAACCTAACCTAAACCAACCTACCATCTCGGCGGTAATATTTGACAACATTCCTGACGAGTTGGCCTCTACGTCTCCGTGGGAACTTCATATACATCAATGACGTAATATAACCTAACCTAACCCAACCTAACATCTCGGCGGTAATATTTGACAGCATACTTGGCAAGTTGGCCTCCAGGTCTCCGTTTGACCTTCATATACATCAATCACGTAATATAGCCTAACCTAACCCAACCTATAATCTCGGCGGTAATATTTGACAACATTCCTGGCGAGTTGGCCTCTACGTCTCCGTGGGACCTTTATATACATCAATAACGTAATATAACCTAACCTAACCCAACCTAACATCTCGGCGGTAATATTTGACAACATTCCTGGCGAGTTGGCTTCTCCGTCTCCGTGGGACCTCTATATACATCAATAACGTAATATAACCTAACCTAACCCAACCTAACATCTCGGCGGTAATATTTGGCAACATTCCCGGCTTGTTGGCCTCTACGTCTCCGTGGGACCTTTATATACATCAATAACGTAATATAACGTAACCTAACCCAACCCATCACCTCGGCGGTAATATTTGACATCATTCCTGGCGAGTTGGCCTCTACGTCTCCGTGGGACCTTTATATACATCAATAACACAATATAAGCTAGCCTAACCCAATCTAACATCTCGGCCGTAATATTTGACCACATTCCTGGCTTGTTGGCCTCTACGTCTCCGTGGGACCTTTATATACATCAATAACACAATATAAGCTAGCCTAACCCAATCTAACATCTCGGCGGTAATATTTGACCACATTCCTGGCTTGTTGGCCTCTACGTCTCCGTGGGACCTTTATATACATCAATAACGTAATATCACCTAACCTAAGCCAACCTATCATCTTGGCGGTAATATTTGACAACATTCCTGGCGAGTTGGACTCTAGGTCTCCGTTTGACCTTCATATACATCAATAACGTAATATAACCTAACCTAACCCAACCTATCATCTCGGCGGTAATATTTCACATCATTCCTGGCGAGTTGCCCTTTACGTCTCCGTGGGACCTTTATATACATCAATAACACAATATAAGCTAGCCTAACATAATCTAACACCTCGGCGGAAATATTTGACCACATTCCTGGCTTGTTGGCCTCTACGTCTCCGTGGGACCTTTATATACATCAATAACACAATATAAGCAAGCCTAACCCAATCTAACATCTCGGCGGTAATATTTGACCACATTCCTGGCTTGTTGGCCTCTACGTCTCCGTGGGACCTTTATATACATCAATAACGTAATATAACCTAACCTAACCCAACCTAACATCTCGGGGGTAATATTTGAAAACATACCTGGCGAGTTGGCCTCTACTTCTCCGTGGGATCTTTATATATATCAATAACGTAATATAACCTAACCTAACCCAACCTAACATCTCGGCGGTAATATTTGACAGCATTCTTGGCAAGTTGGCCTCCAGGTCTCCGTTTGACCTTCATATACATCAATCACGTAATATAGCCTAACCTAACCCAACCTATAATCTCGGCGGTAATATTTGACAACATTCCTGGCGAGTTGGCCTCTGCGTCTCCGTGGGACCTTTATATACATCAATGACGTAATATAACCTAACCTAACCCAACCTAACATCTCGGCGGTAATATTTGACCACATTCCTGGCTTGTTGGCCTCTACGTCTCCGTGGGACCTTTATATACATCAATAACGTAATATAACGTAACCTAACCCAACCTATAATCTCGGCGGTAATATTTGACAACATTCCTGGCGAGTTGGCCTCTACGTCTCCGTGGGACCTTTATATACATCAATAACGTAATATAACCTAACCTAACCCAACCTAACATCTCGGCGGTAATATTTGACAACATTCCTGGCGAGTTGGCTTCTCCGTCTCCGTGGGACCTCTATATACATCAATAACGTAATATAACCTAACCTAACCCAACCTAACATCTCGGCGGTAATATTTGGCAACATTCCCGGCTTGTTGGCCTCTACGTCTCCGTGGGACCTTTATATACATCAATAACGTAATATAACGTAACCTAACCCAACCCATCACCTCGGCGGTAATATTTGACATCATTCCTGGCGAGTTGGCCTCTACGTCTCCGTGGGACCTTTATATACATCAATAACACAATATAAGCTAGCCTAACCCAATCTAACATCTCGGCCGTAATATTTGACCACATTCCTGGCTTGTTGGCCTCTACGTCTCCGTGGGACCTTTATATACATCAATAACACAATATAAGCTAGCCTAACCCAATCTAACATCTCGGCGGTAATATTTGACCACATTCCTGGCTTGTTGGCCTCTACGTCTCCGTGGGACCTTTATATACATCAATAACGTAATATCACCTAACCTAAGCCAACCTATCATCTTGGCGGTAATATTTGACAACATTCCTGGCGAGTTGGACTCTAGGTCTCCGTTTGACCTTCATATACATCAATAACGTAATATAACCTAACCTAACCCAACCTATCATCTCGGCGGTAATATTTCACATCATTCCTGGCGAGTTGCCCTTTACGTCTCCGTGGGACCTTTATATACATCAATAACACAATATAAGCTAGCCTAACATAATCTAACACCTCGGCGGAAATATTTGACCACATTCCTGGCTTGTTGGCCTCTACGTCTCCGTGGGACCTTTATATACATCAATAACACAATATAAGCAAGCCTAACCCAATCTAACATCTCGGCGGTAATATTTGACCACATTCCTGGCTTGTTGGCCTCTACGTCTCCGTGGGACCTTTATATACATCAATAACGTAATATAACCTAACCTAACCCAACCTAACATCTCGGGGGTAATATTTGAAAACATACCTGGCGAGTTGGCCTCTACTTCTCCGTGGGATCTTTATATATATCAATAACGTAATATAACCTAACCTAACCCAACCTAACATCTCGGCGGTAATATTTGACAGCATTCTTGGCAAGTTGGCCTCCAGGTCTCCGTTTGACCTTCATATACATCAATCACGTAATATAGCCTAACCTAACCCAACCTATAATCTCGGCGGTAATATTTGACAACATTCCTGGCGAGTTGGCCTCTGCGTCTCCGTGGGACCTTTATATACATCAATGACGTAATATAACCTAACCTAACCCAACCTAACATCTCGGCGGTAATATTTGACCACATTCCTGGCTTGTTGGCCTCTACGTCTCCGTGGGACCTTTATATACATCAATAACGTAATATAACGTAACCTAACCCAACCTATAATCTCGGCGGTAATATTTGACAACATTCCTGGCGAGTTGGCCTCTACGTCTCCGTGGGACCTTTATATACATCAATAACGTAATATAACCTAACCTAACCCAACCTAACATCTCGGCGGTAATATTTGACAACATTCCTGGCGAGTTGGCTTCTCCGTCTCCGTGGGACCTCTATATACATCAATAACGTAATATAACCTAACCTAACCCAACCTAACATCTCGGCGGTAATATTTGGCAACATTCCCGGCTTGTTGGCCTCTACGTCTCCGTGGGACCTTTATATACATCAATAACGTAATATAACGTAACCTAACCCAACCCATCACCTCGGCGGTAATATTTGACATCATTCCTGGCGAGTTGGCCTCTACGTCTCCGTGGGACCTTTATATACATCAATAACACAATATAAGCTAGCCTAACCCAATCTAACATCTCGGCCGTAATATTTGACCACATTCCTGGCTTGTTGGCCTCTACGTCTCCGTGGGACCTTTATATACATCAATAACACAATATAAGCTAGCCTAACCCAATCTAACATCTCGGCGGTAATATTTGACCACATTCCTGGCTTGTTGGCCTCTACGTCTCCGTGGGACCTTTATATACATCAATAACGTAATATCACCTAACCTAAGCCAACCTATCATCTTGGCGGTAATATTTGACAACATTCCTGGCGAGTTGGACTCTAGGTCTCCGTTTGACCTTCATATACATCAATAACGTAATATAACCTAACCTAACCCAACCTATCATCTCGGCGGTAATATTTCACATCATTCCTGGCGAGTTGGCCTTTACGTCTCCGTGGGACCTTTATATACATCAATAACACAATATAAGCTAGCCTAACATAATCTAACACCTCGGCGGAAATATTTGACCACATTCCTGGCTTGTGGGCCTCTACGTCTCCGTGGGACCTTTATATACATCAATAACACAATATAAGCAAGCCTAACCCAATCTAACATCTCGGCGGTAATATTTGACCACATTCCTGGCTTGTTGGCCTCTACGTCTCCGTGGGACCTTTATATACATCAATAACGTAATATAACCTAACCTAACCCAACCTAACATCTCGGGGGTAATATTTGAAAACATACCTGGCGAGTTGGCCTCTACTTCTCCGTGGGATCTTTATATATATCAATAACGTAATATAAACTAACCTAACCCAACCTAACATCTCGGCGGTAATATTTGACAGCATTCTGGGCAAGTTGGCCTCCAGGTCTCCGTTTGACCTTCATATACATCAATCACGTAATATAGCCAAACCTAACCCAACCTATAATCTCGGCGGTAATATTTGACAACATTCCTGGCGAGTTGGCCTCTGCGTCTCCGTGGGACCTTTATATACATCAATGACGTAATATAACCTAACCTAACCCAACCTAACATCTCGGCGGTAATATTTGACCACATTCCTGGCTTGTTGGCCTCTACGTCTCCGTGGGACCTTTATATACATCAATAACGTAATATAACGTAACCTAACCCAACCTAACCTCTCGGGGTACCATTTAACCACATTCCTTGATTGTCGGGCCCTACTTCTCGGTGGGAACACTGTATACGTCTATGACGTAATACAATCTAACCTAAACCAACCTACCATCTCGGCGGTAATATTTGACAACATTCCTGACGAGTTGGCCTCTACGTATCCGTGGGATCTTCATATACATCAATAACGTAATATAACCTAACCTAACCCAACCTAACATCTCGGCGGTAATATTTGACAGCATTCCTGGCGAGTTGGCCTCCAGGTCTCCGTTTGACCTTCATATACAGCAATAACGTAATATAGCCTAACCTAACCCAACCTATAATCTCGGCGGTAATATTTGACAACATTCCTGGCGAGTTGGCCTCTACGTCTCCGTGGGACCTTTATATACATCAATAACACAATATAAGCTAGCCTAATCCAATCTAACATCTCGGCCGTAATATTTGACCACATTCCTGGCTTGTTGGCCTCTACGTCTCCGTGGGACTTTTATATACATCAATAACACAATATAAGCAAGCCTAACCCAATCTAACATCTCGGCGGTAATATTTGACCACATTCCTGGCTTGTTGGCCTCTACGTCTCCGTGGGACCTTTATATACATCAATAACGTAATATAACCTAACCTAACCCAACCTAACATCTCGGGGGTAATATTTGAAAACATACCTGGCGAGTTGGCCTCTACTTCTCCGTGGGATCTTTATATATATCAATAACGTAATATAACCTAACCTAACCCAGCCTGACATCTCGGCGGTAATATTTGGCAACATTCCATGCTCGCTGGCCTCTACGTCCCCGTGGGACCTTTATATACATGAATAACGTAATATAACGTAACCTAACCTAACCTAACCTGTCGGGGTACCATTTAACCACATTCCTTGATTTTCGGGCCCTACTTCTCGGTGGGAACACTGTATACGTCTATGACGTAATACAACCTAACCTAAACCAACCTACCATCTCGGCGGTAATATTTGACAACATTCCTGACGAGTTGGCCTCTACGTCTCCGTGGGAACTTCATATACATCAATAACGTAATATAACCTAACCTAACCCAACCTAACATCTCGGCGGTAATATTTGACAGCATACTTGGCAAGTTGTCCTCCAGGTCTCCGTTTGACCTTCATATACATCAATCACGTAATATAGCCTAACCTAACCCAACCTATAATCTCGGCGGTAATATTTGACAACATTCCTGGCGAGTTGGCCTCTACGTCTCCGTGGGACCTTTATATACATCAATAACGTAATATAACCTAACCTAACCCAACCTAACATCTCGGCGGTAATATTTGACAACATTCCTGGCGAGTTGGCTTCTCCGTCTCCGTGGGACCTCTATATACATCAATAACGTAATATAACCTAACCTAACCCAACCTAACATCTCGGCGGTAATATTTGGCAACATTCCCGGCTTGTTGGCCTCTACGTCTCCGTGGGACCTTTATATACATCAATAACGTAATATAACGTAACCTAACCCAACCCATCACCTCGGCGGTAATATTTGACATCATTCCTGGCGAGTTGGCCTCTACGTCTCCGTGGGACCTTTATATACATCAATAACACAATATAAGCTAGCCTAACCCAATCTAACATCTCGGCCGTAATATTTGACCACATTCCTGGCTTGTTGGCCTCTACGTCTCCGTGGGACCTTTATATACATCAATAACACAATATAAGCTAGCCTAACCCAATCTAACATCTCGGCGGTAATATTTGGCCACATTCCTGGCTTGTTGGCCTCTACGTCTCCGTGGGACCTTTATATACATCAATAACGTAATATCACCTAACCTAAGCCAACCTATCATCTTGGCGGTAACATTTGACAACATTCCTGGCGAGTTGGACTCTAGGTCTCCGTTTGACCTTCATATACATCAATAACGTAATATAACCTAACCTAACCCAACCTATCATCTCGGCGGTAATATTTCACATCATTCCTGGCGAGTTGCCCTTTACGTCTCCGTGGGACCTTTATATACATCAATAACACAATATAAGCTAGCCTAACATAATCTAACACCTCGGCGGAAATATTTGACCACATTCCTGGCTTGTTGGCCTCTACGTCTCCGTGGGACCTTTATATACATCAATAACACAATATAAGCAAGCCTAACCCAATCTAACATCTCGGCGGTAATATTTGACCACATTCCTGGCTTGTTGGCCTCTACGTCTCCGTGGGACCTTTATATACATCAATAACGTAATATAACCTAACCTAACCCAACCTAACATCTCGGGGGTAATATTTGAAAACATACCTGGCGAGTTGGCCTCTACTTCTCCGTGGGATCTTTATATATATCAATAACGTAATATAAACTAACCTAACCCAACCTAACATCTCGGCGGTAATATTTGACAGCATTCTGGGCAAGTTGGCCTCCAGGTCTCCGTTTGACCTTCATATACATCAATCACGTAATATAGCCAAACCTAACCCAACCTATAATCTCGGCGGTAATATTTGACAACATTCCTGGCGAGTTGGCCTCTGCGTCTCCGTGGGACCTTTATATACATCAATGACGTAATATAACCTAACCTAACCCAACCTAACATCTCGGCGGTAATATTTGACCACATTCCTGGCTTGTTGGCCTCTACGTCTCCGTGGGACCTTTATATACATCAATAACGTAATATAACGTAACCTAACCCAACCTAACCTCTCGGGGTACCATTTAACCACATTCCTTGATTGTCGGGCCCTACTTCTCGGTGGGAACACTGTATACGTCTATGACGTAATACAACCTAACCTAAACCAACCTACCATCTCGGCGGTAATATTTGACAACATTCCTGACGAGTTGGCCTCTACGTATCCGTGGGATCTTCATATACATCAATAACGTAATATAACATAACCTAACCCAACCTAACATCTCGGCGGTAATATTTGACAGCATTCCTGGCGAGTTGGCCTCCAGGTCTCCGTTTGACCTTCATATACATCAATAACATAAAGTAGCCTAACCTAACCCAACCTATAATCTCGGCGGTAATATTTGACAACATTCCTGGCGAGTTGGCCTCTACGTCTCCGTGGGACCTTTATATACATCAATAACACAACATAAGCTAGCCTAATCCAATCTAACATCTCGGCCGTAATATTTGACCACATTCCTGGCTTGTTGGCCTCTACGTCTCCGTGGGAACTTTATATACATCAATAACACAACATAAGCAAGCCTAACCCAATCTAACATCTCGGCGGTAATATTTGACCACATTCCTGGCTTGTTGGCCTCTACGTCTCCGTGGGACCTTTATATACATCAATAACGTAATACAACCTAACCTAACCCAACGTAACATCTCGGGGGTAATATTTGAAAACATACCTGGCGAGTTGGCCTCTACGTCTCCGTGGGAACTTCATATACATCAATAACGTAATATAACCTAACCTAACCCAAACTAACATCTCGGCGGTAATATTTGACAGCATTCTTGGCAAGTTGGCCTCCAGGTCTCCGTTTGACCTTCATATACATCAATCACGTAATATAGCCTAACCTAACCCAACCTATAATCTCGGCGGTAATATTTGACAACATTCCTGGCGAGTTGGCTTCTCCGTCTCCGTGGGACCTTTATATACATCAATAACGTAATATAACCTAACCTAACCCAACCTAACATCTCGGCGGTAATATTTGGCAACATTCCCGGCTTGTTGGCCTCTACGTCTCCGTGGGACCTTTATATACATCAATAACGTAATATAACGTAACCTAACCCAACCTATCACCTCGGCGGTAATATTTGACATCATTCCTGGCGAGTTGGCCTCTACGTCTCCGTGGGACCTTTATATACATCAATAACACAATATAAGCTAGCCTAACCCAATCTAACATCTCAGCCGTAATATTTGACCACATTCCTGGCTTGTTGGCCTCTACGTCTCCGTGGGACCTTTATATACATCAATAACACAATATAAGCTAGCCTAACCCAATCTAACATCTCGGCGGTAATATTTGACCACATTCCTGGATTGTTGGCCTCTACCTCTCCGTGGGACCTTTATATACATCAATAACGTAATATCACCTAACCTAAGCCAACCTATCATCTTGGCTGTAATATTTGACAACATTCCTGGCGAGTTGGCCTCTAGGTCTCCGTTTGACCTTCATATACATCAATAACGTAATATAACCTAACCTAACCCAACCTATCATCTCGGCGGTAATATTTCACATCATTCCTGGCGAGTTGGCCTCTACGTCTCCGTGGGACCTTTATATACATCAATAACACAATATAAGCTACCCTAACATAATCTAACACCTCGGCGGTAATATTTGACCACATTCCTGGCTTGTTGGCCTCTACGTCTCCGTGGGACCTTTATATACATCAATAACGTAATATAACCTAACCTAACCCAACCTAACATCTCGGCGGTAATATTTGACAGCATTCCTGGCGAGTTGGCCTCCAGGTCTCCGTTTGACCTTCATATACATCAATAACGTAATATAGCCTAACCTAACCCAACCTAACATCTCGGCGGTAATATTTGACAGCATTCTTGGCAAGTTGGCCTGCAGGTCTCCGTTTGACCTTCATATACATCAATCACGTAATATAGCCTAACCTAACCCAACCTATAATCTCGGCGGTAATATTTGACAACATTCCTGGCGAGTTGGCCTCTACGTCTCCGTGGGACCTTTATATACATCAATAACACAATATAAGCTAGCCTAATCCAATCTAACATCTCGGCCGTAATATTTGACCACATTCCTGGCTTGTTGGCCCCTACGTCTCCGTGGGACCTTTATATACATCAATAACACAATATAAGCAAGCCTAACCCAATCTAACATCTCGGCGGTAATATTTGACCACATTCCTGGCTTGTTGGCCTCTACGTCTCCGTGGGACCTTTATATACATCAATAACGTAATATAACCTAACCTAACCCAACCTAACATCTCGGGGGTAATATTTGAAAACATACCTGGCGAGTTGGCCTCTACTTCTCCGTGGGATCTTTATATATATCAATAACGTAATATAACCTAACCTAATCCAGCCTGACATCTCGGCGGTAATATTTGGCAACATTCCAGGCTCGTTGGCCTCTACGTCCCCGTGGGACCTTTATATACATGAATAACGTAATATAACGTAACCTAACCTAACCTAACCTGTCGGGGTACCATTTAACCACATTCCTTGATTTTCGGGCCCTACTTCTCGGTGGGAACACTGTATACGTCTATGACGTAATACAACCTAACCTAAACCAACCTACCATCTCGGCGGTAATATTTGACAACATTCCTGACGAGTTGGCCTCTACGTCTCCGTGGGAACTTCATATACATCAATAACGTAATATAACCTAACCTAACCCAACCTAACATCTCGGCGGTAATATTTGACAGCATTCTTGGCAAGTTGGCCTCCAGGTCTCCGTTTGACCTTCATATACATCAATCACGTAATATAGCCTAACCTAACCCAACCTATAATCTCGGCGGTAATATTTGACAACATTCCTGGCGAGTTGGCCTCTACGTCTCCGTGGGACCTTTATATACATCAATAACGTAATATAACCTAACCTAACCCAACCTAACATCTCGGCGGTAATATTTGACAACATTCCTGGCGAGTTGGCTTCTCCGTCTCCGTGGGACCTCTATATACATCAATAACGTAATATAACCTAACCTAACCCAACCTAACATCTCGGCGGTAATATTTGGCAACATTCCCGGCTTGTTGGCCTCTACGTCTCCGTGGGACCTTTATATACATCAATAACGTAATATAACGTAACCTAACCCAACCTATCACCTCGGCGGTAATATTTGACATCATTCCTGGCGAGTTGGCCTCTACGTCTCCGTGGGACCTTTATATACATCAATAACACAATATAAGCTAGCCTAACCCAATCTAACATCTCGGCCGTAATATTTGACCACATTCCTGGCTTGTTGGCCTCTACGTCTCCGTGGGACCTTTATATACATCAATAACACAATATAAGCTAGCCTAACCCAATCTAACATCTCGGCGGTAATATTTGACCACATTCCTGGCTTGTTGGCCTCTACGTCTCCGTGGGACCTTTATATACATCAATAACGTAATATAACCTAACCTAACCCAACCTAACATCTCGGCGGTAATATTTGACAACATTCCTGGCGAGTTGGCTTCTCCGTCTCCGTGGGACCTCTATATACATCAATAACGTAATATAACCTAACCTAACCCAACCTAACATCTCGGCGGTAATATTTGACAGCATTCCTGGCGAGTTGGCCTCCAGGTCTCCGTTTGACCTTCATATACATCAATAACATAATATAGCCTAACCTAACCCAACCTATAATCTCGGCGGTAATATTTGACAACATTCCTGGCGAGTTGGCCTCTACGTCTCCGTGGGACCTTTATATACATCAATAACACAATATAAGCTAGCCTAATCCAATCTAACATCTCGGCCGTAATATTTGACCACATTCCTGGCTTGTTGGCCTCTACGTCTCCGTGGGACCTTTATATACATCAATAACACAATATAAGCAAGCCTAACCCAATCTAACATCTCGGCGGTAATATTTGACCACATTCCTGGCTTGTTGGCCTCTACGTCTCCGTGGGACCTTTATATACATCAATAACGTAATATAACCTAACCTAACCCAACGTAACATCTCGGGGGTAATATTTGAAAACATACCTGGCGAGTTGGCCTCTACTTCTCCGTGGGATCTTTATATATATCAATAACGTAATATAACCTAACCTAACCCAGCCTGACATCTCGGCGGTAATATTTGGCAACATTCCAGGCTCTTTGGCCTCTACGTCCCCGTGGGACCTTTATATACATGAATAACGTAATATAACGTAACCTAACCTAACCTAACCTGTCGGGGTACCATTTAACCACATTCCTTGATTTTCGGGCCCTACTTCTCGGTGGGAACACTGTATACGTCTATGACGTAATACAACCTAACCTAAACCAACCTACCATCTCGGCGGTAATATTTGACAACATTCCTGACGAGTTGGCCTCTACGTCTCCGTGGGAACTTCATATACATCAATAACGTAATATAACCTAACCTAAGCCAACATATCATCTCGGCGGTAATATTTGACAACATTCCTGGCGAGTTGGCTTCTCCGTCTCCGTGGGACCTTTATATACATCAATAACGTAATATAACCTAACCTAACCCAACCTAACATCTCGGCGGTAATATTTGGCAACATTCCCGGCTTGTTGGCCTCTACGTCTCCGTGGGACCTTTATATACATCAATAACGTAATATAACGTAACCTAACCCAACCTATCACCTCGGCGGTAATATTTGACATCATTCCTGGCGAGTTGGCCTCTACGTCTCCGTGGGACCTTTATATACATCAATAACACAATATAAGCTAGCCTAACCCAATCTAACATCTCGGCCGTAATATATGACCACATTCCTGGCTTGTTGGCCTCTACGTCTCCGTGGGACCTTTATATACATCAATAACACAGTATAAGCTAGCCTAACCCAATCTAACATCTCGGCGGTAATATTTGACCACATTCCTGGCTTGTTGGCCTCTACGTCTCCGTGGGACCTTTATATACATCAATAACGTAATATCACCTAACCTAAGCCAACCTATCATCTTGGCGGTAATATTTGACAACATTCCTGGCGAGTTGGCCTCTAGGTCTCCGTTTGACCTTCATATACATCAATAACGTAATATAACCTAACCTAACCCAACCTATCATCTCGTCGGTAATACTTCACATCATTCCTGGCGAGTTGGCCTTTACGTCTCCGTGGGACCTTTATATACATCAATAACACAATATAAGCTAGCCTAACATAATCTAACACCTCGGCGGTAATATTTGACCACATTCCTGGCTTGTTGGCCTCTACGTCTCCGTGGGACCTTTATATACATCAATAACGTAATATAACCTAACCTAACCCAACCTAACATCTCGGCGGTAATATTTGACAACATTCCTGGCGAGTTGGCTTCTCCGTCTCCGTGGGACCTTTATATACATCAATAACGTAATATAACCTAACCTAACCCAACCTAACATCACGGCGGTAATATGTGACAACATTCCTGGCGAGTTGGCTTCTCCGTCTCCGTGGGACCTTTATATACATCAATAACGTAATATAACCTAACCTAACCCAACCTAACATCACGGCGGTAATATTTGGCAACATTCCCGGCTTGTTGGCCTCTACGTCTCCGTGGGACCTTTATATACATCAATAACGTAATATAACGTAACCTAACCCAACCTATCACCTCGGCGGTAATATTTGACATCATTCCTGGCGAGTTGGCCTCTACGTCTCCGTGGGACCTTTATATACATCAATAACACAATATAAGCTGGCCTAACCCAATCTAACATCTCGGCCGTAATATTTGACCACATTCCTGGCTTGTTGGCCTCTACGTCTCCGTGGGACCTTTATATACATCAATAACACAATATAAGCTAGCCTAACCCAATCTAACATCTCGGCAGTAATATTTGACCACATTCCTGGCTTGTTGGCCTCTACGTCTCCGTGGGACCTTTATATACATCAATAACGTAATATAACGTAACCTAACCCAACCTATCACCTCGGCGGTAATATTTGACATCATTCCTGGCGAGTTGGCCTCAACGTCTCCGTGGAACCATTATATACATCAATAACGTAATATAACGTAACCTAACCCAACCTAACCTCTCCGGGTACCATTTAACCACATTCCTTGATTGTCGGGCCCTACTTCTCGGTGGGAACACTGTATACGTCTATGACGTAATACAACCTAACCTAAACCAACCTACCATCTCGGCGGTAATATTTGACAACATTCCTGACGAGTTGGCCTCTACGTCTGCGTGGGAACTTTATTTACGTCAATAACGTAATATAACCTAACCTAACCCAATCTAACATCTCGGCCGTAATATCTGACAACATTCCTGTCTTGTTGGCCTCTACGTCTCCGGTTGACCTTCATGTACATCAATAACGTAATATAACGTAACCTAACCCAACCTATCATCTCAGCGGTAATATTTGACAACATTCCTGACGAGTTGGCCTCTACGTCTGCGTGGGAACCTTATTTACGTCAATAACGTAATATAACCTAACCTAACCCAATCTAACATCTCGGCGGTAATATTTGACAGCATTCCTGGCGAGTTGGCTTCTCCGTCTCCGTGGGACCTTTAGATACATCAATAACGTAATATAACCTAACCTAACCCAACCTAACATTTCGGCGGTAATATTTGACAACATTCCTGGCGAGTTGGCTTCTCCGTCTCCGTGGGTCCTTTATATACATCAATAACGTAATATAACCTAACCTAACCCAACCTAACATCTCGGCGTTAATATTTGGCAACATTCCCGGCTTGTTGGCCTCTACGTCTCCGTGGGACCTTTATATACATCAATAACGTTATATAACGTAACCTAACCCAACCTAAGATCTCGGCGGTAATATTTGACCACATTTCTGGCTTGTTGGCCTCTACGTGTCCGTGGGACCTTTATATACTTCATTAACGTAATATAATCTAACGTAACCCAAACTATCATCTCGGCGGTTATATTTGACAACATTCCTGGCGAGTTGGCTTCTACGTCTCCGTGGGACCTTTATATACATCAATAACGTAATATAACCTATTCTAAGCCAACCTATCATCTCGGCGGTAATATTTGACCACATTCCTGGCTTGTTGGCCTCTACGTCTCCGTGGGACCTTTATATACATCAATAACGTAATATAACCTAACCTAACCCAACCTAACATCTCGGCGGTAATATTTGACAACATTCCTGGCGAGTTGGCTTCTCCGTCTCCGTGGGACCTTTATATACATCAATAACGTAATATAACCTAACCTAAACCAACCTAACATCACGGCGGTAATATTTGACAACATTCCTGGCGAGTTGGCTTCTCCGTCTCCGTGGGACCTTTATATACATCAATAACGTAATATAACCTAACCTAACCCAACCTAACATCACGGCGGTAATATTTGGCAACATTCCCGGCTTGTTGGCCTCTACGTCTCCGTGGGACCTTTATATACATCAATAACGTAATATAACGTAACCTAACCCAACCTTACATCTCGGCGGTAATATTTGGCAACATTCCAGGCTCGTTGGCCTCTACGTATCCGTGGGACCTTTATATACATCAATAACGTAATATAACGTAACCTAAGCCAACCTATCATTTCAGCGGTAATATTTGACAACATTCCTGGCGAGTTGGCCTCTACGCCTCCGTGGGTCCTTTATATACATCAATAACGTAATATAACCTAACCTAACCCAACCTAACATCTCGGCGGTAATATTTGACAACATTCCTGGCGAGTTGGCTTCTCCGTCTCCGTGGGACCTTTATATACATCAATAACGTAATATAACCTAACCTAAACCAACCTAACATCACGGCGGTAATATTTGACAACATTCCTGGCGAGTTGGCTTCTCCGTCTCCGTGGGACCTTTATATACATCAATAACGTAATATAACCTAACCTAACCCAACCTAACATCACGGCGGTAATATTTGGCAACATTCCCGGCTTGTTGGCCTCTACGTCTCCGTGGGACCTTTATATACATCAATAACGTAATATAACGTAACCTAACCCAACCTTACATCTCGGCGGTAATATTTGGCAACATTCCAGGCTCGTTGGCCTCTACGTATCCGTGGGACCTTTATATACATCAATAACGTAATATAACGTAACCTAAGCCAACCTATCATTTCAGCGGTAATATTTGACAACATTCCTGGCGAGTTGGCCTCTACGCCTCCGTGGGATCTTTATATATATCAATAACGTAATATAACCTAACCTAACCCAGCCTGACATCTCGGCGGTAATATTTGGCAACATTCCAGGCTCTTTGGCCTCTACGTCCCCGTGGGACCTTTATATACATGAATAACGTAATATAACGTAACCTAACCTAACCTAACCTGTCGGGGTACCATTTAACCACATTCCTTGATTTTCGGGCCCTACTTCTCGGTGGGAACACTGTATACGTCTATGACGTAATACAACCTAACCTAAACCAACCTACCATCTCGGCGGTAATATTTGACAACATTCCTGACGAGTTGGCCTCTACGTCTCCGTGGGAACTTCATATACATCAATAACGTAATATAACCTAACCTAAGCCAACATATCATCTCGGCGGTAATATTTGACAACATTCCTGGCGAGTTGGCTTCTCCGTCTCCGTGGGACCTTTATATACATCAATAACGTAATATAACCTAACCTAACCCAACCTAACATCTCGGCGGTAATATTTGGCAACATTCCCGGCTTGTTGGCCTCTACGTCTCCGTGGGACCTTTATATACATCAATAACGTAATATAACGTAACCTAACCCAACCTATCACCTCGGCGGTAATATTTGACATCATTCCTGGCGAGTTGGCCTCTACGTCTCCGTGGGACCTTTATATACATCAATAACACAATATAAGCTAGCCTAACCCAATCTAACATCTCGGCCGTAATATATGACCACATTCCTGGCTTGTTGGCCTCTACGTCTCCGTGGGACCTTTATATACATCAATAACACAGTATAAGCTAGCCTAACCCAATCTAACATCTCGGCGGTAATATTTGACCACATTCCTGGCTTGTTGGCCTCTACGTCTCCGTGGGACCTTTATATACATCAATAACGTAATATCACCTAACCTAAGCCAACCTATCATCTTGGCGGTAATATTTGACAACATTCCTGGCGAGTTGGCCTCTAGGTCTCCGTTTGACCTTCATATACATCAATAACGTAATATAACCTAACCTAACCCAACCTATCATCTCGTCGGTAATACTTCACATCATTCCTGGCGAGTTGGCCTTTACGTCTCCGTGGGACCTTTATATACATCAATAACACAATATAAGCTAGCCTAACATAATCTAACACCTCGGCGGTAATATTTGACCACATTCCTGGCTTGTTGGCCTCTACGTCTCCGTGGGACCTTTATATACATCAATAACGTAATATAACCTAACCTAACCCAACCTAACATCTCGGCGGTAATATTTGACAACATTCCTGGCGAGTTGGCTTCTCCGTCTCCGTGGGACCTTTATATACATCAATAACGTAATATAACCTAACCTAACCCAACCTAACATCACGGCGGTAATATGTGACAACATTCCTGGCGAGTTGGCTTCTCCGTCTCCGTGGGACCTTTATATACATCAATAACGTAATATAACCTAACCTAACCCAACCTAACATCACGGCGGTAATATTTGGCAACATTCCCGGCTTGTTGGCCTCTACGTCTCCGTGGGACCTTTATATACATCAATAACGTAATATAACGTAACCTAACCCAACCTATCACCTCGGCGGTAATATTTGACATCATTCCTGGCGAGTTGGCCTCTACGTCTCCGTGGGACCTTTATATACATCAATAACACAATATAAGCTGGCCTAACCCAATCTAACATCTCGGCCGTAATATTTGACCACATTCCTGGCTTGTTGGCCTCTACGTCTCCGTGGGACCTTTATATACATCAATAACACAATATAAGCTAGCCTAACCCAATCTAACATCTCGGCAGTAATATTTGACCACATTCCTGGCTTGTTGGCCTCTACGTCTCCGTGGGACCTTTATATACATCAATAACGTAATATAACGTAACCTAACCCAACCTATCACCTCGGCGGTAATATTTGACATCATTCCTGGCGAGTTGGCCTCAACGTCTCCGTGGAACCATTATATACATCAATAACGTAATATAACGTAACCTAACCCAACCTAACCTCTCCGGGTACCATTTAACCACATTCCTTGATTGTCGGGCCCTACTTCTCGGTGGGAACACTGTATACGTCTATGACGTAATACAACCTAACCTAAACCAACCTACCATCTCGGCGGTAATATTTGACAACATTCCTGACGAGTTGGCCTCTACGTCTGCGTGGGAACTTTATTTACGTCAATAACGTAATATAACCTAACCTAACCCAATCTAACATCTCGGCCGTAATATCTGACAACATTCCTGTCTTGTTGGCCTCTACGTCTCCGGTTGACCTTCATGTACATCAATAACGTAATATAACGTAACCTAACCCAACCTATCATCTCAGCGGTAATATTTGACAACATTCCTGACGAGTTGGCCTCTACGTCTGCGTGGGAACCTTATTTACGTCAATAACGTAATATAACCTAACCTAACCCAATCTAACATCTCGGCGGTAATATTTGACAGCATTCCTGGCGAGTTGGCTTCTCCGTCTCCGTGGGACCTTTAGATACATCAATAACGTAATATAACCTAACCTAACCCAACCTAACATTTCGGCGGTAATATTTGACAACATTCCTGGCGAGTTGGCTTCTCCGTCTCCGTGGGTCCTTTATATACATCAATAACGTAATATAACCTAACCTAACCCAACCTAACATCTCGGCGTTAATATTTGGCAACATTCCCGGCTTGTTGGCCTCTACGTCTCCGTGGGACCTTTATATACATCAATAACGTTATATAACGTAACCTAACCCAACCTAAGATCTCGGCGGTAATATTTGACCACATTTCTGGCTTGTTGGCCTCTACGTGTCCGTGGGACCTTTATATACTTCATTAACGTAATATAATCTAACGTAACCCAAACTATCATCTCGGCGGTTATATTTGACAACATTCCTGGCGAGTTGGCTTCTACGTCTCCGTGGGACCTTTATATACATCAATAACGTAATATAACCTATTCTAAGCCAACCTATCATCTCGGCGGTAATATTTGACCACATTCCTGGCTTGTTGGCCTCTACGTCTCCGTGGGACCTTTATATACATCAATAACGTAATATAACCTAACCTAACCCAACCTAACATCTCGGCGGTAATATTTGACAACATTCCTGGCGAGTTGGCTTCTCCGTCTCCGTGGGACCTTTATATACATCAATAACGTAATATAACCTAACCTAAACCAACCTAACATCACGGCGGTAATATTTGACAACATTCCTGGCGAGGTGGCTTCTCCGTCTCCGTGGGACCTTTATATACATCAATAACGTAATATAACCTAACCTAACCCAACCTAACATCACGGCGGTAATATTTGGCAACATTCCCGGCTTGTTGGCCTCTACGTCTCCGTGGGACCTTTATATACATCAATAACGTAATATAACGTAACCTAACCCAACCTTACATCTCGGCGGTAATATTTGGCAACATTCCAGGCTCGTTGGCCTCTACGTATCCGTGGGACCTTTATATACATCAATAACGTAATATAACGTAACCTAAGCCAACCTATCATTTCAGCGGTAATATTTGACAACATTCCTGGCGAGTTGGCCTCTACGCCTCCGTGGGTCCTTTATATACATCAATAACGTAATATAACCTAACCTAACCCAACCTAACATCTCGGCGGTAATATTTGACAACATTCCTGGCGAGTTGGCTTCTCCGTCTCCGTGGGACCTTTATATACATCAATAACGTAATATAACCTAACCTAAACCAACCTAACATCACGGCGGTAATATTTGACAACATTCCTGGCGAGTTGGCTTCTCCGTCTCCGTGGGACCTTTATATACATCAATAACGTAATATAACCTAACCTAACCCAACCTAACATCACGGCGGTAATATTTGGCAACATTCCCGGCTTGTTGGCCTCTACGTCTCCGTGGGACCTTTATATACATCAATAACGTAATATAACGTAACCTAACCCAACCTTACATCTCGGCGGTAATATTTGGCAACATTCCAGGCTCGTTGGCCTCTACGTATCCGTGGGACCTTTATATACATCAATAACGTAATATAACGTAACCTAAGCCAACCTATCATTTCAGCGGTAATATTTGACAACATTCCTGGCGAGTTGGCCTCTACGCCTCCGTGGGTCCTTTATATACATCAATAACGTAATATAACCTAACCTAACCCAACCTAACATCTCGGCGGTAATATTTGGCAACATTCTCGGCTTGTTGGCCTCAACGTCTCCGTGGGACCATTATATACATCAATAACGTAATATAACGTAACCTAACCCAACCTAACCTCTCCGGGTACCATTTAACCACATTCCTTGATTGTCGGGCCCTACTTCTCGGTGGGAACACTGTATACGTCTATGACGTAATACAACCTAACCTAAACCAACCTACCATCTCGGCGGTAATATTTGACAACATTCCTGACGAGTTGGCCTCTACGTCTGCGTGGGAACTTTATTTACGTCAATAACGTAATATAACCTAACCTAACCCAATCTAACATCTCGGCCGTAATATCTGACAACATTCCTGTCTTGTTGGCCTCTACGTCTCCGGTTGACCTTCATGTACATCAATAACGTAATATAACGTAACCTAACCCAACCTATCATCTCAGCGGTAATATTTGACAACATTCCTGACGAGTTGGCCTCTACGTCTGCGTGGGAACTTTATTTACGTCAATAACGTAATATAACCTAACCTAACCCAATCTAACATCTCGGCGGTAATATTTGACAGCATTCCTGGCGAGTTGGCTTCTCCGTCTCCGTGGGACCTTTAGATACATCAATAACGTAATATAACCTAACCTAACCCAACCTAACATTTCGGCGGTAATATTTGACAACATTCCTGGCGAGTTGGCTTCTCCGTCTCCGTGGGTCCTTTATATACATCAATAACGTAATATAACCTAACCTAACCCAACCTAACACCTCGGCGGTAATATTTGGCAACATTCCCGGCTTGTTGGCCTCTACGTCTCCGTGGGACCTTTATATACATCAATAACGTAATATAACGTAACCTAACCCAACCTAAGATCCCGGCGGTAATATTTGACAGCATTCCTGGCGAGTTGGCTTCTCCGTCTCCGAGGGACCTTTATATACATCAATAACGTAATATAACCTAACCTAACCCAACCTAACATTTCGGCGGTAATATTTGACAACATTCCCGGCGAGTTGGCTTCTCCGTCTCCGTGGGTCCTTTATATACATCAATAACGTAATATAACCTAACCTAACCCAACCTAACATCTCGGCGGTAATATTTGGCAACATTCCCGGCTTGTTGGCCTCTACGTCTCCGTGGGACCTTTATATACATCAATAACGTTATATAACGTAACCTAACCCAACCTAAGATCTCGGCGGTAATATTTGACCACATTTCTGGCTTGTTGGCCTCTACGTGTCCGTGGGACCTTTATATACTTCATTAACGTAATATAATCTAACGTAACCCAAACTATCATCTCGGCGGTTATATTTGACAACATTCCTGGCGAGTTGGCTTCTACGTCTCCGTGGGACATTTATATACATCAATAAAGTAATATAACCTAACCTAACCCAACCTATCATCTCGGCGGTAATATTTTACAATATTCCTGGCGAGTTGGCCTCTACGTCTCCGTGGGACCTTTATATACATCAATAACGTAATATAACGTAACCTAAGCCAACCTAACCTCTCGGGGTACCATTTAACCACATCCCTTGATTGTCGGGCCCCACTTCTCGGTGGGAACACTGTATACGTCTATGACGTAATACAACCTAACCTAAACCAACCTTCCATCTCGGCGGTAATATTGGACAACATTCCTGACGATTTGGCCTCTACGTCTCCGTGGGAACTTCATACACATCAATAACGTAATATAACCTAACCTAACCCAACCTAACCTCTCGGGGTACCATTTAACCACATTCCTTGGTTGTGGGGCGCTACTTCTCGGTGGGAATACTGTATACGTCTATGACGTAATACAACCTAACCTAAGCCAACCTATCATTTCTGCGGTAAAATTTGACAACATTTCTGTCGAGTTGGCCTCTACGTCTCCGTGGGACCTTTATATACATGAATAACGTAATATAACGTAACCTAACCCAACCTAACATCTCGGGGTACCATTTAACCACATTCCTTGATTGTCGGGCCCTACTTCTCTGTGGGAACACTGTATACGTCTATGATGTAATACAATCTAACCTAAGCCAACCTAACATCTCGGCGGTAATATTTGACAAAATTCCTGGCGAGTTGGCCTCTACGTCTCCGTGGGACCTTTAAATACATCAATAACGGAATATAACCTAACCTAAGCCAACCTATCATCTCGGCGGTAATATTTGACAACATTCCTGGCGAGTTGGCCTCTACGTCTCCGTGGGAACTTTATATACATCAATAACGTAATATAACCTAACCTAACCCAACCTATCATCTCGGCGGTAATATTTGACAACATTCCTGGCGAGTTGGCCTCTACGTCTCCGTGGGACCTTTATATACATCAATAACGTAATATAACGTAACCTAAGCCAACCTAACCTCTCGGGGTACCATTTAACTACATCCCTTGATTGTCGGGCCCCACTTCTCGGTGGGAACACTGTATACGTCTATGACGTAATACAACCTAACCTAAACCAACCTACCATCTCGGCGGTAATATTTGACAACATTCCTGGCGAGTTGGCCTCTACGTCTCCGCTGGACCTTCATATACATCAATAACGTAATATAAGTTAACCTAACCCAAACTATCATCTCAGCGGTAATATTTGAGAACATTCCTGGCGAGTTGGCCTCTACGTCTGCGTGGGACCTTTATATACATGAATAACGTAATATAACATAACCTAACCCAACCTATCATCTCGGCGGTAATATTTGACAGCATTCCTGGCGAGTTGGCCTCTACGTCTCCGTGGGACCTTTATATACATCAATAACGTAATATAACCTAACCTAACCCAACCTAACATCTCGGCGGTAATATTTGGCAACATTCCCGGCTTGTTGGCCTCTACGTCTCCGTGGGACCTTTATATACATTAATAACGTAATATAACGTAACCTAACCCACCTAACATCTCGGGGTACCATTTAACCACATTCCTTGATTGTCGGGCCCTACTTCTCGGTGGGAACACTGTATACGTCTATGACGTAATACAATCTAACCTAAGCCAACCTAACATATCGGCGGTAATATTTGACAAAATTCCTGGCGAGTTGGCCTCTACGTCTCCGTGGGACCTTTAAATACATCAATAACGTAATATAACCTAACCTAAGCCAACCTATCATCTCGGCGGTAATATTTGACAACATTCCTGGCGAGTTGGCCTCTACGTCTCCGTGGGAACTTTATATACATCAATAACGTAATATAACCTAACCTAACCCAACCTAACGTCTCGGGGTACCATTTAACCACATTCCTTGATTGTCGGGCCCCACTTCTCGGTGGGAACACTGTATACGTCTATGACGTAATACAACCTAACCTAAACCAACCTACCATCTCGGCGGTAATATTTGACAACATTCCTGTCGAGTTGGCCTCTACGTCTCCGCTGGACCTTCATATACATCAATAACGTAATATAAGTTAACCTAACCCAACCTATCATCTCAGCGGTAATATTTGAGAACATTCCTGGCGAGTTGGCCTCTACGTCTGCGTGGCACCTTTATATACATTAATAACGTAATATAACCTAACCTAACCCAACCTACCATCTCGGCGGTAATATTTGACGACATTCCTGGCGAGTTAGCCTCTACCTCTCCGTGGGAACTTTATATACATCAATAACAATATATAAGCTAGCCTAACCCAATCTAACATCTCGGCGGTAATATTTGACCACATTTCTGGCTTGTTGGCCTCTACGTCTCCGTGGGACCTTTATATACTTCAATAACGTAATATAACCTAACCTAACCCGAACTATCATCTCGGCGGTAATATTTGACAACATTCCTGGCGAGTTGGCCTCTACGTCTCCGTGGGACCTTTATATACATCAATAACGTAATATAACCTAACCTAACCCAACCTATCATCTCGGCGGTAATATTTGACAACATTCCTGGCGAGTTGGCCTCTACGTCTCCGTGGGAACTTTATATACTTCAATAACAATATATAAGCTAGCCTAACCCAATCTAACATCTCGGCGATAATATTTGACCACAATTCTGGCTTGTTGGCCTCTACGTCTCCGTGGGACCTTTATATACTTCAATAACGTAATATGACCTAACCTAACCCAAACTATCATCTCGGCGGTAATATTTGACCACATTCCTGGCGAGTTGGCCTCTACGTCTCCGTGGGACCTTCATATACATCAACAACGTAATATAACCTAACCTAACCCAACCTATCATTTCGGCGGTAAAATTTGACAACATTTCTGTCGAGTTGGCCTCTACGTCTCCGTGGGACCTTTATATACATAAATAACGTAATATAACGTAACCTAACCCAACCTATCATCTCGGTGTACCATTTAACCACATTCCTTGATTGTAGGGCCCTACTTCTCGGTGGGAACACTGTATACGTCTATGACGTAATACAACCTAACCTAAGCCAACCTAACATCTCGGCGGTAATATTTGACAAAATTCCTGGCGAGTTGGCCTCTACGTCTCCGTGGGACCTTTATATACATCAATAACGTAATATAACCTAACCTAAGCCAACCTATCATCTCGGCGGTAATATTTGACAGCATTCCTGGCGAGTTGGCCTCTACGTCTCCGTGGGACCTTTATATACATCAATAACGTAATATAACCTAACCTAACCCAACCTAACATCTCGGCGGTAGTATTTGACAACATTCCTGGCGAGTTGGCTTCTCCGTCTCCGTGGGACCTTTATATACATCAATAACGTAATATAACCTAACCTAACCCAACCTAACATCTCGGCGGTAATATTTGGCAACATTCCCGGCTTGTTGGCCTCTACGTCTCCGTGGGACATTTATATACATCAATAAAGTAATATAACCTAACCTAACCCAACCTATCATCTCGGCGGTAATATTTGACAATATTCCTGGCGAGTTGGCCTCTACGTCTCCGTGGGACCTTTATATACATCAATAACGTAATATAACGTAACCTAACCCAACCTAGCCTCTCGGGGTACCATTTAACCACACTCCTTGATTGTCGGGCCCTACTTCTCGGTGGGAACACTGTATACGTCTATGACGTAATACAACCTAACCTAAACCAACCTACCATCTCGGCGGTAATAGTTGACAACATTCCTGACGAGTTGGACTCTACGTCTCCGTGGGAACTTCATATACATCAATAAAGTAATATAAGTTAACCTAACCCAACCTATCATCTCAGCGGTAATATTTGAGAACATTCCTGGCGAGTTGGCCTCTACGTCTGCGTGGCACCTTTATATACATTAATAACGTAATATAACCTAACCTAACCCAACCTATCATCTCGGCGGTAATATTTGACAGCATTCCTGGCGAGTTGGCCTCTACGTCTCCGTGGGACCTTTATATACATCAATAACGTAATATAACCTAACCTAACCCAACCTAACATCTCGGCGGTAATATTTGGCAACATTCCCGGCTTGTTGGCCTCTACGTCTCCGTGGGACCTTTATATACATCAATAACGTAATATAACCTAACCTAAACCAACCTAACCTCTCGGGGTACCATTTAACCACATCCCTTGATTGTCGGGCCCCACTTCTCGGTGGGAACACTGTATACGTCTATGACGTAATACAACCTAACCTAAACCAACCTACCATCTCGGCGGTAATATTTGACAACATTCCTGGCGAGTTGGCCTCTACGTCTCCGCTGGACCTTCATATACATCAATAACGTAATATAAGTTAACCTAACCCAACCTATCATCTCAGCGGTAATATTTGAGAACATTCCTGGCGAGTTGGCCTCTACGTCTGCGTGGCACCTTTATATACATTAATAACGTAATATAACCTAACCTAACCCAACCTATCATCTCGGCGGTAATATTTGACAGCATTCCTGGCGAGTTGGCCTCTACGTCTCCGTGGGACCTTTATATACATCAATAACGTAATATAACCTAACCTAACCCAACCTAACATCTCGGCGGTAATATTTGGCAACATTCCCGGCTTGTTGGCCTCTACGTCTCCGTGGGACCTTTATATACATCAATAACGTAATATAACCTAACCTAAACCAACCTACCATCTCGGCGGTAATATTGGACAACATTCCTGACGAGTTGGCCTCTACGTCTCCGTGGGAACTTCATATACATCAATAACGTAATATAACCTAACCTAACCCAACCTAACCTCTCGGGGTACCATTTAACCACATTCCTTGGTTGTGGGGCGCTACTTCTCGGTGGGAATACTGTATACGTCTATGACGTAATACAACCTAACCTAAGCCAACCTATCATTTCGGCGGTAAAATTTGACAACATTTCTGTCGAGTTGGCCTCTACGTCTCCGTGGGACCTTTATATACATGAATAACGTAATATAACGTAACCTAACCCAACCTAACATCTCGGGGTACCATTTAACCACATTCCTTGATTGTAGGGCCCTACTTCTCGGTGGGAACACTGTATACGTCTATGACGTAATACAACCTAACCTAAGCCAACCTAACATCTCGGCGGTAATATTTGACAAAATTCCTGGCGAGTTGGCCTCTACGTCTCCGTGGGACCTTTATATACATCAATAACGTAATATAACCTAACCTAACCCAACCTAACATCTCGGCGGTAATATTTGACAACATTCCTGGCGAGTTGGCTTCTCCGTCTCCGTGGGACCTTTATATACATCAATAACGTAATATAAACTAACCTAACCCAACCTAACATCTCGGCGGTAATATTTGGCAACATTCCCGGCTTGTTGGCCTCTACGTCTCCGTGGGACCTTTATATACATCAATAACGTAATATAACCTAACCTAACCCAACCTAACATCTCGGCGGTAATATTTGACAACATTCCTGGCGAGTTGGCTTCTCCGTCTCCGTGGGACCTTTATATACATCAATAACGTAATATAACCTAACCTAACCCAACCTAACATCTCGGCGGTAATATTTGGCAACATTCCCGGCTTGTTGGCCTCTACGTCTCCGTGGGACCATTATATACATCAATAACGTAATATAACCTAACCTAAACCAACCTACCATCTCGGCGGTAATATTGGACAACATTCCTGACGAGTTGGCCTCTACGTCTCCGTGGGAACTTCATATACATCAATAACGTAATATAACCTAACCTAACCCAACCTAACATCTCGGCGGTAATATTTGACTGCATTCCTGGCGAGTTGGCCTCTAGGCCTCCGTTTGACCTTCATATACATCAATAACGTAATATAACCTAACCTAACCCAACCTATCATCTCGGCGGTAATATTTGACCACATTCCTGGCGAGTTGGCCTCTACGTCTCCGCTGGACCTTCATATACATCAATAACGTAATATAAATTAACCTAACCCAACCTATCATCTCAGCGGTAATATTTGAGAACATTCCTGCCGAGTTGGTCTCTACGTCTCCGTGGGACCTTTATATACATCAATAACGTAATATAACCTAACCTAACCCAACCTATCATTTCGGCGGTAAAATTTGACAACATTTCTGGCGAGTTGGCCTCAACGTCTCCGTGGGACCTTTATATACATCAATAACGTAATATTACCTAACCTAAGCCAACCTATCATCTCGGCGGTAATATTTGACAACATTCCTGGCGAGTTGGCCTCTACGTCTCCGTGGGACCTTTATATACATCAATAACGTAATATAACCTAACCTAACCCAACCTAACATCTCGGCGGTAATATTTGACAACATTCCTGGCGAGTTGGCTTCTCCGTCTCCGTGGGACCTTTATATACATCAATAACGTAATATAAACTAACCTAACCCAACCTAACATCTCGGCGGTAATATTTGGCAACATTCCCGGCTTGTTGGCCTCTACGTCTCCGTGGGACCTTTATATACATCAATAACGTAATATAACCTAACCTAACCCAACCTAACATCTCGGCGGTAATATTTGACAACATTCCTGGCGAGTTGGCTTCTCCGTCTCCGTGGGACCTTTATATACATCAATAACGTAATATAACCTAACCTAACCCAACCTAACATCTCGGCGGTAATATTTGGCAACATTCCTGACGAGTTGGCCTCTACGTCTCCGTGGGAACTTCATATACATCAATAACGTAATATAACCTAACCTAACCCAACCTAACATCTCGGCGGTAATATTTGACTGCATTCCTGGCGAGTTGGCCTCTAGGTCTCCGTTTGACCATCATATACAACAATAACGTAATATAACCTAACCTAACCTAACCCAACCTATCATCTCGGCGGTAATATTTGACCACATTCCTGGCGAGTTGGCCTCTACGTCTCCGTGGGACCTTCATATACATCAATAACGTAATATAACTTAACCTAACCCAACCTATCATCTCAGCGGTAATATTTGGCAACATTCCCGGCTTGTTGGCCTCTACGTCTCCGTGGGACCTTTATATACTTCAATAACGTAATATGACCTAACCTAACCCAAACTATCATCTCGGCGGTAATATTTGACCACATTCCTGGCGAGTTGGCCTCTACGTCTCCGTGGGACCTTCATATACATCAACAACGTAATATAACCTAACCTAACCCAACCTATCATTTCGGCGGTAAAATTTGACAACATTTCTGTCGAGTTGGCCTCTACGTCTCCGTGGGACCTTTATATACATGAATAACGTAATATAACGTAACCTAACCCAACCTAACATCTCGGGGTACCATTTAACCACATTCCTTGATTGTAGGGCCCTACTTCTCGGTGGGAACACTGTATACGTCTATGACGTAATACAACCTAACCTAAGCCAACCTAACATCTCGGCGGTAATATTTGACAAAATTCCTGGCGAGTTGGCCTCTACGTCTCCGTGGGACCTTTATATACATCAATAACGTAATATAACCTAACCTAAGCCAACCTATCATCTCGGCGGTAATATTTGACAGCATTCCTGGCGAGTTGGCCTCTACGTCTCCGTGGGAACTTTATATACATCAATAACGTAATATAAACTAACCTAACCCAACCTAACATCTCGGCGGTAATATTTGGCAACATTCCCGGCTTGTTGGCCTCTACGTCTCCGTGGGACCTTTATATACATCAATAACGTAATATAACCTAACCTAACCCAACCTAACATCTCGGCGGTAATATTTGACAACATTCCTGGCGAGTTGGCTTCTCCGTCTCCGTGGGACCTTTATATACATCAATAACGTAATATAACCTAACCTAACCCAACCTAACATCTCGGCGGTAATATTTGGCAACATTCCCGGCTTGTTGGCCTCTACGTCTCCGTGGGACCATTATATACATCAATAACGTAATATAACCTAACCTAAACCAACCTACCATCTCGGCGGTAATATTGGACAACATTCCTGACGAGTTGGCCTCTACGTCTCCGTGGGAACTTCATATACATCAATAACGTAATATAACCTAACCTAACCCAACCTAACATCTCGGCGGTAATATTTGACTGCATTCCTGGCGAGTTGGCCTCTAGGCCTCCGTTTGACCTTCATATACATCAATAACGTAATATAACCTAACCTAACCCAACCTATCATCTCGGCGGTAATATTTGACCACATTCCTGGCGAGTTGGCCTCTACGTCTCCGCTGGACCTTCATATACATCAATAACGTAATATAAATTAACCTAACCCAACCTATCATCTCAGCGGTAATATTTGAGAACATTCCTGCCGAGTTGGTCTCTACGTCTCCGTGGGACCTTTATATACATCAATAACGTAATATAACCTAACCTAACCCAACCTATCATTTCGGCGGTAAAATTTGACAACATTTCTGGCGAGTTGGCCTCAACGTCTCCGTGGGACCTTTATATACATCAATAACGTAATATTACCTAACCTAGGCCAACCTATCATCTCGGCGGTAATATTTGACAACATTCCTGGCGAGTTGGCCTCTACGTCTCCGTGGGACCTTTATATACATCAATAACGTAATATAACCTAACCTAACCCAACCTAACATCTCGGCGGTAATATTTTACAACATTCCTGGCGAGTTGGCTTCTCCGTATCCGTGGGACCTTTATATACATCAATAACGTAATATAAACTAACCTAACCCAACCTAACATCTCGGCGGTAATATTTGGCAACATTCCCGGCTTGTTGGCCTCTACGTCTCCGTGGGACCTTTATATACATCAATAACGTAATATAACCTAACCTAAGCCAACCTATCATCTCGGCGGTAATATTTTACAGCATTCCTGGCGAGTTGGCCTCTACGTCTCCGTGGGACCTTTATATACATCAATAACGTAATATAACCTAACCTAACCCAACCTAACATCTCGGCGGTAGTATTTGACAACATTCCTGGCGAGTTGGCTTCTCCGTCTCCGTGGGACCTTTATATACATCAATAACGTAATATAACCTAACCTAACCCAACCTAACATCTCGGCGGTAATATTTGGCAACATTCCCGGCTGGTTGGCCTCTACGTCTCCGTGGGACATTTATATACATCAATAACGTAATATAACCTAACCTAACCCAACCTAACATCTCGGCGGTAATATTTGACAACATTCCTGGCGAGTTGGCTTCTCCGTATCCGTGGGACCTTTATATACATCAATAACGTAATATAACCTAACCTAACCCAACCTAACATCTCGGCGGTAATATTTGACAGCATACTTGGCAAGTTGTCCTCCAGGTCTCCGTTTGACCTTCATATACATCAATCACGTAATATAGCCTAACCTAACCCAACCTATAATCTCGGCGGTAATATTTGACAACATTCCTGGCGAGTTGGCCTCTACGTCTCCGTGGGACCTTTATATACATCAATAACGTAATATAACCTAACCTAACCCAACCTAACATCTCGGCGGTAATATTTGACAACATTCCTGGCGAGTTGGCTTCTCCGTCTCCGTGGGACCTCTATATACATCAATAACGTAATATAACCTAACCTAACCCAACCTAACATCTCGGCGGTAATATTTGGCAACATTCCCGGCTTGTTGGCCTCTACGTCTCCGTGGGACATTTATATACATCAATAAAGTAATATAACCTAACCTAACCCAACCTATCATCTCGGCGGTAATATTTGACAATATTCCTGGCGAGTTGGCCTCCACGTCTCCGTGGGACCTTTATATACATCAATAACGTAATATAACGTAACCTAACCCAACCTAACCTCTCGGGGTACCATTTAACCACACTCCTTGTTTGTCGGGCCCTACTTCTCGGTGGGAACACTGTATACGTCTATGACGTAATACAACCTAACCTAAACCAACCTACCATCTCGGCGGTAATAGTTGACAACATTCCTGACGAGTTGGACTCTACGTCTCCGTGGGAACTTCATATACATCAATAAAGTAATATAACCTAACCTAACCCTACCTAACATCTCGGCGGTAATATTTGACAGCATTCCTGACGAGTTGGCCTCTAGGTCTCCGTTTGACCTTCATATACATCAATAACGTAATATAACCTAACCTAACCCAACCTATCATCTCGGCGGTAATATTTGACCACATTCCTGGCGAGTTGGCCTCTACGTCTCCGCTGGACCTTCATATACATCAATAACGTAATATAAATTAACCTAACCCAACCTATCATCTCAGCGGTAATATTTGAGAACATTCCTGCCGAGTTGGTCTCTACGTCTCCGTGGGACCTTTATATACATCAATAACGTAATATAACCTAACCTAACCCAACCTATCATTTCGGCGGTAAAATTTGACAACATTTCTGGCGAGTTGGCCTCAACGTCTCCGTGGGACCTTTATATACATCAATAACGTAATATAACCTAACCTAAGCCAACCTATTATCTCGGCGGTAATATTTGACAACATTCCTGGCGAGTTGGCCTCTACGTCTCCGTGGGACCTTTATATACATCAATAACGTAGTATAACCTAACCTAACCCAACCTAACATCTCGGCGGTAATATTTGACAACATTCCTGGCGAGTTGGCTTCTCCGTCTCCGTGGGACCTTTATATACATCAATAACGTAATATAAACTAACCTAACCCAACCTAACATCTCGGCGGTAATATTTGGCAACATTCCCGGCTTGTTGGCCTCTACGTCTCCGTGGGACCTTTATATACATCAATAACGTAATATAACCTAACCTAACCCAACCTAACATCTCGGCGGTAATATTTGACAACATTTCTGGCGAGTTGGCTTCTCCGTCTCCGTGGGACCTTTATATACATCAATAACGTAATATAAACTAACCTAACCCAACCTAACATCTCGGCGGTAATATTTGACAACATTCCTGGCGAGTTGGCTTCTCCGTCTCCGTGGGACCTTTATATACATCAATAACGTAATATAACCTAACCTAACCCAACCTATCATTTCGGCGGTAAAATTTGACAACATTTCTGTCGAGTTGGCCTCTACGTCTCCGTGGGACCTTTATATACATGAATAACGTAATATAACGTAACCTAACCCAACCTAACATCTCGGGGTACCATTTAACCACATTCCTTGATTGTAGGGCCCTACTTCTCGGTGGGAACACTGTATACGTCTATGACGTAATACAACCTAACCTAACCCAACCTAACATCTCGGCGGTAATATTTGACAAAATTCCTGGCGAGTTGGCCTCTACGTCTCCGTGGGACCTTTATATACATCAATAACGTAATATAACCTAACCTAAGCCAACCTATCATCTCGGCGGTAATATTTTACAGCATTCCTGGCGAGTTGGCCTCTACGTCTCCGTGGGACCTTTATATACATCAATAACGTAATATAACCTAACCTAACCCAACCTAACATCTCGGCGGTAGTATTTGACAACATTCCTGGCGAGTTGGCTTCTCCGTCTCCGTGGGACCTTTATATACATCAATAACGTAATATAACCTAACCTAACCCAACCTAACATCTCGGCGGTAATATTTGGCAACATTCCCGGCTTGTTGGCCTCTACGTCTCCGTGGGACATTTATATACATCAATAACGTAATATAACCTAACCTAACCCAACCTAACATCTCGGCGGTAATATTTGGCAACATTCCCGGCTTGTTGGCCTCTACGTCTCCGTGGGACCATTATATACATCAATAACGTAATATAACCTAACCTAAACCAACCTACCATCTCGGCGGTAATATTGGACAACATTCCTGACGAGTTGGCCTCTACGTCTCCGTGGGAACTTCATATACATCAATAACGTAATATAACCTAACCTAACCCAACCTAACATCTCGGCGGTAATATTTGACTGCATTCCTGGCGAGTTGGCCTCTAGGCCTCCGTTTGACCTTCATATACATCAATAACGTAATATAACCTAACCTAACCCAACCTATCATCTCGGCGGTAATATTTGACCACATTCCTGGCGAGTTGGCCTCTACGTCTCCGCTGGACCTTCATATACATCAATAACGTAATATAAATTAACCTAACCCAACCTATCATCTCAGCGGTAATATTTGAGAACATTCCTGCCGAGTTGGTCTCTACGTCTCCGTGGGACCTTTATATACATCAATAACGTAATATAACCTAACCTAACCCAACCTAACATCTCGGCGGTAATATTTGACAACATTCCTGGCGAGTTGGCTTCTCCGTCTCCGTGGGACCTTTATATACATCAATAACGTAATATAACCTAACCTAACCGAACCTAACATCTCGGCGGTAATATTTGGCAACATTCCCGGCTTGTTGGCCTCTACGTCTCCGTGGGACCTTTATATACATTAATAACGTAATATAACGTAACCTAACCCACCTAACATCTCGGGGTACCATTTAACCACATTCCCTGATTGTCGGGCCCTACTTCTCGGTGGGAACACTGTATACGTCTATGACGTAATACAACCTAACCTAAAGCAACCTACCATCTCGGCGGTAATATTTGACGACATTCCTGGCGAGTTAGCCTCTACCTCTCCGTGGGAACTTTATATACATCAATAACAATATATAAGCTAGCCTAACCCAATCTAACATCTCGGCGGTAATATTTGACCACATTTCTGGCTTGTTGGCCTCTACGTCTCCGTGGGACCTTTATATACTTCAATAACGTATTATAACCTAACCTAACCCGAACTATCATCTCGGCGGTAATATTTGACAACATTCCTGGCGAGTTGGCCTCTACGTCTCCGTGGGACCTTTATATACATCAATAACGTAATATAACCTAACCTAACCCAACCTATCATCTCGGCGGTAATATTTGACAACATTCCTGGCGAGTTGGCCTCTACGTCTCCGTGGGAACTTTATATACTTCAATAACAATATATAAGCTAGCCTAACCCAATCTAACATCTCGGCGATAATATTTGACCACAATTCTGGCTTGTTGGCCTCTACGTCTCCGTGGGACCTTTATATACTTCAATAACGTAATATGACCTAACCTAACCCAAACTATCATCTCGGCGGTAATATTTGACCACATTCCTGGCGAGTTGGCCTCTACGTCTCCGTGGGACCTTCATATACATCAACAACGTAATATAACCTAACCTAACCCAACCTATCATTTCGGCGGTAAAATTTGACAACATTTCTGTCGAGTTGGCCTCTACGTCTCCGTGGGACCTTTATATACATGAATAACGTAATATAACGTAACCTAACCCAACCTAACATCTCGGGGTACCATTTAACCACATTCCTTGATTGTAGGGCCCTACTTCTCGGTGGGAACACTGTATACGTCTATGACGTAATACAACCTAACCTAAGCCAACCTAACATCTCGGCGGTAATATTTGACAAAATTCCTGGCGAGTTGGCCTCTACGTCTCCGTGGGACCTTTATATACATCAATAACGTAATATAACCTAACCTAAGCCAACCTATCATCTCGGCGGTAATATTTTACAGCATTCCTGGCGAGTTGGCCTCTACGTCTCCGTGGGACCTTTATATACATCAATAACGTAATATAACCTAACCTAACCCAACCTAACATCTCGGCGGTAGTATTTGACAACATTCCTGGCGAGTTGGCTTCTCCGTCTCCGTGGGACCTTTATATACATCAATAACGTAATATAACCTAACCTAACCCAACCTAACATCTCGGCGGTAATATTTGGCAACATTCCCGGCTTGTTGGCCTCTACGTCTCCGTGGGACATTTATATACATCAATAACGTAATATAACCTAACCTAACCCAACCTAACATCTCGGCGGTAATATTTGGCAACATTCCCGGCTTGTTGGCCTCTACGTCTCCGTGGGACCATTATATACATCAATAACGTAATATAACCTAACCTAAACCAACCTACCATCTCGGCGGTAATATTGGACAACATTCCTGACGAGTTGGCCTCTACGTCTCCGTGGGAACTTCATATACATCAATAACGTAATATAACCTAACCTAACCCAACCTAACATCTCGGCGGTAATATTTGACTGCATTCCTGGCGAGTTGGCCTCTAGGCCTCCGTTTGACCTTCATATACATCAATAACGTAATATAACCTAACCTAACCCAACCTATCATCTCGGCGGTAATATTTGACCACATTCCTGGCGAGTTGGCCTCTACGTCTCCGCTGGACCTTCATATACATCAATAACGTAATATAAATTAACCTAACCCAACCTATCATCTCAGCGGTAATATTTGAGAACATTCCTGCCGAGTTGGTCTCTACGTCTCCGTGGGACCTTTATATACATCAATAACGTAATATAACCTAACCTAACCCAACCTAACATCTCGGCGGTAATATTTGACAACATTCCTGGCGAGTTGGCTTCTCCGTCTCCGTGGGACCTTTATATACATCAATAACGTAATATAACCTAACCTAACCGAACCTAACATCTCGGCGGTAATATTTGGCAACATTCCCGGCTTGTTGGCCTCTACGTCTCCGTGGGACCTTTATATACATTAATAACGTAATATAACGTAACCTAACCCACCTAACATCTCGGGGTACCATTTAACCACATTCCCTGATTGTCGGGCCCTACTTCTCGGTGGGAACACTGTATACGTCTATGACGTAATACAACCTAACCTAAAGCAACCTACCATCTCGGCGGTAATATTTGACGACATTCCTGGCGAGTTAGCCTCTACCTCTCCGTGGGAACTTTATATACATCAATAACAATATATAAGCTAGCCTAACCCAATCTAACATCTCGGCGGTAATATTTGACCACATTTCTGGCTTGTTGGCCTCTACGTCTCCGTGGGACCTTTATATACTTCAATAACGTATTATAACCTAACCTAACCCGAACTATCATCTCGGCGGTAATATTTGACAACATTCCTGGCGAGTTGGCCTCTACGTCTCCGTGGGACCTTTATATACATCAATAACGTAATATAACCTAACCTAACCCAACCTATCATCTCGGCGGTAATATTTGACAACATTCCTAGCGAGTTGGCCTCTACGTCTCCGTGGGAACTTTATATACTTCAATAACAATATATAAGCTAGCCTAACCCAATCTAACATCTCGGCGATAATATTTGACCACAATTCTGGCTTGTTGGCCTCTACGTCTCCGTGGGACCTTTATATACTTCAATAACGTAATATGACCTAACCTAACCCAAACTATCATCTCGGCGGTAATATTTGACCACATTCCTGGCGAGTTGGCCTCTACGTCTCCGTGGGACCTTCATATACATCAACAACGTAATATAACCTAACCTAACCCAACCTATCATTTCGGCGGTAAAATTTGACAACATTTCTGTCGAGTTGGCCTCTACGTCTCCGTGGGACCTTTATATACATGAATAACGTAATATAACGTAACCTAACCCAACCTAACATCTCGGGGTACCATTTAACCACATTCCTTGATTGTAGGGCCCTACTTCTCGGTGGGAACACTGTATACGTCTATGACGTAATACAACCTAACCTAAGCCAACCTAACATCTCGGCGGTAATATTTGACAAAATTCCTGGCGAGTTGGCCTCTACGTCTCCGTGGGACCTTTATATACATCAATAACGTAATATAACCTAACCTAAGCCAACCTATCATCTCGGCGGTAATATTTGACAGCATTCCTGGCGAGTTGGCCTCTACGTCTCCGTGGGAACTTCATATACATCAATAACGTAATATAACCTAACCTAACCCAACCTAACCTCTCGGGGTACCATTTAACCACATTCCTTGGTTGTGGGGCGCTACTTCTCGGTGGGAATACTGTATACGTCTATGACGTAATACAACCTAACCTAAGCCAACCTATCATTTCGGCGGTAAAATTTGACAACATTTCTGTCGAGTTGGCCTCTACGTCTCCGTGGGACCTTTATATACATGAATAACGTAATATAACGTAACCTAACCCAGCCTAACATCTCGGGGTACCATTTAACCACATTCCTTGATTGTAGGGCCCTACTTCTCGGTGGGAACACTGTATACGTCTATGACGTAATACAACCTAACCTAAGCCAACCTAACATCTCGGCGGTAATATTTGACAAAATTCCTGGCGAGTTGGCCTCTACGTCTCCGTGGGACCTTTATATACATCAATAACGTAATATAACCTAACCTAACCCAACCTAACATCTCGGCGGTAATATTTGACAACATTCCTGGCGAGTTGGCTTCTCCGTCTCCGTGGGACCTTTATATACATCAATAACGTAATATAAACTAACCTAACCCAACCTAACATCTCGGCGGTAATATTTGGCAACATTCCCGGCTTGTTGGCCTCTACGTCTCCGTGGGACCTTTATATACATCAATAACGTAATATAACCTAACCTAACCCAACCTAACATCTCGGCGGTAATATTTGACAACATTCCTGGCGAGTTGGCTTCTCCGTCTCCGTGGGACCTTTATATACATCAATAACGTAATATAACCTAACCTAACCCAACCTAACATCTCGGCGGTAATATTTGGCAACATTCCCGGCTTGTTGGCCTCTACGTCTCCGTGGGACCATTATATACATCAATAACGTAATATAACCTAACCTAAACCAACCTACCATCTCGGCGGTAATATTGGACAACATTCCTGACGAGTTGGCCTCTACGTCTCCGTGGGAACTTCATATACATCAATAACGTAATATAACCTAACCTAACCCAACCTAACATCTCGGCGGTAATATTTGACTGCATTCCTGGCGAGTTGGCCTCTAGGCCTCCGTTTGACCTTCATATACATCAATAACGTAATATAACCTAACCTAACCCAACCTATCATCTCGGCGGTAATATTTGACCACATTCCTGGCGAGTTGGCCTCTACGTCTCCGCTGGACCTTCATATACATCAATAACGTAATATAAATTAACCTAACCCAACCTATCATCTCAGCGGTAATATTTGAGAACATTCCTGCCGAGTTGGTCTCTACGTCTCCGTGGGACCTTTATATACATCAATAACGTAATATAACCTAACCTAACCCAACCTATCATTTCGGCGGTAAAATTTGACAACATTTCTGGCGAGTTGGCCTCAACGTCTCCGTGGGACCTTTATATACATCAATAACGTAATATTACCTAACCTAAGCCAACCTATCATCTCGGCGGTAATATTTGACAACATTCCTGGCGAGTTGGCCTCTACGTCTCCGTGGGACCTTTATATACATCAATAACGTAATATAACCTAACCTAACCCAACCTAACATCTCGGCGGTAATATTTGACAACATTCCTGGCGAGTTGGCTTCTCCGTCTCCGTGGGACCTTTATATACATCAATAACGTAATATAACCTAACCTAACCCAACCTAACCTCTCGGCTGTAATATTTGGCAACATTCCCGGCTTGTTGGCCTCTACGTCTCCGTGGGACCATTATATACATCAATAACGTAATATAACCTAACCTAAACCAACCTACCATCTCGGCGGTAATATTGGACAACATTCCTGACGAGTTGGCCTCTACGTTTCCGTGGGAACTTCATATACATCAATAACGTAATATAACCTAACCTAACCCAACCTAACATCTCGGCGGTAATATTTGACTGCATTCCTGGCGAGTTGGCCTCTAGGTCTCCGTTTGACCATCATATACAACAATAACGTAATATAACCTAACCTAACCTAACCCAACCTATCATCTCGGCGGTAATATTTGACCACATTCCTGGCGAGTTGGCCTCTACGTCTCCGTGGGACCTTCATATACATCAATAACGTAATATAACTTAACCTAACCCAACCTATCATCTCAGCGGTAATATTTGGCAACATTCCCGGCTTGTTGGCCTCTACGTCTCCGTGGGACCTTTATATACATTAATAACGTAATATAACGTAACCTAACCCACCTAACATCTCGGGGTACCATTTAACCACATTCCCTGATTGTCGGGCCCTACTTCTCGGTGGGAACACTGTATACGTCTATGACGTAATACAACCTAACCTAAAGCAACCTACCATCTCGGCGGTAATATTTGACGACATTCCTGGCGAGTTAGCCTCTACCTCTCCGTGGGAACTTTATATACATCAATAACAATATATAAGCTAGCCTAACCCAATCTAACATCTCGGCGGTAATATTTGACCACATTTCTGGCTTGTTGGCCTCTACGTCTCCGTGGGACCTTTATATACTTCAATAACGTAATATAACCTAACCTAACCCGAACTATCATCTCGGCGGTAATATTTGACAACATTCCTGGCGAGTTGGCCTCTACGTCTCCGTGGGACCTTTATATACATCAATAACGTAATATAACCTAACCTAACCCCACCTATCATCTCGGCGGTAATATTTGACAACATTCCTGGCGAGTTGGCCTCTACGTCTCCGTGGGAACTTTATATACTTCAATAACAATATATAAGCTAGCCTAACCCAATCTAACATCTCGGCGATAATATTTGACCACAATTCTGGCTTGTTGGCCTCTACGTCTCCGTGGGACCTTTATATACTTCAATAACGTAATATGACCTAACCTAACCCAAACTATCATCTCGGCGGTAATATTTGACCACATTCCTGGCGAGTTGGCCTCTACGTCTCCGTGGGACCTTCATATACATCAACAACGTAATATAACCTAACCTAACCCAACCTATCATTTCGGCGGTAAAATTTGACAACATTTCTGTCGAGTTGGCCTCTACGTCTCCGTGGGACCTTTATATACATGAATAACGTAATATAACGTAACCTAACCCAACCTAACATCTCGGGGTACCATTTAACCACATTCCTTGATTGTAGGGCCCTACTTCTCGGTGGGAACACTGTATACGTCTATGACGTAATACAACCTAACCTAAGCCAACCTAACATCTCGGCGGTAATATTTGACAAAATTCCTGGCGAGTTGGCCTCTACGTCTCCGTGGGACCTTTATATACATCAATAACGTAATATAACCTAACCTAAGCCAACCTATCATCTCGGCGGTAATATTTGACAGCATTCCTGGCGAGTTGGCCTCTACGTCTCCGTGGGACCTTTATATACATCAATAACGTAATATAACCTAACCTAACCCAACCTAACATCTCGGCGGTAGTATTTGACAACATTCCTGGCGAGTTGGCTTCTCCGTCTCCGTGGGACCTTTATATACATCAATAACGTAATATAACCTAACCTAACCCAACCTAACATCTCGGCGGTAATATTTGGCAACATTCCCGGCTTGTTGGCCTCTACGTCTCCGTGGGACATTTATATACATCAATAAAGTAATATAACCTAACCTAACCCAACCTATCATCTCGGCGGTAATATTTGACAATATTCCTGGCGAGTTGGCCTCTACGTCTCCGTGGGACCTTTATATACATCAATAACGTAATATAACGTAACCTAACCCAACCTAACCTCTCGGGGTACCATTTAACCACACTCCTTGATTGTCGGGCCCTACTTCTCGGTGGGAACACTGTATACGTCTATGACGTAATACAACCTAACCTAAACCAACCTACCATCTCGGCGGTAATAGTTGACAACATTCCTGACGAGTTGGACTCTACGTCTCCGTGGGAACTTCATATACATCAATAAAGTAATATAACCTAACCTAACCCTACCTAACATCTCGGCGGTAATATTTGACAGCATTCCTGACGAGTTGGCCTCTAGGTCTCCGTTTGACCTTCATATACATCAATAACGTAATATAACCTAACCTAACCCAACCTATCATCTCGGCGGTAATATTTGACCACATTCCTGGCGAGTTGGCCTCTACGTCTCCGCTGGACCTTCATATACATCAATAACGTAATATAAATTAACCTAACCCAACCTATCATCTCAGCGGTAATATTTGAGAACATTCCTGCCGAGTTGGTCTCTACGTCTCCGTGGGACCTTTATATACATCAATAACGTAATATAACCTAACCTAACCCAACCTATCATTTCGGCGGTAAAATTTGACAACATTTCTGGCGAGTTGGCCTCTACGTCTCCGTGGGACCTTTATATACATCAATAACGTAATATAACCTAACCTAACCCAACCTAACATCTCGGCGGTAATATTTGACAACATTCCTGGCGAGTTGGCTTCTCCGTCTCCGTGGGACCTTTATATACATCAATAACGTAATATAAACTAACCTAACCCAACCTAACATCTCGGAGGTAATATTTGGCAACATTCCCGGCTTGTTGGCCTCTACGTCTCCGTGGGACCTTTATATACATCAATAACGTAATATAACCTAACCTAACCCAACCTAACATCTCGGCGGTAATATTTGACAACATTTCTGGCGAGTTGGCTTCTCCGTCTCCGTGGGACCTTTATATACATCAATAACGTAATATAAACTAACCTAACCTAACCTAACATCTCGGCGGTAATATTTGACAACATTCCTGGCGAGTTGGCTTCTCCGTCTCCGTGGGACCTTTATATACATCAATAACGTAATATAACCTAACCTAACCCAACCTATCATTTCGGCGGTAAAATTTGACAACATTTCTGTCGAGTTGGCCTCTACGTCTCCGTGGGACCTTTATATACATGAATAACGTAATATAACGTAACCTAACCCAACCTAACATCTCGGGGTACCATTTAACCACATTCCTTGATTGTAGGGCCCTACTTCTCGGTGGGAACACTGTATACGTCTATGACGTAATACAACCTAACCTAAGCCAACCTAACATCTCGGCGGTAATATTTGACAAAATTCCTGGCGAGTTGGCCTCTACGTCTCCGTGGGACCTTTATATACATCAATAACGTAATATAACCTAACCTAACCCAACCTAACATCTCGGCGGTAATATTTGGCAACATTCCCGGCTTGTTGGCCTCTACGTCTCCGTGGGACATTTATATACATCAATAAAGTAATATAACCTAACCTAACCCAACCTATCATCTCGGCGGTAATATTTGACAATATTCCTGGCGAGTTGGCCTCTACGTCTCCGTGGGACCTTTATATACATCAATAACGTAATATAACGTAACCTAACCCAACCTAACCTCTCGGGGTACCATTTAACCACACTCCTTGATTGTCGGGCCCTACTTCTCGGTGGGAACACTGTATACGTCTATGACGTAATACAACCTAACCTAAACCAACCTACCATCTCGGCGGTAATAGTTGACAACATTCCTGACGAGTTGGACTCTACGTCTCCGTGGGAACTTCATATACATCAATAAAGTAATATAACCTAACCTAACCCTACCTAACATCTCGGCGGTAATATTTGACAGCATTCCTGGCGAGTTGGCCTCTAGGTCTCCGTTTGACCTTCATATACATCAATAACGTAATATAACCTAACCTAAACCAACCTACCATCTCGGCGGTAATATTGGACAACATTCCTGACGAGTTGGCCTCTACGTCTCCGTGGGAACTTCATATACATCAATAACGTAATATAACCTAACCTAACCCAACCTAACATCTCGGCGGTAATATTTGACTGCATTCCTGGCGAGTTGGCTTCTCCGTCTCCGTGGGACCTTTATATACATCAATAACGTAATATAACCTAACCTAACCCAACCTAACATCTCGGCGGTAATATTTGGCAACATTCCCGGCTTGTTGGCCTCTACGTCTCCGTGGGACCATTATATACATCAATAACGTAATATAACCTAACCTAAACCAACCTACCATCTCGGCGGTAATATTGGACAACATTCCTGACGAGTTGGCCTCTACGTCTCCGTGGGAACTTCATATACATCAATAACGTAATATAACCTAACCTAACCCAACCTAACATCTCGGCGGTAATATTTGACTGCATTCCTGGCGAGTTGGCCTCTAGGTCTCCGTTTGACCATCATATACAACAGTAACGTAATATAACCTAACCTAACCTAACCCAACCTATCATCTCGGCGGTAATATTTGACCACATTCCTGGCGAGTTGGCCTCTACGTCTCCGTGGGACCTTCATATACATCAATAACGTAATATAACTTAACCTAACCCAACCTATCATCTCAGCGGTAATATTTGGCAACATTCCCGGCTTGTTGGCCTCTACGTCTCCGTGGGACCTTTATATACATTAATAACGTAATATAACGTAACCTAACCCACCTAACATCTCGGGGTACCATTTAACCACATTCCTTGATTGTCGGGCCCTACTTCTCGGTGGGAACACTGTATACGTCTATGACGTAATACAACCTAACCTAAAGCAACCTACCATCTCGGCGGTAATATTTGACGACATTCCTGGCGAGTTAGCCTCTACCTCTCCGTGGGAACTTTATATACATCAATAACAATATATAAGCTAGCCTAACCCAATCTAACATCTCGGCGGTAATATTTGACCACATTTCTGGGTTTTTGGCCTCTACGTCTCCGTGGGACCTTTATATACTTCAATAACGTAATATAACCTAACCTAACCCGAACTATCATCTCGGCGGTAATATTTGACAACATTTCTGGCGAGTTGGCCTCTACGTCTCCGTGGGACCTTCATATCCATCAACAACGTAATATAACCTAACCTAACCCAACCTATAATTTCGGCGGTAAAATTTGACAACATTTCTGTCGAGTTGGCCTCTACGTCTCCGTGGGACCTTTATATACATAAATAACGTAATATAACGTAACCTCACCCAACCTAACCTCTCGGGGTACCATTTAACCACATTCCTTGATTGTCGGGCCCTACTTCTCTGTGGGAACACTGTATACGTCTATGACGTAATACAATCTAACCTAAGCCAACCTAACATATCGGCGGTAATACTTGACAAAATTCCTGGCGAGTTGGCCTCTACGTCATCGTGGGACCTTTAAATACATCAATAACGTAATATAACCTAACCTAAGCCAACCTATCATCTCGGCGGTAATATTTGACAACATTCCTGGCGAGTTGGCCTCTACGTCTCCGTGGGAACTTTATATACATCAATAACGTAATATAACCTAACCTAACCCAACCTATCATCTCGGCGGTAATATTTGACAACATTCCTGGCGAGTTGGCCTCTATGTCTCCGTGGGACCTTTATGTACATCAATAACATATTATGAGCTAACCTAACCCAATCTAACATCTCGGCGGTAATAATTGACCACATTCCTGGCTTGTTGGCCTCTACGTCTCCGTGGGACATTTATATACATCAATAAAGTAATATAACCTAACCTAACCCAACCTATCATCTCGGCGGTAATATTTGAAAATATTCCTGGCGAGTTGGCCTCTACGTCTCCGTGGGACCTTTATATACATCAATAACGTAATATAACCTAACCTAACCCAACCTAACATCTCGGCGGTAATATTTGACAACATTCCTGGCGAGTTGGCTTCTCCGTCTCCGTGGGACCTTTATATACATCAATAACGTAATATAACCTAACCTAACCCAACCTAACATCTCGGCGGTAATATTTGGCAACATTCCCGGCTTGTTGGCCTCTACGTCTCCGTGGGACCTTTATATACATCAATAACGTAATATAACGTAACCTAACCCAATCTAACATCTCGGCGATAATATTTGACCACAATTCTGGCTTGTTGGCCTCTACGTCTCCGTGGGACCTTTATATACTTCAATAACGTAATATAACCTAACCTAACCCAAACTATCATCTCGGCGGTAATATTTGACCACATTCCTGGCGAGTTGGCCTCTACGTCTCCGTGGGACCTTCATATACATTAACAACGTAATATAACCTAACCTAACCCAACCTATCATTTCGGCGGTAAAATTTGACAACATTTCTGTCGAGTTGGCCTCTACGTCTCCGTGGGACCTTTATATACATAAATAACGTAATATAACGTAACCTCACCCAACCTAACAACTCGGGGCACCATTTAACCACATTCCTTGATTGTCGGGCCCTACTTCTCTGTGGGAACACTGCATACGTCTATGACGTAATACAATCTAACCTAAGCCAACCTAACATATCGGCGGTAATATTTGACAAAATTCCTGGCGAGTTGGCCTCTACATCTCCGTGGGACCTTTAAATACATCAATAACGTAATATAACCTAACCTAAGCCAACCTATCATCTCGGCGGTAATATTTGACAACATTCCTGGCGAGTTGGCCTCTACGTCTCCGTGGGACCTTTATGTACATCAATAACGTAATATAACCTAACCTAACCCAACCTATCATCTCGGCGGTAATATTTGACCACATTCCTGGCGAGTTGGCCTCTACGTCTCCGTTGGACCTTCATATACATCAATAACGTAATATAACTTAACCTAACCCAACCTATCATTTCGGCGGTAATATTTGGCAACATTCCTGGCGAGTTGGCTTCTCCGTCTCCGTGGGACCTTTATATACATCAATAACGTAATATAACCTAACCTAACCCAACCTAACATCTCGGCGGTAATATTTGGCAACATTCCCGGCTTGTTGGCCTCTACGTCTCCGTGGGACCTTTATATACATCAATAACGTAATATAACCTAACCTAACCCAACCTAACATCTCGGCGGTAATATTTGACAACATTCCTGGCGAGTTGGCTTCTCCGTCTCCGTGGGACCTTTATATACATCAATAACGTAATATAAACTAACCTAACCCAACCTAACATCTCGGAGGTAATATTTGGCAACATTCCCGGCTTGTTGGCCTCTACGTCTCCGTGGGACCTTTATATACATCAATAACGTAATATAACCTAACCTAACCCAACCTAACATCTCGGCGGTAATATTTGACAACATTTCTGGCGAGTTGGCTTCTCCGTCTCCGTGGGACCTTTATATACATCAATAACGTAATATAAACTAACCTAACCTAACCTAACATCTCGGCGGTAATATTTGACAACATTCCTGGCGAGTTGGCTTCTCCGTCTCCGTGGGACCTTTATATACATCAATAACGTAATATAACCTAACCTAACCCAACCTATCATTTCGGCGGTAAAATTTGACAACATTTCTGTCGAGTTGGCCTCTACGTCTCCGTGGGACCTTTATATACATGAATAACGTAATATAACGTAACCTAACCCAACCTAACATCTCGGGGTACCATTTAACCACATTCCTTGATTGTAGGGCCCTACTTCTCGGTGGGAACACTGTATACGTCTATGACGTAATACAACCTAACCTAAGCCAACCTAACATCTCGGCGGTAATATTTGACAAAATTCCTGGCGAGTTGGCCTCTACGTCTCCGTGGGACCTTTATATACATCAATAACGTAATATAACCTAACCTAACCCAACCTAACATCTCGGCGGTAATATTTGGCAACATTCCCGGCTTGTTGGCCTCTACGTCTCCGTGGGACATTTATATACATCAATAAAGTAATATAACCTAACCTAACCCAACCTATCATCTCGGCGGTAATATTTGACAATATTCCTGGCGAGTTGGCCTCTACGTCTCCGTGGGACCTTTATATACATCAATAACGTAATATAACGTAACCTAACCCAACCTAACCTCTCGGGGTACCATTTAACCACACTCCTTGATTGTCGGGCCCTACTTCTCGGTGGGAACACTGTATACGTCTATGACGTAATACAACCTAACCTAAACCAACCTACCATCTCGGCGGTAATAGTTGACAACATTCCTGACGAGTTGGACTCTACGTCTCCGTGGGAACTTCATATACATCAATAAAGTAATATAACCTAACCTAACCCTACCTAACATCTCGGCGGTAATATTTGACAGCATTCCTGGCGAGTTGGCCTCTAGGTCTCCGTTTGACCTTCATATACATCAATAACGTAATATAACCTAACCTAACCCAACCTATCATCTCGGCGGTAATATTTGACCACATTCCTGGCGAGTTGGCCTCTACGTCTCCGCTGGACCTTCATATACATCAATAACGTAATATAAACTAACCTAACCCAACCTAACATCTCGGCGGTAATATTTGGCAACATTCCCGGCTTGTTGGCCTCTACGTCTCCGTGGGACCTTTATATACATCAATAACGTAATATAACCTAACCTAACCCAACCTAACATCTCGGCGGTAATATTTGACAACATTCCTGGCGAGTTGGCTTCTCCGTCTCCGTGGGACCTTTATATACATCAATAACGTAATATAACCTAACCTAACCCAACCTAACATCTCGGCGGTAATATTTGGCAACATTCCCGGCTTGTTGGCCTCTACGTCTCCGTGGGACCATTATATACATCAATAACGTAATATAACCTAACCTAACCCAACCTAACATCTCGGCGGTAATATTTGACAACATTTCTGGCGAGTTGGCTTCTCCGTCTCCGTGGGACCTTTATATACATCAATAACGTAATATAAACTAACCTAACCTAACCTAACATCTCGGCGGTAATATTTGACAACATTCCTGGCGAGTTGGCTTCTCCGTCTCCGTGGGACCTTTATATACATCAATAACGTAATATAACCTAACCTAACCCAACCTATCATTTCGGCGGTAAAATTTGACAACATTTCTGTCGAGTTGGCCTCTACGTCTCCGTGGGACCTTTATATACATGAATAACGTAATATAACGTAACCTAACCCAACCTAACATCTCGGGGTACCATTTAACCACATTCCTTGATTGTAGGGCCCTACTTCTCGGTGGGAACACTGTATACGTCTATGACGTAATACAACCTAACCTAAGCCAACCTAACATCTCGGCGGTAATATTTGACAAAATTCCTGGCGAGTTGGCCTCTACGTCTCCGTGGGACCTTTATATACATCAATAACGTAATATAACCTAACCTAACCCAACCTAACATCTCGGCGGTAATATTTGGCAACATTCCCGGCTTGTTGGCCTCTACGTCTCCGTGGGACATTTATATACATCAATAAAGTAATATAACCTAACCTAACCCAACCTATCATCTCGGCGGTAATATTTGACAATATTCCTGGCGAGTTGGCCTCTACGTCTCCGTGGGACCTTTATATACATCAATAACGTAATATAACGTAACCTAACCCAACCTAACCTCTCGGGGTACCATTTAACCACACTCCTTGATTGTCGGGCCCTACTTCTCGGTGGGAACACTGTATACGTCTATGACGTAATACAACCTAACCTAAACCAACCTACCATCTCGGCGGTAATAGTTGACAACATTCCTGACGAGTTGGACTCTACGTCTCCGTGGGAACTTCATATACATCAATAAAGTAATATAACCTAACCTAACCCTACCTAACATCTCGGCGGTAATATTTGACAGCATTCCTGGCGAGTTGGCCTCTAGGTCTCCGTTTGACCTTCATATACATCAATAACGTAATATAACCTAACCTAACCCAACCTATCATCTCGGCGGTAATATTTGACCACATTCCTGGCGAGTTGGCCTCTACGTCTCCGCTGGACCTTCATATACATCAATAACGTAATATAAACTAACCTAACCCAACCTAACATCTCGGCGGTAATATTTGGCAACATTCCCGGCTTGTTGGCCTCTACGTCTCCGTGGGACCTTTATATACATCAATAACGTAATATAACCTAACCTAACCCAACCTAACATCTCGGCGGTAATATTTGACAACATTCCTGGCGAGTTGGCTTCTCCGTCTCCGTGGGACCTTTATATACATCAATAACGTAATATAACCTAACCTAACCCAACCTAACATCTCGGCGGTAATATTTGGCAACATTCCCGGCTTGTTGGCCTCTACGTCTCCGTGGGACCATTATATACATCAATAACGTAATATAACCTAACCTAAACCAACCTACCATCTCGGCGGTAATATTGGACAACATTCCTGACGACTTGGCCTCTACGTCTCCGTGGGAACTTCATATACATCAATAACGTAATATAACCTAACCTAACCCAACCTAACATCTCGGCGGTAATATTTGACTGCATTCCTGGCGAGTTGGCCTCTAGGTCTCCGTTTGACCATCATATACAACAATAACGTAATATAACCTAACCTAACCTAACCCAACCTATCATCTCGGCGGTAATATTTGACCACATTCCTGGCGAGTTGGCCTCTACGTCTCCGTGGGACCTTCATATACATCAATAACGTAATATAACTTAACCTAACCCAACCTATCATCTCAGCGGTAATATTTGGCAACATTCCCGGCTTGTTGGCCTCTACGTCTCCGTGGGACCTTTATATACATTAATAACGTAATATAACGTAACCTAACCCACCTAACATCTCGGGGTACCATTTAACCACATTCCTTGATTGTCGGGCCCTACTTCTCGGTGGGAACACTGTATACGTCTATGACGTAATACAACCTAACCTAAAGCAACCTACCATCTCGGCGGTAATATTTGACGACATTCCTGGCGAGTTAGCCTCTACCTCTCCGTGGGAACTTTATATACATCAATAACAATATATAAGCTAGCCTAACCCAATCTAACATCTCGGCGGTAATATTTGACCACATTTCTGGCTTTTTGGCCTCTACGTCTCCGTGGGACCTTTATATACTTCAATAACGTAATATAACCTAACCTAACCCGAACTATCATCTCGGCGGTAATATTTGACAACATTCCTGGCGAGTTGGCCTCTACGTCTCCGTGGGACCTTCATATCCATCAACAACGTAATATAACCTAACCTAACCCAACCTATAATTTCGGCGGTAAAATTTGACAACATTTCTGTCGAGTTGGCCTCTACGTCTCCGTGGGACCTTTATATACATAAATAACGTAATATAACGTAACCTCACCCAACCTAACCTCTCGGGGTACCATTTAACCACATTCCTTGATTGTCGGGCCCTACTTCTCTGTGGGAACACTGTATACGTCTATGACGTAATACAATCTAACCTAAGCCAACCTAACATATCGGCGGTAATACTTGACAAAATTCCTGGCGAGTTGGCCTCTACGTCATCGTGGGACCTTTAAATACATCAATAACGTAATATAACCTAACCTAAGCCAACCTATCATCTCGGCGGTAATATTTGACAACATTCCTGGCGAGTTGGCCTCTACGTCTCCGTGGGAACTTTATATACATCAATAACGTAGTATAACCTAACCTAACCCAACCTATCATCTCGGCGGTAATATTTGACAACATTCCTGGCGAGTTGGCCTCTATGTCTCCGTGGGACCTTTATGTACATCAATAACATATTATGAGCTAACCTAACCCAATCTAACATCTCGGCGGTAATAATTGACCACATTCCTGGCTTGTTGGCCTCTACGTCTCCGTGGGACATTTATATACATCAATAAAGTAATATAACCTAACCTAACCCAACCTATCATCTCGGCGGTAATATTTGAAAATATTCCTGGCGAGTTGGCCTCTACGTCTCCGTGGGACCTTTATATACATCAATAACGTAATATAACCTAACCTAACCCAACCTAACATCTCGGCGGTAATATTTGACAACATTCCTGGCGAGTTGGCTTCTCCGTCTCCGTGGGACCTTTATATACATCAATAACGTAATATAACCTAACCTAACCCAACCTAACATCACGGCGGTAATATTTGGCAACATTCCCGGCTTGTTGGCCTCTACGTCTCCGTGGGACCTTTATATACATCAATAACGTAATATAACGTAACCTAACCCAATCTAACATCTCGGCGATAATATTTGACCACAATTCTGGCTTGTTGGCCTCTACGTCTCCGTGGGACCTTTATATACTTCAATAACGTAATATAACCTAACCTAACCCAAACTATCATCTCGGCGGTAATATTTGACCACATTCCTGGCGAGTTGGCCTCTACGTCTCCGTGGGACCTTCATATACATCAACAACGTAATATAACCTAACCTAACCCAACCTATCATTTCGGCGGTAAAATTTGACAACATTTCTGTCGAGTTGGCCTCTACGTCTCCGTGGGACCTTTATATACATAAATAACGTAATATAACGTAACCTCACCCAACCTAACAACTCGGGGCACCATTTAACCACATTCCTTGATTGTCGGGCCCTACTTCTCTGTGGGAACACTGTATACGTCTATGACGTAATACAATCTAACCTAAGCCAACCTAACATATCGGCGGTAATATTTGACAAAATTCCTGGCGAGTTGGCCTCTACATCTCCGTGGGACCTTTAAATACATCAATAACGTAATATAACCTAACCTAAGCCAACCTATCATCTCGGCGGTAATATTTGACAACATTCCTGGCGAGTTGGCCTCTACGTCTCCGTGGGACCTTTATGTACATCAATAACGTAATATAACCTAACCTAACCCAACCTAACATCTCGGCGGTAATATTTGGCAACATTCCCGGCTTGTTGGCCTCTACGTCTCCGTGGGACCATTATATACATCAATAACGTAATATAACCTAACCTAAACCAACCTACCATCTCGGCGGTAATATTGGACAACATTCCTGACGACTTGGCCTCTACGTCTCCGTGGGAACTTCATATACATCAATAACGTAATATAACCTAACCTAACCCAACCTAACATCTCGGCGGTAATATTTGACTGCATTCCTGGCGAGTTGGCCTCTAGGTCTCCGTTTGACCATCATATACAACAATAACGTAATATAACCTAACCTAACCTAACCCAACCTATCATCTCGGCGGTAATATTTGACCACATTCCTGGCGAGTTGGCCTCTACGTCTCCGTGGGACCTTCATATACATCAATAACGTAATATAACTTAACCTAACCCAACCTATCATCTCAGCGGTAATATTTGGCAACATTCCCGGCTTGTTGGCCTCTACGTCTCCGTGGGACCTTTATATACATTAATAACGTAATATAACGTAACCTAACCCACCTAACATCTCGGGGTACCATTTAACCACATTCCTTGATTGTCGGGCCCTACTTCTCGGTGGGAACACTGTATACGTCTATGACGTAATACAACCTAACCTAAAGCAACCTACCATCTCGGCGGTAATATTTGACGACATTCCTGGCGAGTTAGCCTCTACCTCTCCGTGGGAACTTTATATACATCAATAACAATATATAAGCTAGCCTAACCCAATCTAACATCTCGGCGGTAATATTTGACCACATTTCTGGCTTTTTGGCCTCTACGTCTCCGTGGGACCTTTATATACTTCAATAACGTAATATAACCTAACCTAACCCGAACTATCATCTCGGCGGTAATATTTGACAACATTCCTGGCGAGTTGGCCTCTACGTCTCCGTGGGACCTTCATATCCATCAACAACGTAATATAACCTAACCTAACCCAACCTATAATTTCGGCGGTAAAATTTGACAACATTTCTGTCGAGTTGGCCTCTACGTCTCCGTGGGACCTTTATATACATAAATAACGTAATATAACGTAACCTCACCCAACCTAACCTCTCGGGGTACCATTTAACCACATTCCTTGATTGTCGGGCCCTACTTCTCTGTGGGAACACTGTATACGTCTATGACGTAATACAATCTAACCTAAGCCAACCTAACATATCGGCGGTAATACTTGACAAAATTCCTGGCGAGTTGGCCTCTACGTCATCGTGGGACCTTTAAATACATCAATAACGTAATATAACCTAACCTAAGCCAACCTATCATCTCGGCGGTAATATTTGACAACATTCCTGGCGAGTTGGCCTCTACGTCTCCGTGGGAACTTTATATACATCAATAACGTAATATAACCTAACCTAACCCAACCTATCATCTCGGCGGTAATATTTGACAACATTCCTGGCGAGTTGGCCTCTATGTCTCCGTGGGACCTTTATGTACATCAATAACATATTATGAGCTAACCTAACCCAATCTAACATCTCGGCGGTAATAATTGACCACATTCCTGGCTTGTTGGCCTCTACGTCTCCGTGGGACATTTATATACATCAATAAAGTAATATAACCTAACCTAACCCAACCTATCATCTCGGCGGTAATATTTGAAAATATTCCTGGCGAGTTGGCCTCTACGTCTCCGTGGGACCTTTATATACATCAATAACGTAATATAACCTAACCTAACCCAACCTAACATCTCGGCGGTAATATTTGACAACATTCCTGGCGAGTTGGCTTCTCCGTCTCCGTGGGACCTTTATATACATCAATAACGTAATATAACCTAACCTAACCCAACCTAACATCACGGCGGTAATATTTGGCAACATTCCCGGCTTGTTGGCCTCTACGTCTCCGTGGGACCTTTATATACATCAATAACGTAATATAACGTAACCTAACCCAATCTAACATCTCGGCGATAATATTTGACCACAATTCTGGCTTGTTGGCCTCTACGTCTCCGTGGGACCTTTATATACTTCAATAACGTAATATAACCTAACCTAACCCAAACTATCATCTCGGCGGTAATATTTGACCACATTCCTGGCGAGTTGGCCTCTACGTCTCCGTGGGACCTTCATATACATCAACAACGTAATATAACCTAACCTAACCCAACCTATCATTTCGGCGGTAAAATTTGACAACATTTCTGTCGAGTTGGCCTCTACGTCTCCGTGGGACCTTTATATACATAAATAACGTAATATAACGTAACCTCACCCAACCTAACAACTCGGGGCACCATTTAACCACATTCCTTGATTGTCGGGCCCTACTTCTCTGTGGGAACACTGTATACGTCTATGACGTAATACAATCTAACCTAAGCCAACCTAACATATCGGCGGTAATATTTGACAAAATTCCTGGCGAGTTGGCCTCTACATCTCCGTGGGACCTTTAAATACATCAATAACGTAATATAACCTAACCTAAGCCAACCTATCATCTCGGCGGTAATATTTGACAACATTCCTGGCGAGTTGGCCTCTACGTCTCCGTGGGACCTTTATGTACATCAATAACGTAATATAACCTAACCTAACCCAACCTATCATCTCGGCGGTAATATTTGACCACATTCCTGGCGAGTTGGCCTCTACGTCTCCGTGGGACCTTTATATACTTCAATAACGTAATATAACCTAACCTAACCCAAACTATCATCTCGGCGGTAATATTTGACAAAATTCCTGGCGAGTTGGCCTCTACGTCTCCGTGGGACCTTTATATACATCAATAACGTAATATAACCTAACCTAACCCAACCTAACATCTCGGCGGTAATATTTGGCAACATTCCCGGCTTGTTGGCCTCTACGTCTCCGTGGGACATTTATATACATCAATAAAGTAATATAACCTAACCTAACCCAACCTATCATCTCGGCGGTAATATTTGACAATATTCCTGGCGAGTTGGCCTCTACGTCTCCGTGGGACCTTTATATACATCAATAACGTAATATAACGTAACCTAACCCAACCTAACCTCTCGGGGTACCATTTAACCACACTCCTTGATTGTCGGGCCCTACTTCTCGGTGGGAACACTGTATACGTCTATGACGTAATACAACCTAACCTAAACCAACCTACCATCTCGGCGGTAATAGTTGACAACATTCCTGACGAGTTGGACTCTACGTCTCCGTGGGAACTTCATATACATCAATAAAGTAATATAACCTAACCTAACCCTACCTAACATCTCGGCGGTAATATTTGACAGCATTCCTGGCGAGTTGGCCTCTAGGTCTCCGTTTGACCTTCATATACATCAATAACGTAATATAACCTAACCTAACCCAACCTATCATCTCGGCGGTAATATTTGACCACATTCCTGGCGAGTTGGCCTCTACGTCTCCGCTGGACCTTCATATACATCAATAACGTAATATAAACTAACCTAACCCAACCTAACATCTCGGCGGTAATATTTGGCAACATTCCCGGCTTGTTGGCCTCTACGTCTCCGTGGGACCTTTATATACATCAATAACGTAATATAACCTAACCTAACCCAACCTAACATCTCGGCGGTAATATTTGACAACATTCCTGGCGAGTTGGCTTCTCCGTCTCCGTGGGACCTTTATATACATCAATAACGTAATATAACCTAACCTAACCCAACCTAACATCTCGGCGGTAATATTTGGCAACATTCCCGGCTTGTTGGCCTCTACGTCTCCGTGGGACCATTATATACATCAATAACGTAATATAACCTAACCTAAACCAACCTACCATCTCGGCGGTAATATTGGACAACATTCCTGACGACTTGGCCTCTACGTCTCCGTGGGAACTTCATATACATCAATAACGTAATATAACCTAACCTAACCCAACCTAACATCTCGGCGGTAATATTTGACTGCATTCCTGGCGAGTTGGCCTCTAGGTCTCCGTTTGACCATCATATACAACAATAACGTAATATAACCTAACCTAACCTAACCCAACCTATCATCTCGGCGGTAATATTTGACCACATTCCTGGCGAGTTGGCCTCTACGTCTCCGTGGGACCTTCATATACATCAATAACGTAATATAACTTAACCTAACCCAACCTATCATCTCAGCGGTAATATTTGGCAACATTCCCGGCTTGTTGGCCTCTACGTCTCCGTGGGACCTTTATATACATTAATAACGTAATATAACGTAACCTAACCCACCTAACATCTCGGGGTACCATTTAACCACATTCCTTGATTGTCGGGCCCTACTTCTCGGTGGGAACACTGTATACGTCTATGACGTAATACAACCTAACCTAAAGCAACCTACCATCTCGGCGGTAATATTTGACGACATTCCTGGCGAGTTAGCCTCTACCTCTCCGTGGGAACTTTATATACATCAATAACAATATATAAGCTAGCCTAACCCAATCTAACATCTCGGCGGTAATATTTGACCACATTTCTGGCTTTTTGGCCTCTACGTCTCCGTGGGACCTTTATATACTTCAATAACGTAATATAACCTAACCTAACCCGAACTATCATCTCGGCGGTAATATTTGACAACATTCCTGGCGAGTTGGCCTCTACGTCTCCGTGGGACCTTCATATCCATCAACAACGTAATATAACCTAACCTAACCCAACCTATAATTTCGGCGGTAAAATTTGACAACATTTCTGTCGAGTTGGCCTCTACGTCTCCGTGGGACCTTTATATACATAAATAACGTAATATAACGTAACCTAACCCACCTAACATCTCGGGGTACCATTTAACCACATTCCTTGATTGTCGGGCCCTACTTCTCGGTGGGAACACTGTATACGTCTATGACGTAATACAACCTAACCTAAAGCAACCTACCATCTCGGCGGTAATATTTGACGACATTCCTGGCGAGTTAGCCTCTACCTCTCCGTGGGAACTTTATATACATCAATAACAATATATAAGCTAGCCTAACCCAATCTAACATCTCGGCGGTAATATTTGACCACATTTCTGGCTTTTTGGCCTCTACGTCTCCGTGGGACCTTTATATACTTCAATAACGTAATATAACCTAACCTAACCCGAACTATCATTTCGGCGGTAATATTTGACAACATTCCTGGCGAGTTGGCCTCTACGTCTCCGTGGGACCTTCATATCCATCAACAACGTAATATAACCTAACCTAACCCAACCTATAATTTCGGCGGTAAAATTTGACAACATTTCTGTCGAGTTGGCCTCTACGTCTCCGTGGGACCTTTATATACATAAATAACGTAATATAACGTAACCTCACCCAACCTAACCTCTCGGGGTACCATTTAACCACATTCCTTTATTGTCGGGCCCTACTTCTCTGTGGGAACACTGTATACGTCTATGACGTAATACAATCTAACCTAAGCCAACCTAACATATCGGCGGTAATACTTGACAAAATTCCTGGCGAGTTGGCCTCTACGTCATCGTGGGACCTTTAAATACATCAATAACGTAATATAACCTAACCTAAGCCAACCTATCATCTCGGCGGTAATATTTGACAACATTCCTGGCGAGTTGGCCTCTACGTCTCCGTGGGAACTTTATATACATCAATAACGTAATATAACCTAACCTAACCCAACCTATCATCTCGGCGGTAATATTTGACAACATTCCTGGCGAGTTGGCCTCTATGTCTCCGTGGGACCTTTATGTACATCAATAACATATTATGAGCTAACCTAACCCAATCTAACATCTCGGCGGTAATAATTGACCACATTCCTGGCTTGTTGGCCTCTACGTCTCCGTGGGACATTTATATACATCAATAAAGTAATATAACCTAACCTAACCCAACCTATCATCTCGGCGGTAATATTTGAAAATATTCCTGGCGAGTTGGCCTCTACGTCTCCGTGGGACCTTTATATACATCAATAACGTAATATAACCTAACCTAACCCAACCTAACATCTCGGCGGTAATATTTGACAACATTCCTGGCGAGTTGGCTTCTCCGTCTCCGTGGGACCTTTATATACATCAATAACGTAATATAACCTAACCTAACCCAACCTAACATCACGGCGGTAATATTTGGCAACATTCCCGGCTTGTTGGCCTCTACGTCTCCGTGGGACCTTTATATACATCAATAACGTAATATAACGTAACCTAACCCAATCTAACATCTCGGCGATAATATTTGACCACAATTCTGGCTTGTTGGCCTCTACGTCTCCGTGGGACCTTTATATACTTCAATAACGTAATATAACCTAACCTAACCCAAACTATCATCTCGGCGGTAATATTTGACCACATTCCTGGCGAGTTGGCCTCTACGTCTCCGTGGGACCTTCATATACATCAACAACGTAATATAACCTAACCTAACCCAACCTATCATTTCGGCGGTAAAATTTGACAACATTTCTGTCGAGTTGGCCTCTACGTCTCCGTGGGACCTTTATATACATAAATAACGTAATATAACGTAACCTCACCCAACCTAACAACTCGGGGCACCATTTAACCACATTCCTTGATTGTCGGGCCCTACTTCTCTGTGGGAACACTGTATACGTCTATGACGTAATACAATCTAACCTAAGCCAACCTAACATATCGGCGGTAATATTTGACAAAATTCCTGGCGAGTTGGCCTCTACATCTCCGTGGGACCTTTAAATACATCAATAACGTAATATAACCTAACCTAAGCCAACCTATCATCTCGGCGGTAATATTTGACAACATTCCTGGCGAGTTGGCCTCTACGTCTCCGTGGGACCTTTATGTACATCAATAACGTAATATAACCTAACCTAACCCAACCTAACATCTCGGCGGTAATATTTGGCAACATTCCCGGCTTGTTGGCCTCTACGTCTCCGTGGGACCATTATATACATCAATAACGTAATATAACCTAACCTAAACCAACCTACCATCTCGGCGGTAATATTGGACAACATTCCTGACGACTTGGCCTCTACGTCTCCGTGGGAACTTCATATACATCAATAACGTAATATAACCTAACCTAACCCAACCTAACATCTCGGCGGTAATATTTGACTGCATTCCTGGCGAGTTGGCCTCTAGGTCTCCGTTTGACCATCATATACAACAATAACGTAATATAACCTAACCTAACCTAACCCAACCTATCATCTCGGCGGTAATATTTGACCACATTCCTGGCGAGTTGGCCTCTACGTCTCCGTGGGACCTTCATATACATCAATAACGTAATATAACTTAACCTAACCCAACCTATCATCTCAGCGGTAATATTTGGCAACATTCCCGGCTTGTTGGCCTCTACGTCTCCGTGGGACCTTTATATACATTAATAACGTAATATAACGTAACCTAACCCACCTAACATCTCGGGGTACCATTTAACCACATTCCTTGATTGTCGGGCCCTACTTCTCGGTGGGAACACTGTATACGTCTATGACGTAATACAACCTAACCTAAAGCAACCTACCATCTCGGCGGTAATATTTGACGACATTCCTGGCGAGTTAGCCTCTACCTCTCCGTGGGAACTTTATATACATCAATAACAATATATAAGCTAGCCTAACCCAATCTAACATCTCGGCGGTAATATTTGACCACATTTCTGGCTTTTTGGCCTCTACGTCTCCGTGGGACCTTTATATACTTCAATAACGTAATATAACCTAACCTAACCCGAACTATCATCTCGGCGGTAATATTTGACAACATTCCTGGCGAGTTGGCCTCTACGTCTCCGTGGGACCTTCATATCCATCAACAACGTAATATAACCTAACCTAACCCAACCTATAATTTCGGCGGTAAAATTTGACAACATTTCTGTCGAGTTGGCCTCTACGTCTCCGTGGGACCTTTATATACATAAATAACGTAATATAACGTAACCTCACCCAACCTAACCTCTCGGGGTACCATTTAACCACATTCCTTGATTGTCGGGCCCTACTTCTCTGTGGGAACACTGTATACGTCTATGACGTAATACAATCTAACCTAAGCCAACCTAACATATCGGCGGTAATACTTGACAAAATTCCTGGCGAGTTGGCCTCTACGTCATCGTGGGACCTTTAAATACATCAATAACGTAATATAACCTAACCTAAGCCAACCTATCATCTCGGCGGTAATATTTGACAACATTCCTGGCGAGTTGGCCTCTACGTCTCCGTGGGAACTTTATATACATCAATAACGTAATATAACCTAACCTAACCCAACCTATCATCTCGGCGGTAATATTTGACAACATTCCTGGCGAGTTGGCCTCTATGTCTCCGTGGGACCTTTATGTACATCAATAACATATTATGAGCTAACCTAACCCAATCTAACATCTCGGCGGTAATAATTGACCACATTCCTGGCTTGTTGGCCTCTACGTCTCCGTGGGACATTTATATACATCAATAAAGTAATATAACCTAACCTAACCCAACCTATCATCTCGGCGGTAATATTTGAAAATATTCCTGGCGAGTTGGCCTCTACGTCTCCGTGGGACCTTTATATACATCAATAACGTAATATAACCTAACCTAACCCAACCTAACATCTCGGCGGTAATATTTGACAACATTCCTGGCGAGTTGGCTTCTCCGTCTCCGTGGGACCTTTATATACATCAATAACGTAATATAACCTAACCTAACCCAACCTAACATCACGGCGGTAATATTTGGCAACATTCCCGGCTTGTTGGCCTCTACGTCTCCGTGGGACCTTTATATACATCAATAACGTAATATAACGTAACCTAACCCAATCTAACATCTCGGCGATAATATTTGACCACAATTCTGGCTTGTTGGCCTCTACGTCTCCGTGGGACCTTTATATACTTCAATAACGTAATATAACCTAACCTAACCCAAACTATCATCTCGGCGGTAATATTTGACCACATTCCTGGCGAGTTGGCCTCTACGTCTCCGTGGGACCTTCATATACATCAACAACGTAATATAACCTAACCTAACCCAACCTATCATTTCGGCGGTAAAATTTGACAACATTTCTGTCGAGTTGGCCTCTACGTCTCCGTGGGACCTTTATATACATAAATAACGTAATATAACGTAACCTCACCCAACCTAACAACTCGGGGCACCATTTAACCACATTCCTTGATTGTCGGGCCCTACTTCTCTGTGGGAACACTGTATACGTCTATGACGTAATACAATCTAACCTAAGCCAACCTAACATATCGGCGGTAATATTTGACAAAATTCCTGGCGAGTTGGCCTCTACATCTCCGTGGGACCTTTAAATACATCAATAACGTAATATAACCTAACCTAAGCCAACCTATCATCTCGGCGGTAATATTTGACAACATTCCTGGCGAGTTGGCCTCTACGTCTCCGTGGGACCTTTATGTACATCAATAACGTAATATAACCTAACCTAACCCAACCTATCATCTCGGCGGTAATATTTGACCACATTCCTGGCGAGTTGGCCTCTACGTCTCCGTGGGACCTTTATATACTTAAATAACGTAATATAACCTAACCTAACCCAAACTATCATCTCGGCGGTAATATTTGACAAAATTCCTGGCGAGTTGGCCTCTACGTCTCCGTGGGACCTTTATATACATCAATAACGTAATATAACCTAACCTAACCCAACCTAACATCTCGGCGGTAATATTTGGCAACATTCCCGGCTTGTTGGCCTCTACGTCTCCGTGGGACATTTATATACATCAATAAAGTAATATAACCTAACCTAACCCAACCTATCATCTCGGCGGTAATATTTGACAATATTCCTGGCGAGTTGGCCTCTACGTCTCCGTGGGACCTTTATATACATCAATAACGTAATATAACGTAACCTAACCCAACCTAACCTCTCGGGGTACCATTTAACCACACTCCTTGATTGTCGGGCCCTACTTCTCGGTGGGAACACTGTATACGTCTATGACGTAATACAACCTAACCTAAACCAACCTACCATCTCGGCGGTAATAGTTGACAACATTCCTGACGAGTTGGACTCTACGTCTCCGTGGGAACTTCATATACATCAATAAAGTAATATAACCTAACCTAACCCTACCTAACATCTCGGCGGTAATATTTGACAGCATTCCTGGCGAGTTGGCCTCTAGGTCTCCGTTTGACCTTCATATACATCAATAACGTAATATAACCTAACCTAACCCAACCTATCATCTCGGCGGTAATATTTGACCACATTCCTGGCGAGTTGGCCTCTACGTCTCCGCTGGACCTTCATATACATCAATAACGTAATATAAACTAACCTAACCCAACCTAACATCTCGGCGGTAATATTTGGCAACATTCCCGGCTTGTTGGCCTCTACGTCTCCGTGGGACCTTTATATACATCAATAACGTAATATAACCTAACCTAACCCAACCTAACATCTCGGCGGTAATATTTGACAACATTCCTGGCGAGTTGGCTTCTCCGTCTCCGTGGGACCTTTATATACATCAATAACGTAATATAACCTAACCTAACCCAACCTAACATCTCGGCGGTAATATTTGGCAACATTCCCGGCTTGTTGGCCTCTACGTCTCCGTGGGACCATTATATACATCAATAACGTAATATAACCTAACCTAAACCAACCTACCATCTCGGCGGTAATATTGGACAACATTCCTGACGACTTGGCCTCTACGTCTCCGTGGGAACTTCATATACATCAATAACGTAATATAACCTAACCTAACCCAACCTAACATCTCGGCGGTAATATTTGACTGCATTCCTGGCGAGTTGGCCTCTAGGTCTCCGTTTGACCATCATATACAACAATAACGTAATATAACCTAACCTAACCTAACCCAACCTATCATCTCGGCGGTAATATTTGACCACATTCCTGGCGAGTTGGCCTCTACGTCTCCGTGGGACCTTCATATACATCAATAACGTAATATAACTTAACCTAACCCAACCTATCATCTCAGCGGTAATATTTGGCAACATTCCCGGCTTGTTGGCCTCTACGTCTCCGTGGGACCTTTATATACATTAATAACGTAATATAACGTAACCTAACCCACCTAACATCTCGGGGTACCATTTAACCACATTCCTTGATTGTCGGGCCCTACTTCTCGGTGGGAACACTGTATACGTCTATGACGTAATACAACCTAACCTAAAGCAACCTACCATCTCGGCGGTAATATTTGACGACATTCCTGGCGAGTTAGCCTCTACCTCTCCGTGGGAACTTTATATACATCAATAACAATATATAAGCTAGCCTAACCCAATCTAACATCTCGGCGGTAATATTTGACCACATTTCTGGCTTTTTGGCCTCTACGTCTCCGTGGGACCTTTATATACTTCAATAACGTAATATAACCTAACCTAACCCGAACTATCATCTCGGCGGTAATATTTGACAACATTCCTGGCGAGTTGGCCTCTACGTCTCCGTGGGACCTTCATATCCATCAACAACGTAATATAACCTAACCTAACCCAACCTATAATTTCGGCGGTAAAATTTGACAACATTTCTGTCGAGTTGGCCTCTACGTCTCCGTGGGACCTTTATATACATAAATAACGTAATATAACGTAACCTCACCCAACCTAACCTCTCGGGGTACCATTTAACCACATTCCTTGATTGTCGGGCCCTACTTCTCTGTGGGAACACTGTATACGTCTATGACGTAATACAATCTAACCTAAGCCAACCTAACATATCGGCGGTAATACTTGACAAAATTCCTGGCGAGTTGGCCTCTACGTCATCGTGGGACCTTTAAATACATCAATAACGTAATATAACCTAACCTAAGCCAACCTATCATCTCGGCGGTAATATTTGACAACATTCCTGGCGAGTTGGCCTCTACGTCTCCGTGGGAACTTTATATACATCAATAACGTAATATAACCTAACCTAACCCAACCTATCATCTCGGCGGTAATATTTGACAACATTCCTGGCGAGTTGGCCTCTATGTCTCCGTGGGACCTTTATGTACATCAATAACATATTATGAGCTAACCTAACCCAATCTAACATCTCGGCGGTAATAATTGACCACATTCCTGGCTTGTTGGCCTCTACGTCTCCGTGGGACATTTATATACATCAATAAAGTAATATAACCTAACCTAACCCAACCTATCATCTCGGCGGTAATATTTGAAAATATTCCTGGCGAGTTGGCCTCTACGTCTCCGTGGGACCTTTATATACATCAATAACGTAATATAACCTAACCTAACCCAACCTAACATCTCGGCGGTAATATTTGACAACATTCCTGGCGAGTTGGCTTCTCCGTCTCCGTGGGACCTTTATATACATCAATAACGTAATATAACCTAACCTAACCCAACCTAACATCACGGCGGTAATATTTGGCAACATTCCCGGCTTGTTGGCCTCTACGTCTCCGTGGGACCTTTATATACATCAATAACGTAATATAACGTAACCTAACCCAATCTAACATCTCGGCGATAATATTTGACCACAATTCTGGCTTGTTGGCCTCTACGTCTCCGTGGGACCTTTATATACTTCAATAACGTAATATAACCTAACCTAACCCAAACTATCATCTCGGCGGTAATATTTGACCACATTCCTGGCGAGTTGGCCTCTACGTCTCCGTGGGACCTTCATATACATCAACAACGTAATATAACCTAACCTAACCCAACCTATCATTTCGGCGGTAAAATTTGACAACATTTCTGTCGAGTTGGCCTCTACGTCTCCGTGGGACCTTTATATACATAAATAACGTAATATAACGTAACCTCACCCAACCTAACAACTCGGGGCACCATTTAACCACATTCCTTGATTGTCGGGCCCTACTTCTCTGTGGGAACACTGTATACGTCTATGACGTAATACAATCTAACCTAAGCCAACCTAACATATCGGCGGTAATATTTGACAAAATTCCTGGCGAGTTGGCCTCTACATCTCCGTGGGACCTTTAAATACATCAATAACGTAATATAACCTAACCTAAGCCAACCTATCATCTCGGCGGTAATATTTGACAACATTCCTGGCGAGTTGGCCTCTACGTCTCCGTGGGACCTTTATGTACATCAATAACGTAATATAACCTAACCTAACCCAACCTATCATCTCGGCGGTAATATTTGACCACATTCCTGGCGAGTTGGCCTCTACGTCTCCGTGGGACCTTTATATACTTCAATAACGTAATATAACCTAACCTAACCCAAACTATCATCTCGGCGGTAATATTTGACAAAATTCCTGGCGAGTTGGCCTCTACGTCTCCGTGGGACCTTTATATACATCAATAACGTAATATAACCTAACCTAACCCAACCTAACATCTCGGCGGTAATATTTGGCAACATTCCCGGCTTGTTGGCCTCTACGTCTCCGTGGGACATTTATATACATCAATAAAGTAATATAACCTAACCTAACCCAACCTATCATCTCGGCGGTAATATTTGACAATATTCCTGGCGAGTTGGCCTCTACGTCTCCGTGGGACCTTTATATACATCAATAACGTAATATAACGTAACCTAACCCAACCTAACCTCTCGGGGTACCATTTAACCACACTCCTTGATTGTCGGGCCCTACTTCTCGGTGGGAACACTGTATACGTCTATGACGTAATACAACCTAACCTAAACCAACCTACCATCTCGGCGGTAATAGTTGACAACATTCCTGACGAGTTGGACTCTACGTCTCCGTGGGAACTTCATATACATCAATAAAGTAATATAACCTAACCTAACCCTACCTAACATCTCGGCGGTAATATTTGACAGCATTCCTGGCGAGTTGGCCTCTAGGTCTCCGTTTGACCTTCATATACATCAATAACGTAATATAACCTAACCTAACCCAACCTATCATCTCGGCGGTAATATTTGACCACATTCCTGGCGAGTTGGCCTCTACGTCTCCGCTGGACCTTCATATACATCAATAACGTAATATAAACTAACCTAACCCAACCTAACATCTCGGCGGTAATATTTGGCAACATTCCCGGCTTGTTGGCCTCTACGTCTCCGTGGGACCTTTATATACATCAATAACGTAATATAACCTAACCTAACCCAACCTAACATCTCGGCGGTAATATTTGACAACATTCCTGGCGAGTTGGCTTCTCCGTCTCCGTGGGACCTTTATATACATCAATAACGTAATATAACCTAACCTAACCCAACCTAACATCTCGGCGGTAATATTTGGCAACATTCCCGGCTTGTTGGCCTCTACGTCTCCGTGGGACCATTATATACATCAATAACGTAATATAACCTAACCTAAACCAACCTACCATCTCGGCGGTAATATTGGACAACATTCCTGACGACTTGGCCTCTACGTCTCCGTGGGAACTTCATATACATCAATAACGTAATATAACCTAACCTAACCCAACCTAACATCTCGGCGGTAATATTTGACTGCATTCCTGGCGAGTTGGCCTCTAGGTCTCCGTTTGACCATCATATACAACAATAACGTAATATAACCTAACCTAACCTAACCCAACCTATCATCTCGGCGGTAATATTTGACCACATTCCTGGCGAGTTGGCCTCTACGTCTCCGTGGGACCTTCATATACATCAATAACGTAATATAACTTAACCTAACCCAACCTATCATCTCAGCGGTAATATTTGGCAACATTCCCGGCTTGTTGGCCTCTACGTCTCCGTGGGACCTTTATATACATTAATAACGTAATATAACGTAACCTAACCCACCTAACATCTCGGGGTACCATTTAACCACATTCCTTGATTGTCGGGCCCTACTTCTCGGTGGGAACACTGTATACGTCTATGACGTAATACAACCTAACCTAAAGCAACCTACCATCTCGGCGGTAATATTTGACGACATTCCTGGCGAGTTAGCCTCTACCTCTCCGTGGGAACTTTATATACATCAATAACAATATATAAGCTAGCCTAACCCAATCTAACATCTCGGCGGTAATATTTGACCACATTTCTGGCTTTTTGGCCTCTACGTCTCCGTGGGACCTTTATATACTTCAATAACGTAATATAACCTAACCTAACCCGAACTATCATCTCGGCGGTAATATTTGACAACATTCCTGGCGAGTTGGCCTCTACGTCTCCGTGGGACCTTCATATCCATCAACAACGTAATATAACCTAACCTAACCCAACCTATAATTTCGGCGGTAAAATTTGACAACATTTCTGTCGAGTTGGCCTCTACGTCTCCGTGGGACCTTTATATACATAAATAACGTAATATAACGTAACCTCACCCAACCTAACCTCTCGGGGTACCATTTAACCACATTCCTTGATTGTCGGGCCCTACTTCTCTGTGGGAACACTGTATACGTCTATGACGTAATACAATCTAACCTAAGCCAACCTAACATATCGGCGGTAATACTTGACAAAATTCCTGGCGAGTTGGCCTCTACGTCATCGTGGGACCTTTAAATACATCAATAACGTAATATAACCTAACCTAAGCCAACCTATCATCTCGGCGGTAATATTTGACAACATTCCTGGCGAGTTGGCCTCTACGTCTCCGTGGGAACTTTATATACATCAATAACGTAATATAACCTAACCTAACCCAACCTATCATCTCGGCGGTAATATTTGACAACATTCCTGGCGAGTTGGCCTCTATGTCTCCGTGGGACCTTTATGTACATCAATAACATATTATGAGCTAACCTAACCCAATCTAACATCTCGGCGGTAATAATTGACCACATTCCTGGCTTGTTGGCCTCTACGTCTCCGTGGGACATTTATATACATCAATAAAGTAATATAACCTAACCTAACCCAACCTATCATCTCGGCGGTAATATTTGAAAATATTCCTGGCGAGTTGGCCTCTACGTCTCCGTGGGACCTTTATATACATCAATAACGTAATATAACCTAACCTAACCCAACCTAACATCTCGGCGGTAATATTTGACAACATTCCTGGCGAGTTGGCTTCTCCGTCTCCGTGGGACCTTTATATACATCAATAACGTAATATAACCTAACCTAACCCAACCTAACATCTCGGCGGTAATATTTGGCAACATTCCCGGCTTGTTGGCCTCTACGTCTCCGTGGGACCTTTATATACATCAATAACGTAATATAACGTAACCTAACCCAATCTAACATCTCGGCGATAATATTTGACCACAATTCTGGCTTGTTGGCCTCTACGTCTCCGTGGGACCTTTATATACTTCAATAACGTAATATAACCTAACCTAACCCAAACTATCATCTCGGCGGTAATATTTGACCACATTCCTGGCGAGTTGGCCTCTACGTCTCCGTGGGACCTTCATATACATCAACAACGTAATATAACCTTACCTAACCCAACCTATCATTTCGGCGGTAAAATTTGACAACATTTCTGTCGAGTTGGCCTCTACGTCTCCGTGGGACCTTTATATACATAAATAACGTAATATAACGTAACCTCACCCAACCTAACAACTCGGCGGTAATATTTGGCAACATTCCCGGCTTGTTGGCCTCTACGTCTCCGTGGGACCATTATATACATCAATAACGTAATATAACCTAACCTAAACCAACCTACCATCTCGGCGGTAATATTGGACAACATTCCTGACGACTTGGCCTCTACGTCTCCGTGGGAACTTCATATACATCAATAACGTAATATAACCTAACCTAACCCAACCTAACATCTCGGCGGTAATATTTGACTGCATTCCTGGCGAGTTGGCCTCTAGGTCTCCGTTTGACCATCATATACAACAATAACGTAATATAACCTAACCTAACCTAACCCAACCTATCATCTCGGCGGTAATATTTGACCACATTCCTGGCGAGTTGGCCTCTACGTCTCCGTGGGACCTTCATATACATCAATAACGTAATATAACTTAACCTAACCCAACCTATCATCTCAGCGGTAATATTTGGCAACATTCCCGGCTTGTTGGCCTCTACGTCTCCGTGGGACCTTTATATACATTAATAACGTAATATAACGTAACCTAACCCACCTAACATCTCGGGGTACCATTTAACCACATTCCTTGATTGTCGGGCCCTACTTCTCGGTGGGAACACTGTATACGTCTATGACGTAATACAACCTAACCTAAAGCAACCTACCATCTCGGCGGTAATATTTGACGACATTCCTGGCGAGTTAGCCTCTACCTCTCCGTGGGAACTTTATATACATCAATAACAATATATAAGCTAGCCTAACCCAATCTAACATCTCGGCGGTAATATTTGACCACATTTCTGGCTTTTTGGCCTCTACGTCTCCGTGGGACCTTTATATACTTCAATAACGTAATATAACCTAACCTAACCCGAACTATCATCTCGGCGGTAATATTTGACAACATTCCTGGCGAGTTGGCCTCTACGTCTCCGTGGGACCTTCATATCCATCAACAACGTAATATAACCTAACCTAACCCAACCTATAATTTCGGCGGTAAAATTTGACAACATTTCTGTCGAGTTGGCCTCTACGTCTCCGTGGGACCTTTATATACATAAATAACGTAATATAACGTAACCTCACCCAACCTAACCTCTCGGGGTACCATTTAACCACATTCCTTGATTGTCGGGCCCTACTTCTCTGTGGGAACACTGTATACGTCTATGACGTAATACAATCTAACCTAAGCCAACCTAACATATCGGCGGTAATACTTGACAAAATTCCTGGCGAGTTGGCCTCTACGTCATCGTGGGACCTTTAAATACATCAATAACGTAATATAACCTAACCTAAGCCAACCTATCATCTCGGCGGTAATATTTGACAACATTCCTGGCGAGTTGGCCTCTACGTCTCCGTGGGAACTTTATATACATCAATAACGTAATATAACCTAACCTAACCCAACCTATCATCTCGGCGGTAATATTTGACAACATTCCTGGCGAGTTGGCCTCTATGTCTCCGTGGGACCTTTATGTACATCAATAACATATTATGAGCTAACCTAACCCAATCTAACATCTCGGCGGTAATAATTGACCACATTCCTGGCTTGTTGGCCTCTACGTCTCCGTGGGACATTTATATACATCAATAAAGTAATATAACCTAACCTAACCCAACCTATCATCTCGGCGGTAATATTTGAAAATATTCCTGGCGAGTTGGCCTCTACGTCTCCGTGGGACCTTTATATACATCAATAACGTAATATAACCTAACCTAACCCAACCTAACATCTCGGCGGTAATATTTGACAACATTCCTGGCGAGTTGGCTTCTCCGTCTCCGTGGGACCTTTATATACATCAATAACGTAATATAACCTAACCTAACCCAACCTAACATCTCGGCGGTAATATTTGGCAACATTCCCGGCTTGTTGGCCTCTACGTCTCCGTGGGACCTTTATATACATCAATAACGTAATATAACGTAACCTAACCCAATCTAACATCTCGGCGATAATATTTGACCACAATTCTGGCTTGTTGGCCTCTACGTCTCCGTGGGACCTTTATATACTTCAATAACGTAATATAACCTAACCTAACCCAAACTATCATCTCGGCGGTAATATTTGACCACATTCCTGGCGAGTTGGCCTCTACGTCTCCGTGGGACCTTCATATACATCAACAACGTAATATAACCTAACCTAACCCAACCTATCATTTCGGCGGTAAAATTTGACAACATTTCTGTCGAGTTGGCCTCTACGTCTCCGTGGGACCTTTATATACATAAATAACGTAATATAACGTAACCTCACCCAACCTAACAACTCGGGGCACCATTTAACCACATTCCTTGATTGTCGGGCCCTACTTCTCTGTGGGAACACTGTATACGTCTATGACGTAATACAATCTAACCTAAGCCAACCTAACATATCGGCGGTAATATTTGACAAAATTCCTGGCGAGTTGGCCTCTACATCTCCGTGGGACCTTTAAATACATCAATAACGTAATATAACCTAACCTAAGCCAACCTATCATCTCGGCGGTAATATTTGACAACATTCCTGGCGAGTTGGCCTCTACGTCTCCGTGGGACCTTTATGTACATCAATAACGTAATATAACCTAACCTAACCCAACCTATCATCTCGGCGGTAATATTTGACCACATTCCTGGCGAGTTGGCCTCTACGTCTCCGTTGGACCTTCATATACATCAATAACGTAATATAACTTAACCTAACCCAACCTATCATTTCGGCGGTAATATTTGGCAACATTCCTGGCGAGTTGGCTTCTCCGTCTCCGTGGGACCTTTATATACATCAATAACGTAATATAACCTAACCTAACCCAACCTAACATCTCGGCGGTAATATTTGGCAACATTCCCGGCTTGTTGGCCTCTACGTCTCCGTGGGACCTTTATATACATCAATAACGTAATATAACCTAACCTAAACCAACCTACCATCTCGGCGGTAATATTGGACAACATTCCTGACGAGTTGGCCTCTACGTCTCCGTGGGAACTTCATATACATCAATAACGCAATATAACCTAACCTAACCCAACCTAACATCTCGGCGGTAATATTTGACTGCATTCCTGGCGAGTTGGCCTCTAGGTCTCCGTTTGACCATCATATACAACAATAACGTAATATAACCTAACCTAACCTAACCCAACCTTTCATCTCGGCGGTAATATTTGCCCACATTCCTGGCGAGTTGGCCTCTACGTCTCCGTGGGACCTTCATATACATCAATAACGTAATATAACTTAACCTAACCCAACCTATCATCTCAGCGGTAATATTTGGCAACATTCCCGGCTTGTTGGCCTCTACGTCTCCGTGGGACCTTTATATACATTAATATCGTAATATAACGTAACTTAACCCACCTAACCTCTCGGGGTACCATTTAACCACATTCCTTGATTGTCGGGCCCTACTTCTCGGTGGGAACACTGTATACGTCAATGACGTAATACAACCTAACCTAAAGCAACCTACCATCTCGGCGGTAATATTTGACGACATTCCTGGCGAGTTAGCCTCTACCTCTCCGTGGGAACTTTATATACATCAATAACAATATATAAGCTAGCCTAACCCAATCTAACATCTCGGCGGTAATATTTGACAACATTCCTGGCGAGTTGGCCTCTACGTCTCCGTGGGACCTTTATATACATCAATAACGTAATATAACCTAACCTAACCCAACCTAACATCTCGGCGGTAATATTTGACAACATTCCTGGCGAGTTGGCTTCTCCGTCTCCGTGGGACCTTTATATACATCAATAACGTAATATAACCTAACCTAACCCAACCTATCATCTCGGCGGTAATATTTGACAACATTCCTGGCGAGTTGGCCTCTACGTCTCCGTGGGAACTTTATATACATCGATAACAATATATAAGCTAGCCTAACCCAATCTAACATCTCGGCGATAATATTTGACCACAATTCTGGCTTGTTGGCCTCTACGTCTCCGTGGGACCTTTATATACATCAATAACGTAATATAACCTAACCTAACCCAACCTATCATCTCGGCGGTAATACTTGACAACATTCCTGGCGAGTTGGCCTCTACGTCTCCGTGGGAACTTTATATACATCAATAACAATATATAAGCTAGCCTAACCCAATCTAACATCTCGGCGATAATATTTGACCACAATTCTGGCTTGTTGGCCTCTACGTCTCCGTGGGACCTTTATATACTTCAATAACGTAATATAACCTAACCTAACCCAAACTATCATCTCGGCGGTAATATTTGACCACATTCCTGGCGAGTTGGCCTCTACGTCTCCGTGGGACCTTCATATACATCAACAACGTAATATAACCTAACCTAACCCAACCTATCATTTCGGCGGTAAAATTTGACAACATTTCTGTCGAGTTGGCCTCTACGTCTCCGTGGGACCTTTATATACATAAATAACGTAATATAACGTAACCTCACCCAACCTAACCACTCGGGGTACCATTTAACCACATTCCTTGATTGTCGGGCCCTACTTCTCTGTGGGAACACTGTATACGTCTATGACGTAATACAATCTAACCTAAGCCAACCTAACATATCGGCGGTAATATTTGACAAAATTCCTGGCGAGTTGGCCTCTACGTCTCCGTGGGACCTTTAAATACATCAATAACGTAATATAACCTAACCTAACCCAACCTATCATCTCGGCGGTAATATTTGACAACATTCCTGGCGAGTTGGCCTCTACGTCTCCGTGGGACCTTTATATACATCAATAACATATTATGAGCTAACCTAACCCAATCTAACATCTCGGCGGTAATATTTGACCACATTCCTGGCTTGTTGGCCTCTACGTCTCCGTGGGACATTTATATACATCAATAAAGTAATATAACCTAACCTAACCCAACCTATCATCTCGGCGGTAATATTTGAAAATATTCCTTTCGAGTTGGCCTCTACGTCTCCGTGGGATCTTTATATACATCAATAACGTAATATAACCTAACCTAACCCAACCTATCACCTCGGCGGTAATATTTGACGACATTCCTGGCGAGTTAGCCTCTACCTCTCCGTGGGAACTTTATATACATCAATAACAATATATAAGCTAGCCTAACCCAATCTAACATCTCGGCGGTAATATTTGACCACATTTCTGGCTTGTTGGCCTCTACGTCTCCGTGGGACCTTTATATACTTCAATAACGTAATATAACCTAACCTAACCCGAACTATCATCTCGGCGGTAATATTTGACAACATTCCTGGCGAGTTGGCCTCTACGTCTCCGTGGGAACTTTATATACATCAATAACGTAATATAACCTAACCTAACCCAACCTATCATCTCGGCGGTAATATTTGACGACATTCCTGGCGACTTAGCCTCTACCTCTCCGTGGGAACTTTATATACATCAATAACAATATATAAGCTAGCCTAACCCAATCTAACATCTCGGCGGTAATATTTGACAACATTCCTGGCGAGTTGGCCTCTACGTCTCCGTGGGACCTTTATATACATCAATAACGTAATATAACCTAACCTAACCCAACCTAACATCTCGGCGGTAATATTTGACAACATTCCTGGCGAGTTGGCTTCTCCGTCTCCGTGGGACCTTTATATACATCAATAACGTTATATAACCTAACCTAACCCAACCTATCATCTCGGCGGTAATATTTGACAACATTCCTGGCGAGTTGGCCTCTACGTCTCCGTGGGACCTTTAAATACATCAATAACGTAATATAACCTAACCTAACCCAACCTATCATCTCGGCGGTAATATTTGACAACATTCCTGGCGAGTTGGCCTCTACGTCTCCGTGGGAACTTTATATACATCAATAACAATATATAAGCTAGCCTAACCCAATCTAACATCTCGGCGATAATATTTGACCACAATTCTGGCTTGTTGGCCTCTACGTCTCCGTGGGACCTTTATATACTTCAATAACGTAATATAACCTAACCTAACCCAAACTATCATCTCGGCGGTAATATTTGACCACATTCCTGGCGAGTTGGCCTCTACGTCTCCGTGGGACCTTCATATACATCAACAACGTAATATAACCTAACCTAACCCAACCTATCATTTCGGCGGTAAAATTTGACAACATTTCTGTCGAGTTGGCCTCTACGTCTCCGTGGGACCTTTATATACATAAATAACGTAATATAACGTAACCTCACCCAACCTAACCACTCGGGGTACCATTTAACCACATTCCTTGATTGTCGGGCCCTACTTCTCTGTGGGAACACTGTATACGTCTATGACGTAATACAATCTAACCTAAGCCAGCCTAACATATCGGCGGTAATATTTGACAAAATTCCTGGCGAGTTGGCCTCTACGTCTCCGTGGGACCTTTAAATACATCAATAACGTAATATAACCTAACCTAACCCAACCTATCATCTCGGCGGTAATATTTGACAACATTCCTGGCGAGTTGGCCTCTACGTCTCCGTGGGACCTTTATATACATCAATAACATATTATGAGCTAACCTAACCCAATCTAACATCTCGGCGGTAATATTTGACCACATTCCTGGCTTGTTGGCCTCTACGTCTCCGTGGGACATTTATATACATCAATAAAGTAATATAACCTAACCTAACCCAACCTATCATCTCGGCGGTAATATTTGAAAATATTCCTTTCGAGTTGGCCTCTACGTCTCCGTGGGACCTTTATATACATCAATAACGTAATATAACCTAACCTAACCCAATCCTATCACCTCGGCGGTAATATTTGACGACATTCCTGGCGAGTTAGCCTCTACCTCTCCGTGGGAACTTTATATACATCAATAATAATATATAAGCTAGCCTAACCCAATCTAACATCTCGGCGGTAATATTTGACCACATTTCTGGCTTGTTGGCCTCTACGTCTCCGTGGGACGTTTATATACTTCAATAACGTAATATAACCTAACCTAACCCGAACTATCATCTCGGCGGTAATATTTGACAACATTCCTGGCGAGTTGGCCTCTACGTCTCCGTGGGACCTTTAAATACATCAATAACGTAATATAACCTAACCTAAGCCAACCTATCATCTCGGCGGTAATATTTGACAACATTCCTGGCGAGTTGGCCTCTACGTCTCCGTGGGAACTTTATATACATCAATAACGTAATATAACCTAACCTAACCCAACCTATCATCTCGGCGGTAATATTTGACGACATTCCTGGCGAGTTAGCCTCTACCTCTCCGTGGGAACTTTATATACATCAATAACAATATATAAGCTAGCCTAACCCAATCTAACATCTCGGCGGTAATATTTGACAACATTCCTGGCGAGTTGGCCTCTACGTCTCCGTGGGACCTTTATATACATCAATAACGTAATATAACCTAACCTAACCCAACCTAACATCTCGGCGGTAATATTTGACAACATTCCTGGCGAGTTGGCTTCTCCGTCTCCGTGGGACCTTTATATACATCAATAACGTAATATAACCTAACCTAACCCAACCTATCATCTCGGCGGTAATATTTGACAACATTCCTGGCGAGTTGGCCTCTACGTCTCCGTGGGAACTTTATATACATCAATAACAATATATAAGCTAGCCTAACCCAATCTAACATCTCGGCGATAATATTTGACCACAATTCTGGCTTGTTGACCTCTACGTCTCCGTGGGACCTTTATATACTTCAATAACGTAATATAACCTAACCTAACCCAAACTATCATCTCGGCGGTAATATTTGACCACATTCCTGGCGAGTTGGCCTCTACGTCTCCGTGGGACCTTCATATACATCAACAACGTAATATAACCTAACCTAACCCAACCTATCATTTCGGCGGTAAAATTTGACAACATTTCTGTCGAGTTGGCCTCTACGTCTCCGTGGGACCTTAATATACATAAATAACGTAATATAACGTAACCTCACCCAACCTAACCACTCGGGGTACCATTTAACCACATTCCTTGATTGTCGGGCCCTACTTCTCTGTGGGAACACTGTATACGTCTATGACGTAATACAATCTAACCTAAGCCAACCTAACATATCGGCGGTAATATTTGACAAAATTCCTGGCGAGTTGGCCTCTACGTCTCCGTGGGACCTTTAAATACATCAATAACGTAATATAACCTAACCTAACCCAACCTATCATCTCGGCGGTAATATTTCTCTCAACATTCCTGGCGAGTTGGCCTCTACGTCTCCGTGGGACCTTTATATACATCAATAACATATTATGAGCTAACCTAACCCAATCTAACATCTCGGCGGTAATATTTGACCACATTCCTGGCTTGTTGGCCTCTACGTCTCCGTGGGACATTTATATACATCAATAAAGTAATATAACCTAACCTAACCCAACCTATCATCTCGGCGGTAATTTTTGAAAACATTCCTGGCGAGTTGGCCTCTACGTCTCCGTGGGAACTTTATATACAACAATAACGTAATATAACCTAACCTAACCCAACCTATCATCTCGGCGGTAATATTTGACGACATTCCTGGCGAGTTAGCCTCTACCTCTCCGTGGGAACTTTATATACATCAATAACAATATATAAGCTAGCCTAACCCAATCTAACATCTCGGCGGTAATATTTGACCACATTTCTGGCTTGTTGGCCTCTACGTCTCCGTGGGACATTTATATACTTCAATAACGTAATATAACCTAACCTAACCCGAACTATTATCTCGGCGGTAATATTTGACAACATTCCTGGCGAGTTGGCCTCTACGTCTCCGTGGGACCTTCATATACATCAACAACGTAATATAACCTAACCTAACCCAACCTATCATTTCGGCGGTAAAATTTGACAACATTTCTGTCGAGTTGGCCTCTACGTCTCCGTGGGACCTTTATATACATAAATAACGTAATATAACGTAACCTCACCCAACCTAACCTCTCGGGGTACCATTTAACCACATTCCTTGATTGTCGGGCCCTACTTCTCTGTAGGAACACTGTATACGTCTATGACGTAATACAATCTAACCTAAGCCAACCTAACATATCGGCGGTAATATTTGACCACATTCCTGGCTTGTTGGCCTCTACGTCTCCGTGGGACATTTATATACATCAATAAAGTAATATAACTTAACCTAACCCAACCTATCATCTCAGCGGTAATATTTGAAAATATTCCTGGCGAGTTGGCCTCTACGTCTCCGTGGGACCTTTATATACATCAATAACGTAATATAACCTAACCTAACCCAACCTAACATCTCGGCGGTAATATTTGGCAACATTCCTGGCGAGTTGGCTTCTCCGTCTCCGTGGGACCTTTATATACATCAATAACGTAATATAACCTAACCTAACCCAACCTAACATCTCGGCGGTAATATTTGGCAACATTCCCGGCTTGTTGGCCTCTACGTCTCCGTGGGACCTTTATATACATCAATAACGTAATATAACGTAACCTAACCCAACCTAACCTCTCGGGGTACCATTTAACCACACTCCTTGATTGTTGGGCCCTACTTCTCGGTGGGAACACTGTATACGTCTATGACGTAATACAACCTAACCTAAACCAACCTACCATCTCGGCGGTAATAGTTGACAACATTCCTGACGAGTTGGACTCTACGTCTCCGTGGGAACTTCATATACATCAATAACGTAATATAACCTAACCTAACCCAACCTAACATCTCGGCGGTAATATTTGATAGCATTCCTGGCTAGTTGGCCTCTAGGTCTCCGTTTGACCTTCATATACATCAATAACGTAATATAACCTAACCTAACCCAACCTATCATCTCGCCGGTAATATATGACCACATTCCTGGCGAGTTGGCCTCTACGTCTCCGCTGGACCTTCATATACATCAATAACGTAATATAAATTAACCTAACCCAACCTATCATCTCAGCGGTAATATTTGAGAACATTCCTGCCGAGTTGGCCTCTACGTCTCCGTGGGACCTTTATATACATCAATAGCGTAATATAACCTAACCTAACCCAACCTAACATCTCGGCGGTAATATTTGGCAACATTCCCGGCTTGTTGGCCTCTACGTCTCCGAGGGACCTTTATATACATCAATAACGTAATATAACCTAACCTAACCCAACCTAACATCTCGGCGGTAATATTTGACAACATTCCTGGCGAGTGGGCTTCTCCGTCTCCGTGGGACCTTTATATACATCAATAACGTAATATAACCTAACCTAACCCAACCTAACATCTCGGCGGTAATATTTGGCAACATTCCCGGCTTGTTGGCCTCTACGTCTCCGTGGGACCTTTATATACATCAATAACGTAATATAACCTAACCTAAACCAACCTACCATCTCGGCGGTAATATTGGACAACATTCCTGACGAGTTGGCCTCTACGTCTCCGTGGGAACTTCATATACATCAATAACGTAATATAACCTAACCTAACCCAACCTAACATCTCGGCGGTAATATTTGACTGCATTCCTGGCGAGTTGGCCTCTAGGTCTCCGTTTGACCATCATATACATCAATAACGTAATATAACCTAACATAACCTAACCCAACCTATCATCTCGGCGGTAATATTTGACCACATTCCTGGCGAGTTGGCCTCTACGTCTCCGTGGGACCTTCATATACATCAATAACGTAATATAACTTAACCTAACCCAACCTATCATCTCGGCGGTAATATTTGACAACATTCCTGGCGAGTTGGCCTCTACGTCTCCGTGGGACCTTTATATACATCAATAACATATTATAAGCTAACCTAACCCAATCTAACATCTCGGCGGTAATATTTGACCACATTCCTGGCTTGTTGGCCTCTACGACTCCGTGGGACATTTATATACATCAATAAAGTAATATAACCTAACCTAACCCAACCTATCATCTCGGCGGTAATATTTGACAATATTCCTGGCGAGTTGGCCTCTACGTCTCCGTGGGTCCTTTATATACATCAATAACGTAATATAACCTAACCTAACCCAACCTAACCTCTCGGGGTACCATTTGACCACATTCCTTGATTGTCGGGCCCTACTTTTCGGTGGGAACACTGTATACGTCTATGATGTAATACAACCTAACCTAAACCAACTTACCATCTCGGCGGTAGTATTTGACAACATTCCTGACGAGTTGGCCTCTACGTCTCCGTGGGAACTTCATATACATCAATAACGTAATATAACCTAACCTATCCCAACCTGACATCTCGGCGGTAATATTTGACCACATTTCTGGCTTGTTGGCCTCTACGTCTCCGTGGGACCTTTATATACTTCAATAACGTAATATAAACTAACCTAACCCAAACTATCATCTCGGCGGTAAAATTTGACAACATTCCTGGCGAGTTGGCCTCTACGTCTCCGTGGGACGTTTATGTACATCAAAAACGTAATATAACCTAACCTAACCCAAACTAACATCTCGGCGGTAATATTTGGCAACATTCCTGGTTTGTTGGCCTCTACGTCTCCGTTGGGACCTTTATATACATCAATAACGTAATATAACCTAACCTAACCCAACCTATCATCACGGCGGTAATATTTGACAATATTCCTGGCGAGTTGGCCCCTACGTCTACGTGGATCCTGCATATACATCAATAACGTAATATAACCTAACCTAACCCAACCTCTTACCTCGGCCGTAATATTTGACAACATTCCTGGCTTGTTGGCCTCTACGTCACCGTGGGACCTTTATATACATCAATAACGTAATATAACCTAACATAACCCAACCTATCATCTCGGCGGTAATATTTGACAATATTCCTGGCTTGTTGGCCCCTACGTCTATGTGGGTCCTTCATATACATCAATAACGTAATATAACCTAACTTAACCCAACCTATCATCTCGGCGGTAATATTTGACAACATTCCTGGCGTGTTGGCTTCTACGTCTCCGTGGGACATTTATATACATCAATAACGTAATATAACCTAACCTAACCCAAACTAACATCACGGCGGTAATATTTGACAATATACCTGGCGAGTTGGCCCCTACGTCTACGTGGGTCCTGCATATACATCAATAACGTAATATAACCTAACCTAACCCAACCTCTTACCTCGGCCGTAATATTTGACAACATTCCTGGCTTGTTGGCCTCTACGTCACCGTGGGACCTTTATATACATCAATAACGTAATATAACCGAACCTAACCCAAACTAACATCTCGGCGGTAACATTTGGCAACATTCCTGGCTTGTTGGCCTCTACTTCTCCGTGGGACCTTTATATACATCAATAACGTAATATAACCTAACCTAACCCAACCTATCATCACGGCGGTAATATTTGACAATATTCCTGGCGAGTTGGCCCCTACGTCTACGTGGGTCCTGCATATACATCAATAACGTAATATAACCTAACCTAACCCAACCTCTTACCTCGGCCGTAATATTTGACAACATTCCTGGCTTGTTGGCCTCTACGTCACCGTGGGACCTTTATATACATCAATAACGTAATATAACCGAACCTAACCCAAACTAACATCTCGGCGGTAACATTTGGCAACATTCCTGGCTTGTTGGCCTCTACTTCTCCGTGGGACCTTTATATGCATCAATAGCGTAATATAACCTAACCTAACCCAACCTCTTACCTCGGCCGTAATATTTGACAACATTCCTGGCTTGTTGGCCTCTACGTCACCGTGGGACCTTTATATACATCAATAACGTAATATAACCGAACCTAACCCAAACTAACATCTCGGCGGTAACATTTGGCAACATTCCTGGCTTGTTGGCCTCTACTTCTCCGTGGGTCCTTTATGTGCATCAATAGCGTAATATAACCTAACCTAACCCAACCGAACATCTCGGCGGGAATATTTGGCAACATTCCCGGCGAGTTGGATTCTACGTCTCCGTGGGACCTTTATATACATCAATAACATAATATAACCTAACCTAACCCAAACTGACATCTCGGCCCTAATATTTGACAACATTCCTGGCTTGTTGGACTCTACGTCACCGTGCGACCTTTATATACATCAATAACGTAATATAAGCTAATCTAACACAACCTATCATCTCGGCGATAATATTTGACAATATTCCTGGCGACTTGGCCCCTACGTCTATGTGGGTCCTTTATATACATCAATAACGTAATATAACCTAACCTAACCCAACCTATCATCTCGGCGGTAATATTTGACAACATTCCTGGCGAGTTGGCCTCTACGTATCCGTGGGACCTTTATATACATCAATAACGTAATATAACCGAACCTAACCCAAACTAACATCTCGGCGGTAATATTTGGCAACATTCCTGGCTTGTTGGCCTCTACTTCTCCGTGGGACCTTTATATGCATCAATAGCGTAATATAACCTAACCTAACACAACCGAACATCTCGGCGGTAATATTTGGCAACATTCCCGGCGAGTTGGATTCTACGTCTCCGTGGGACCTTTATATGCATCAATAGCGTAATATAACCTAACCTAACCCAACCGAACATCTCGGCGGTAATATTTGGCAACATTCCCGGCGAGTTGGATTCTACGTCTCCGTGGGACATTTATATACATCAATCACATAATATAACCTAACCTAACCCAAACTAACATCTCGGCGGTAGTATTTGACAACATTCCTGGCGAGTTGGCCACTACGTCTCCGTGGGTCCGTTATATACATCAATAACGTAATATAACCGAACCTAACCCAAACTAACATCTCGGCGGTAATATTTGGCAACATTCCTGGCTTGTTGACCTCTACGTCTCCGTGGGACCTTTATATACATCAATAACGTAATATAACCTAACCTAACCCAATCTAACATCTCGGCGGTAATATTTGGCAACATTGCTGGCTTGTTGGCCTCTACGTCTCCGTGGGACCTTTATATACATCAATAACGTAATATAACCTAACCTAACCCAACCTATCATCACGGCGGTAATATTTGACAATATTCCTGGCGAGTTGGCCCCTACGTCTACGTGGGTCCTGCATATACATCAATAACGTAATATAACCTAACCTAACCCAACCTCTTACCTCGGCCGTAATATTTGACAACATTCCTGGCTTGTTGGCCTCTACGTCACCGTGGGACCTTTATATACATCAATAGCGTAATATAACCTAACCTAACCCAACCGAACATCTCGGCGGTAATATTTGACAACATTCCTGGCGAGTTGGCTTCTCCGTCTCCGTGGGACCTTTATATGCATCAATAGCGTAATATAACCAAACGTAACCCAACCGAACATCTCGGCTGTAATATTTGGCAACATTCCTGGCGAGTTGGCCCCTACGTCTATGTGGGTTCTTCATATACATCAATAACGTAATATAACCTAACCTAACCCAACCTATCATCTCGGCGGTAATATTTGACAATATTCCTGGCTTGTTGGCCCCTACGTCTATGTGGGTCCTTCATATACATCAATAACGTAATATAACCTAACTTAACCCAACCTATCATCTCGGCGGTAATATTTGACAACATTCCTGGCGTGTTGGCTTCTACGTCTCCGTGGGACATTTATATACATCAATAACGTAATATAACCTAACCTAACCCAAACTAACATCACGGCGGTAATATTTGACAATATACCTGGCGAGTTGGCCCCTACGTCTACGTGGGTCCTGCATATACATCAATAACGTAATATAACCTAACCTAACCCAACCTCTTACCTCGGCCGTAATATTTGACAACATTCCTGGCTTGTTGGCCTCTACGTCACCGTGGGACCTTTATATACATCAATAACGTAATATAACCGAACCTAACCCAAACTAACATCTCGGCGGTAACATTTGGCAACATTCCTGGCTTGTTGGCCTCTACTTCTCCGTGGGACCTTTATATACATCAATAACGTAATATAACCTAACCTAACCCAACCTATCATCACGGCGGTAATATTTGACAATATTCCTGGCGAGTTGGCCCCTACGTCTACGTGGGTCCTGCATATACATCAATAACGTAATATAACCTAACCTAACCCAACCTCTTACCTCGGCCGTAATATTTGACAACATTCCTGGCTTGTTGGCCTCTACGTCACCGTGGGACCTTTATATACATCAATAACGTAATATAACCGAACCTAACCCAAACTAACATCTCGGCGGTAACATTTGGCAACATTCCTGGCTTGTTGGCCTCTACTTCTCCGTGGGACCTTTATATGCATCAATAGCGTAATATAACCTAACCTAACCCAACCTCTTACCTCGGCCGTAATATTTGACAACATTCCTGGCTTGTTGGCCTCTACGTCACCGTGGGACCTTTATATACATCAATAACGTAATATAACCGAACCTAACCCAAACTAACATCTCGGCGGTAACATTTGGCAACATTCCTGGCTTGTTGGCCTCTACTTCTCCGTGGGTCCTTTATGTGCATCAATAGCGTAATATAACCTAACCTAACCCAACCGAACATCTCGGCGGGAATATTTGGCAACATTCCCGGCGAGTTGGATTCTACGTCTCCGTGGGACCTTTATATACATCAATAACATAATATAACCTAACCTAACCCAAACTGACATCTCGGCCCTAATATTTGACAACATTCCTGGCTTGTTGGACTCTACGTCACCGTGCGACCTTTATATACATCAATAACGTAATATAAGCTAATCTAACACAACCTATCATCTCGGCGATAATATTTGACAATATTCCTGGCGACTTGGCCCCTACGTCTATGTGGGTCCTTTATATACATCAATAACGTAATATAACCTAACCTAACCCAACCTATCATCTCGGCGGTAATATTTGACAACATTCCTGGCGAGTTGGCCTCTACGTATCCGTGGGACCTTTATATACATCAATAACGTAATATAACCGAACCTAACCCAAACTAACATCTCGGCGGTAATATTTGGCAACATTCCTGGCTTGTTGGCCTCTACTTCTCCGTGGGACCTTTATATGCATCAATAGCGTAATATAACCTAACCTAACACAACCGAACATCTCGGCGGTAATATTTGGCAACATTCCCGGCGAGTTGGATTCTACGTCTCCGTGGGACCTTTATATGCATCAATAGCGTAATATAACCTAACCTAACCCAACCGAACATCTCGGCGGTAATATTTGGCAACATTCCCGGCGAGTTGGATTCTACGTCTCCGTGGGACATTTATATACATCAATCACATAATATAACCTAACCTAACCCAAACTAACATCTCGGCGGTAGTATTTGACAACATTCCTGGCGAGTTGGCCACTACGTCTCCGTGGGTCCGTTATATACATCAATAACGTAATATAACCGAACCTAACCCAAACTAACATCTCGGCGGTAATATTTGGCAACATTCCTGGCTTGTTGACCTCTACGTCTCCGTGGGACCTTTATATACATCAATAACGTAATATAACCTAACCTAACCCAATCTAACATCTCGGCGGTAATATTTGGCAACATTGCTGGCTTGTTGGCCTCTACGTCTCCGTGGGACCTTTATATACATCAATAACGTAATATAACCTAACCTAACCCAACCTATCATCACGGCGGTAATATTTGACAATATTCCTGGCGAGTTGGCCCCTACGTCTACGTGGGTCCTGCATATACATCAATAACGTAATATAACCTAACCTAACCCAACCTCTTACCTCGGCCGTAATATTTGACAACATTCCTGGCTTGTTGGCCTCTACGTCACCGTGGGACCTTTATATACATCAATAGCGTAATATAACCTAACCTAACCCAACCGAACATCTCGGCGGTAATATTTGACAACATTCCTGGCGAGTTGGCTTCTCCGTCTCCGTGGGACCTTTATATGCATCAATAGCGTAATATAACCAAACGTAACCCAACCGAACATCTCGGCTGTAATATTTGGCAACATTCCTGGCGAGTTGGCCCCTACGTCTATGTGGGTTCTTCATATACATCAATAACGTAATATAACCTAACCTAACCCAACCTATCATCTCGGCGGTAATATTTGACAACATTCCTGGCGAGTTGGCCTCTACGTCTCCGTGGGACCTTTATATACATCAATAACGTAATATAACCGAACCTAACCCAAACTAACATCTCGGCGGTAATATTTGGCAACATTCATGGCTTGTTGGCCTCTACATCTCCGTGGGACCTTTATATGCATCAATAGCGTAATATAACCTAACCTAACCCAACCGAACATCTCTGCGGTAATATTTGACAACATTCCTGGCGAGTTGGCCTCTACGTCTCCGTGGGACCTCTATATACATCAATAACGTAATATAACCGAACCTAACCCAAACTAACATCTCGGCGGTAATATTTGGCAACATTCCTGGCTTGATGGCCTCTACGTCTCCGTGGGACCTTTATATACATCAATAACGTAATATAACCTAACCTAAGCCAACCTATCATCTCGGCGGTAATATTTGACAACATTCCTGGCGAGTTGGCCTCTACGTCTCCGTGGGACCTTTATATACATCAATAACGTAATATAACCGAACCTAACCCAAACTAACATCTCGGCGGTAATATTTGGCAACATTCCTGGCTTGTTGGCCTCTACATCTCCGTGGGACCTTTATATGCATCAATAGCGTAATATGACCTAACCTAACCCAACCGAACATCTCGGCGGTAATATTTGACAACATTCCTGGCGAGTTGGCCTCTACGTCTCCGTGGGACCTTTATATACATCACTAACGTAATATAAGCGAACCTAACCCAACCGAACATCTCGGCGGTAATATTTGGCAACATTCCTGGCGAGTTGGATTCTACGTCTCCGTGGGACCTTTATATACATGAATAACATAATATAACCTAACCTAACCCAAACTAACATCTCGGCCCTAATATTTGACAACATTCCTGGCTTGTTGGCCTCTACGTCACCGTGCGACCTTTATATACATCAATAACGTAATATAACCTAACCTAACCCAACCTCTTACCTCGACCGTAATATTTGACAACATTCCTGGCTTGTTGGCCTCTACGTCACCGTGGGACCTTTATATACATCAATAAAGTAATATAACCTAACCTAAGCCAACCTATCATCTCGGCGGTAATATTTGACAACATTCCCGGCGAGTTGGATTCTACGTCTCCGTAGGACCTTTATATACATCAATAACATAATATAACCTAGCCTAACCCAACCTATCATCCCGGCGGTAATATTTGACAATATTCCTGGCGAGTTGGCCCCTACGTATACGTGGGTCCTTCATATACATCAGTAACGTAATATAACCTTACCTAACCCAACCTATCATCTCGGCGGTAATATTTGGCAACATTCCTGGCTTGATGGCCTCTACGTCTCCGTGGGACCTTTATATACATCAATAACGTAATATAACCTAACCTAAGCCAACCTATCATCTCGGCGGTAATATTTGACAACATTCCTGGCGAGTTGGCCTCTACGTCTCCGTGGGACCTTTATATACATCAATAACGTAATATAACCGAACCTAACCCAAACTAACATCTCGGCGGTAATATTTGGCAACATTCCTGGCTTGTTGGCCTCTACATCTCCGTGGGACCTTTATATGCATCAATAGCGTAATATAACCTAACCTAACCCAACCGAACATCTCGGCGGTAATATTTGACAACATTCCTGGCGAGTTGGCCTCTACGTCTCCGTGGGACCTTTATATACATCACTAACGTAATATAAGCGAACCTAACCCAACCGAACATCTCGGCGGTAATATTTGGCAACATTCCTGGCGAGTTGGATTCTACGTCTCCGTGGGACCTTTATATACATGAATAACATAATATAACCTAACCTAACCCAAACTAACATCTCGGCCCTAATATTTGACAACATTCCTGGCTTGTTGGCCTCTACGTCACCGTGCGACCTTTATATACATCAATAACGTAATATAACCTAACCTAACCCAACCTCTTACCTCGACCGTAATATTTGACAACATTCCTGGCTTGTTGGCCTCTACGTCACCGTGGGACCTTTATATACATCAATAAAGTAATATAACCTAACCTAAGCCAACCTATCATCTCGGCGGTAATATTTGACAACATTCCCGGCGAGTTGGATTCTACGTCTCCGTAGGACCTTTATATACATCAATAACATAATATAACCTAGCCTAACCCAACCTATCATCCCGGCGGTAATATTTGACAATATTCCTGGCGAGTTGGCCCCTACGTATACGTGGGTCCTTCATATACATCAGTAACGTAATATAACCTTACCTAACCCAACCTATCATCTCGGCGGTAATATTTGACAACATTCCTGGCGAGTTGGCTTCTCCGTCTCCGTGGGACCTTTATATACATCAATAACGTAATATAACCAAACCTAATCCAACCTAACATGTCGGCGGTGATATTTGGCAACATTCCTGGCGAGTTGGATTCTACGTCTCCGTGGGACCTTTATATACATGAATAACATAATATAACCTAACCTAACCCAAACTAACATCTCGGCCCTAATATTTGACAACATTCCTGGCTTGTTGGCCTCTATGTCACCGTGCGACCTTTATATACATCAATAACGTAATATAACCTAACCTAACCCAACCTCTTACCTCGGCCGTAATATTTGACAACATTCCTGGCTTGTGGGCCTCTACGTCACCGTGGGACCATTATATACATCAATAACGTAATATAACCAAACCTAAGCCAACCTTTCATCTCGGCGGTAATATTTGACAACATTCCTGGCTTGTTGGCCTCTACATCTCCGTGCGACCTTTATATACATCAATAACGTAATATAAGCAAACCTAACCCAACCTATCATCTCGGCCGTAATATTTGACAACATTCCTGGCGAGTTGGCCCCTACGTCTATGTGGGTCCTTCATGTACATCAATAACGTAATATAACGTAACCTAAGCCAACCTATCATCTCGGCGGTAATATTCGACAAGTTTCCTGGCGAGTTGGCCCCTACGTCTACGTGGGTCCTTCATATACATCAATAACGTAATATAACCTAACCTAACCCAACCTATCATTACGGCGGTAATATTTGACAACATTCCTGGCGAGTTGGCCTCTACTTCTCAATGGGACCTTTATATACATCAATAACGTAATATAACCGAACCTAACCCAAACTAACATCACGGCGGTAATATTTGGCAACATTCCTGGCTTGTTGGCCTCTACGTCACCGTGCGACCTTTATATACATCAATAACGTAATATAACCTAACCTAACCCAACCTCTTACCTCGGCCGTAATATTTGACAACATTCCTGGCTTGTTGGCCTCTATGTTACCGTGGGACCTTTATATACATCAATAACGTAATATAACCTAACCTAAGCCAACCTATCATCTCGGCGGTAATATTTGACAAGTTTCCTGGCGAGTTGGCCCCTACGTCTACGTGGGTCCTTCATATACATCAATAACGTAATATAACCTAACCTAACCCAACCTATCATTTCAGCGGTAATATTTGACAACATTCCTGGCGAGTTGGCTTCTCCGTCTCCGTGGGACCTTTATATGCATCAATAGCGTAATATAACCAAACCTAACCCAACCGAACATCTCGGCGGTAATATTTGGCAACATTCCTGGCGATTTGGATTCTACGTCTCCGTGGGACCTTTATATACATCAATAACGTAATATAACCTAACCTAACCCAACCTCTTACCTCGGCCGTAATATTTGACAACATTCCTGGCTTGTTGGCCTCTGCGTAACCGTGGGACCTTTATATACATCAATAACGTAATATAACCTAACCTAAGCCAACCTATCATCTCGGCCGTAATATTTGACAACATTCCTGGCGAGTTGGCCTCTACGTCTCCGTGGGACCTTTATATACATCAATAACGTAATATAACCGAACCTAACCCAAACTAACATCTCGGCGGTAATATTTGGCAACATTCCTGGCTTGTTGGCCTCTACATCTCCGTGGGACCTTTATATGCATCAATAGCGTAATATAACCTAACCTAACCCAACCGAACATCTCGGCGGTAATATTTGACAACATTCCTGGCGAGTTGGCCTCTACGTCTCCGTGGGACCTTTATATACATCACTAACGTAATATAGGCGAACCTAACCCAACCGAACATCTCGGCGGTAATATTTGGCAACATTCCTGGCGAGTTGGTCCCTACGTCTATGTGGGTTCTTTATATGCATCAATAGCGTAATATAACCTAACCTAACCCAACCGAACATCTCGGCGGTAATATTTGACAACATTCCTGGCGAGTTGGCCTCTACGTCTCCGTGGGACCTTTATATACATCAATAACGTAATATAACCGAACCTAACCCAAACTAACATCTCGGCGGTAATATTTGGCAACATTCCTGACTTGATGGCCCCTACGTCTCCGTGGGACCTTTATATACATCAATAACGTAATATAACCTAACCTAAGCCAACCTATCATCTGGGCGGTAATATTTGACAATATTTCTGGCGAGTTGGCCCCTACGTATACGTGGGTCCTTCATATACATCAATAACGTAATATAACCTTACCTAACCCAACCTATCATCTCGGCGGTAATATTTGACAACATTCCTGGCGAGTTGGCTTCTCCGTCTCCGTGGGACCTTCATATACATCAATAACGTAATATAACCGAACCTAACCCAAACTAACATCTCGGCGGTAATATTTGGCAACATTCCTGGCTTGATGGCCTCTACGTCTCCGTGGGACTTTCATATACATCAATAGCGTAATATAACCTAACCTAACCCAGCCAAACATCTCGGCGGTAATATTTGGCAAAATTCCTGGCTTGTTGGACTCTACGTCTCCGTGGGACCTTTATATACCTCAATAACGTAATATAAGCGAACCTAATCCAAACTAACATCTCGGCGGTAATATTTGGCAACATTCCTGGCTTGTTGACCTCTACGTCTCCGTGGGACCTTTATATACATCAATAACGTAATATAACCTAACCTAACCCAACCTCTTACCTCGGCCGTAATATTTGACAACATTCCTGGCTTGCTGGCCTCTACGTCACCGTGGGACCTTTATATACATCAATAACGTAATATAACCTAACCTAACCCAACCTATCATCTCGGCGGTAATATTTGACAATATTCCTGGCTTGTTGGCCCCTACGTCTATGTGGGTCCTTCATATACATCAATAACGTAATATAACCTAACTTAACCCAACCTATCATCTCGGCGGTAATATTTGACAACATTCCTGGCGTGTTGGCTTCTACGTCTCCGTGGGACCTTTATATACATCAATAACGTAATATAACCGAACCTAACCCAAACTAACATCTCGGCGGTAATATTTGGCAAAATTCCTGGCTTGATGGCCTCTACGTCTCCGTGGGACTTTCATATACATCAATAACGTAATATAACCTAACCTAACCCAACCTATCATCTCGGCGGTAATATTTGACAATATTCCTGGAGAGTTGGCCCCTACGTATACGTGGGTCCTTCATATACATCAATAACGTAATATAACCTTACCTAACCCAACCTATCATCTCGGCGGTAATATTTGACAACATTCCTGGCGAGTTGGCCTCTACGTCTCCGTGGGACCTTTATATACATCAATAACGTAATATAAGCGAACCTAACCCAAACTAACATCTCGGCGGTAATATTTGGCAACATTCCTGGCGAGTTGGCCTCTACGTCTCCGTGGGACCTTTATATACATCAGTAACGTAATATAACCGAACCTAACCCAAACTAACATCTCGGCGGTAACATTTGGCAACATTCCTGGCTTGTTGGCCTCTACTTCTCCGTGGGACCTTTATATGCATCAATAGCGTAATATAACCTAACCTAACCCAACCGAACATCTCGGCGGTAATATTTGGCAACATTCCCGGCGAGTTGGATTCTACGTCTCCGTGGGACCTTGATATACATCAATAACATAATATAACCTAACCTAACCCAAACTAACATCTCGGCGGTAATATTTGGCAACATTCCTGGTTTGTTGGCCTCTACGTCTCCGTTGGGACCTTTATATACATCAATAACGTAATATAACCTAACCTAACCCAACCTATCATCTCGGCGGTAATATTTGACAATATTCCTGGCTTGTTGGCCCCTACGTCTATATGGGTCCTTCATATACATCAATAACGTAATATAACCTAACCTAACACAACCTCTTACCTCGGCCGTAATATTTGACAACATTCCTGGCTTGTTGGCCTCTACGTCACCGTGGGACCTTTATATACATCAATAACGTAATATAACCTAACATAACCCAACCTATCATCTCGGCGGTAATATTTGACAATATTCCTGGCTTGTTGGCCCCTACGTCTATATGGGTCCTTCATATACATCAATAACGTAATATAACCTAACTTAACCCAACCTATCATCTCGGCGGTAATATTTGACAACATTCCTGGCGAGTTGGCCTCTACGTATCCGTGGGACCTTTATATACATCAATAACGTAATATAACCGAACCTAACCCAAACTAACATCTCGGCGGTAATATTTGGCAACATTCCTGGCTTGTTGGCCTCTACTTCTCCGTGGGACCTTTATATGCATCAATAGCGTAATATAACCTAACCTAACACAACCGAACATCTCGGCGGTAATATTTGGCAACATTCCCGGCGAGTTGGATTCTACGTCTCCGTGGGACCTTTATATGCATCAATAGCGTAATATAACCTAACCTAACCCAACCGAACATCTCGGCGGTAATATTTGGCAACATTCCCGGCGAGTTGGATTCTACGTCTCCGTGGGACATTTATATACATCAATCACATAATATAACCTAACCTAACCCAAACTAACATCTCGGCGGTAGTATTTGACAACATTCCTGGCGAGTTGGCCACTACGTCTCCGTGGGACCTTTATATACATCAATAACATAATATAACCTAACCTAACCCGAACTAACATCTCGGCGGTAATAGTTGGCAACATTCCTGGCTTGTTGACCTCTACGTCTCCGTGGGACCTTTATATACATCAATAACGTAATATAACCTAACCTAACCCAATCTAACATCTCGGCGGTAATATTTGGCAACATTGCTGGCTTGTTGGCCTCTACGTCTCCGTGGGACCTTTATATACATCAATAACGTAATATAACCTAACCTAACCCAACCTATCATCACGGCGGTAATATTTGACAATATTCCTGGCGAGTTGGCCCCTACGTCTACGTGGGTCCTGCATATACATCAATAACGTAATATAACCTAACCTAACCCAACCTCTTACCTCGGCCGTAATATTTGACAACATTCCTGGCTTGTTGGCCTCTACGTCACCGTGGGACCTTTATATACATCAATAACGTAATATAACCGAACGTAACCCAAACTAACATCTCGGCGGTAACATTTGGCAACATTCCTGGCTTGTTGGCCTCTACTTCTCCGTGGGACCTTTATATGCATCAATAGCGTAATATAACCTAACCTAACCCAACCTCTTACCTCGGCCGTAATATTTGAGAACATTCCTGGCTTGTTGGCCTCTACGTCACCGTGGGACCTTTATATACATCAATAACGTAATATAACCGAACCTAACCCAAACTAACATCTCGGCGGTAACATTTGGCAACATTCCTGGCTTGTTGGCCTCTACTTCTCCGTGGGTCCTTTATATGCATCAATAGCGTAATATAACCTAACCTAACCCAACCGAACATCTCGGCGGGAATATTTGGCAACATTCCCGGCGAGTTGGATTCTACGTCTCCGTGGGACCTTTATATACATCAATAACATAATATAACCTAACCTAACCCAAACTGACATCTCGGCCCTAATATTTGACAACATTCCTGGCTTGTTGGACTCTACGTCACCGTGCGACCTTTATATACATCAATAACGTAATATAAGCTAATCTAACACAACCTATCATCTCGGCGATAATATTTGACAATATTCCTGGCGACTTGGCCCCTACGTCTATGTGGGTCCTTTATATGCATCAATAACGTAATATAACCTAACCTAACCCAACCTATCATCTCGGCGGTAATATTTGACAACATTCCTGGCGAGTTGGCCTCTACGTATCCGTGGGACCTTTATATACATCAATAACGTAATATAACCGAACCTAACCCAAACTAACATCTCGGCGGTAATATTTGGCAACATTCCTGGCTTGTTGGCCTCTACTTCTCCGTGGGACCTTTATATGCATCAATAGCGTAATATAACCTAACCTAACACAACCGAACATCTCGGCGGTAATATTTGGCAACATTCCCGGCGAGTTGGATTCTACGTCTCCGTGGGACCTTTATATGCATCAATAGCGTAATATAACCTAACCTAACCCAACCGAACATCTCGGCGGTAATATTTGGCAACATTCCCGGCGAGTTGGATTCTACGTCTCCGTGGGACATTTATATACATCAATCACATAATATAACCTAACCTAACCCAAACTAACATCTCGGCGGTAGTATTTGACAACATTCCTGGCGAGTTGGCCACTACGTCTCCGTGGGACCGTTATATACATCAATAACGTAATATAACCGAACCTAACCCAAACTAACATCTCGGCGGTAATATTTGGCAACATTCCTGGCTTGTTGACCTCTACGTCTCCGTGGGACCTTTATATACATCAATAACGTAATATAACCTAACCTAACCCAATCTAACATCTCGGCGGTAATATTTGGCAACATTGCTGGCTTGTTGGCCTCTACGTCTCCGTGGGACCTTTATATACATCAATAACGTAATATAACCTAACCCAACCCAACCTATCATCACGGCGGTAATATTTGACAATATTCCTGGCGAGTTGGCCCCTACGTCTACGTGGGTCCTGCATATACATCAATAACTTAATATAACCTAACCTAACCCAACCTCTTACCTCGGCCGTAATATTTGACAACATTCCTGGCTTGTTGGCCTCTACGTCACCGTGGGACCTTTATATACATCAATAGCGTAATATAACCTAACCTAACCCAACCGAACATCTCGGCGGTAATATTTGACAACATTCCTGGCGAGTTGGCCTCTACGTCTCCGTGGGACCTTTATATACATCACTAACGTAATATAAGCGAACCTAACCCAACCGTACATCTCGGCGGTAATATTCGGCAACATTCCTGGCGAGTTGGCCCCTACGTCTATGTGGGTTCTTCATATACATCAATAACGTAATATAACCTAACCTAACCCAACCTATCATCTCGGCGGTAATATTTGACAACATTCCTGGCGAGTTGGCCTCTACGTCTCCGTGGGACCTTTATATACATCAATAACGTAATATAACCGAACCTAACCCAAACTAACATCTCGGCGGTAATATTTGGCAACATTCCTGGCTTGATGGCCTCTACGTCTCCGTGGGACCTTTATATACATCAATAACGTAATATAACCTAACCTAACCCAACCTATCATCTCGGCGGTAATATTTGACAATATTCCTGGCGAGTTGGCCCCTACGTCTATGTGGGTTCTTCATATACATCAATAACGTAATATAACCTAACCTAACCCAACCTATCATCTCGGCGGTAATATTTGACAACATTCCTGGCGAGTTGGCTTCTCCGTCTCCGTGGGACCTTTATATACATCAATAACGTAATATAACCAAACCTAATCCAACCTAACATGTCGGCGGTAATATTTGACAACATTCCTGGCGAGTTGGATTCTACGTCTCCGTGGGACCTTTATATACATCAATAACGTAATATAACCTAACCTAACCCAAACTAACATCTCGGCGGTAATATTTGGCAACATTCCTGGCTTGTTGGCCTCTACGTCTCCGTGGGACCTTTATATACATCAATAACGTAATATAACCTAACTTAACCCAACCTCTTACCTCGGCCGTAATATTTGACAACATTCCTGGCTTGTTGGCCTCTACGTTACCGTGGGACCTTTATATACATCAATAACGTAATATAAACTAACCTAAGCCAACCTATCATCTCGGCGGTAATATTTGACAAGTTTCCTGGCGAGTTGGCCCCTACGTCTACGTGGGTCCTCCATATAAATCAATAACGTAATATAACCTAACCTAACCCAACCTATCATTTCGGCGGTAATATTTGACAACATTCCTGGCGAGTTGGCCTCTACGTCTCCGTGGGACCTTTATATACATCAAAACGTAATATAACCGAACCTAACCCAAACTAACATCTCGGCGGTAATATTTGGCAACATTCCTGGCTTGATGGCCTCTACGTCTCCGTGGGACCTTTATATACATCAATAACGTAATATAACCTAACCTAACCCAACCTATCATCTCGGAGGTAATACTTGACAATATTCCTGGCGAGTTGGCCCCTACGTATACGTGGGTCCTTCATATACATCAATAACGTAATATAACCTTACCTAACCCAACCTATCATCTCGGCGGTAATATTTGACAACATTCCTGGCGAGTTGGCTTCTCCGTCTCCGTGGGACCTTCATATACATCAATAACGTAATATAACCGAACCTAACCCAAACTAACATCTCGGCGGTAATATTTGGCAACATTCCTGGCTTGATGGCCTCTACGTCTCCGTGGGACCTTTATATACATCAATAACGTAATATAAGCTAACCTAACCCAACCTATCATCTCGGCCGTAATATTTGACAACATTCCTGGCGAGTTGGCCCCTACGTCTATGTGGGTCCTTCATATACATTAATAACGTAATATAACCTAACCTAACCCAACCTATCATTACGGCGGTAATATTTGACAACATTCCTGGCGAGTTAGCCTCTACTTCTCAATGGGACCTTTATATACATCAATAACGTAATATAACCGAACCTAACCCAAACTAACATCACGGCGGTAATATTTGGCAACATTCCTGGCTTGTTGGCCTCTACGTCACCGTGCGACCTTTATATACATCAATAACGTAATATAACCTAACCTAACCCAACCTCTTACCTCGGCCGTAATATTTGACAACATTCCTGGCTTGTTGGCCTCTATGTTACCGTGGGACCTTTATATACGTCAATAACGTAATATAACCTAACCTAAGCCAACCTATCATCTCGGCGGTAATATTTGACAAGTTTCCTGGCGAGTTGGCCCCTACGTCTACGTGGGTCCTTCATATACATCAATAACGTAATATAACCTAACCTAACCCAACCTATCATTTCAGCGGTAATATTTGACAACATTCCTGGCGAGTTGGCTTCTCCGTCTCCGTGGGACCTTTATATGCATCAATAGCGTAATATAACCAAACCTAACCCAACCGAACATCTCGGCGGTAATATTTGGCAACATTCCTGGCGATTTGGATTCTACGTCTCCGTGGGACCTTTATATACATCAATAACGTAATATAACCTAACCTAACACAACCTCTTACCTCGGCCGTAATATTTGACAACATTCCTGGCTTGTTGGCCTCTGCGTAACCGTGGGACCTTTATATACATCAATAACGTAATATAACCTAACCTAAGCCAACCTATCATCTCGGCCGTAATATTTGACAACATTCCTGGCGAGTTGGCCTCTACGTCTCCGTGGGACCTTTATATACATCAATAACGTAATATAACCGAACCTAACACAAACTAACATCTCGGCGGTAATATTTGGCAACATTCCTGGCTTGTTGGCCTCTACATCTCCGTGGGACCTTTATATGCATCAATAGCGTAATATAACCTAACCTAACCCAACCGAACATCGCGGCGGTAATATTTGACAACATTCCTGGCGAGTTGGCCTCTACGTCTCCGTGGGACCTTTATATACATCACTAACGTAATATAAGCGAACCTAACCCAACCGAACATCTCGGCGGTAATATTTGGCAACATTCCTGGCGATTTGGATTCTACGTCTCCGTGGGACCTTTATATACATCAATAACGTAATATAACCTAACCCAACCCAACCTATCATCACGGCGGTAATATTTGACAATATTCCTGGCGAGTTGGCCCCTACGTCTACGTGGGTCCTGCATATACATCAATAACTTAATATAACCTAACCTAACCCAACCTCTTACCTCGGCCGTAATATTTGACAACATTCCTGGCTTGTTGGCCTCTACGTCACCGTGGGACCTTTATATACATCAATAGCGTAATATAACCTAACCTAACCCAACCGAACATCTCGGCGGTAATATTTGACAACATTCCTGGCGAGTTGGCCTCTACGTCTCCGTGGGACCTTTATATACATCACTAACGTAATATAAGCGAACCTAACCCAACCGTACATCTCGGCGGTAATATTCGGCAACATTCCTGGCGAGTTGGCCCCTACGTCTATGTGGGTTCTTCATATACATCAATAACGTAATATAACCTAACCTAACCCAACCTATCATCTCGGCGGTAATATTTGACAACATTCCTGGCGAGTTGGCCTCTACGTCTCCGTGGGACCTTTATATACATCAATAACGTAATATAACCGAACCTAACCCAAACTAACATCTCGGCGGTAATATTTGGCAACATTCCTGGCTTGATGGCCTCTACGTCTCCGTGGGACCTTTATATACATCAATAACGTAATATAACCTAACCTAACCCAACCTATCATCTCGGCGGTAATATTTGACAATATTCCTGGCGAGTTGGCCCCTACGTCTATGTGGGTTCTTCATATACATCAATAACGTAATATAACCTAACCTAACCCAACCTATCATCTCGGCGGTAATATTTGACAACATTCCTGGCGAGTTGGCTTCTCCGTCTCCGTGGGACCTTTATATACATCAATAACGTAATATAACCAAACCTAATCCAACCTAACATGTCGGCGGTAATATTTGACAACATTCCTGGCGAGTTGGATTCTACGTCTCCGTGGGACCTTTATATACATCAATAACGTAATATAACCTAACCTAACCCAAACTAACATCTCGGCGGTAATATTTGGCAACATTCCTGGCTTGTTGGCCTCTACGTCTCCGTGGGACCTTTATATACATCAATAACGTAATATAACCTAACTTAACCCAACCTCTTACCTCGGCCGTAATATTTGACAACATTCCTGGCTTGTTGGCCTCTACGTTACCGTGGGACCTTTATATACATCAATAACGTAATATAAACTAACCTAAGCCAACCTATCATCTCGGCGGTAATATTTGACAAGTTTCCTGGCGAGTTGGCCCCTACGTCTACGTGGGTCCTCCATATAAATCAATAACGTAATATAACCTAACCTAACCCAACCTATCATTTCGGCGGTAATATTTGACAACATTCCTGGCGAGTTGGCCTCTACGTCTCCGTGGGACCTTTATATACATCAAAACGTAATATAACCGAACCTAACCCAAACTAACATCTCGGCGGTAATATTTGGCAACATTCCTGGCTTGATGGCCTCTACGTCTCCGTGGGACCTTTATATACATCAATAACGTAATATAACCTAACCTAACCCAACCTATCATCTCGGAGGTAATACTTGACAATATTCCTGGCGAGTTGGCCCCTACGTATACGTGGGTCCTTCATATACATCAATAACGTAATATAACCTTACCTAACCCAACCTATCATCTCGGCGGTAATATTTGACAACATTCCTGGCGAGTTGGCTTCTCCGTCTCCGTGGGACCTTCATATACATCAATAACGTAATATAACCGAACCTAACCCAAACTAACATCTCGGCGGTAATATTTGGCAACATTCCTGGCTTGATGGCCTCTACGTCTCCGTGGGACCTTTATATACATCAATAACGTAATATAAGCTAACCTAACCCAACCTATCATCTCGGCCGTAATATTTGACAACATTCCTGGCGAGTTGGCCCCTACGTCTATGTGGGTCCTTCATATACATTAATAACGTAATATAACCTAACCTAACCCAACCTATCATTACGGCGGTAATATTTGACAACATTCCTGGCGAGTTAGCCTCTACTTCTCAATGGGACCTTTATATACATCAATAACGTAATATAACCGAACCTAACCCAAACTAACATCACGGCGGTAATATTTGGCAACATTCCTGGCTTGTTGGCCTCTACGTCACCGTGCGACCTTTATATACATCAATAACGTAATATAACCTAACCTAACCCAACCTCTTACCTCGGCCGTAATATTTGACAACATTCCTGGCTTGTTGGCCTCTATGTTACCGTGGGACCTTTATATACGTCAATAACGTAATATAACCTAACCTAAGCCAACCTATCATCTCGGCGGTAATATTTGACAAGTTTCCTGGCGAGTTGGCCCCTACGTCTACGTGGGTCCTTCATATACATCAATAACGTAATATAACCTAACCTAACCCAACCTATCATTTCAGCGGTAATATTTGACAACATTCCTGGCGAGTTGGCTTCTCCGTCTCCGTGGGACCTTTATATGCATCAATAGCGTAATATAACCAAACCTAACCCAACCGAACATCTCGGCGGTAATATTTGGCAACATTCCTGGCGATTTGGATTCTACGTCTCCGTGGGACCTTTATATACATCAATAACGTAATATAACCGAACCTAACACAAACTAACATCTCGGCGGTAATATTTGGCAACATTCCTGGCTTGTTGGCCTCTACATCTCCGTGGGACCTTTATATGCATCAATAGCGTAATATAACCTAACCTAACCCAACCGAACATCGCGGCGGTAATATTTGACAACATTCCTGGCGAGTTGGCCTCTACGTCTCCGTGGGACCTTTATATACATCACTAACGTAATATAAGCGAACCTAACCCAACCGAACATCTCGGCGGTAATATTCGGCAACATTCCTGGCGAGTTGGCCCCTACGTCTATGTGGGTTCTTCATATACATCAATAACGTAATATAACCTAACCTAACCCAACCTATCATCTCGGCGGTAATATTTGACAACATTCCTGGCGAGTTGGCCTCTACGTCTCCGTGGGACCTTTATATACATCAATAACGTAATATAACCGAACCTAACCCAAACTAACATCTCGGCGGTAATATTTGGCAACATTCCTGGCTTGATGGCCTCTACGTCTCCGTGGGACCTTTATATACATCAATAACGTAATATAACCTAACCTAACCCAACCTATCATCTCGGCGGTAATATTTGACAATATTCCTGGCGAGTTGGCCCCTACGTCTATGTGGGTTCTTCATATACATCAATAACGTAATATAACCTAACCTAACCCAACCTATCATCTCGGCGGTAATATTTGACAACATTCCTGGCGAGTTGGCCTCTACGTCTCCGTGGGACCTTTATATACATCAATAACGTAATATAACCGAACCTAACCCAAACTAACATCTCGGCGGTAATATTTGGCAACATTCCTGGCTTGATGGCCTCTACGTCTCCGTGGGACCTTTATATACATCAATAACATAATATAACCTAACCTAACCCAACCTATCATCTCGGCGGTAATATTTGACAATATTCCTGGCGAGTTGGACTCTACGTCTCCGTGGGACCTTTATATACCTCAATAACGTAATATAAGCGAACCTAACCCAAACTAACATCTCGGCGGTAATATTTGGCAACATTCCTGGCTTGTTGACCTCTACGTCTCCGTGGGACCTTTATATACATCAATAACGTAATATAACCTAACCTAACCCAACCTCTTACCTCGGCCGTAATATTTGGCAACATTCCTGGCTTGATGGCCTCTACGTCTCCGTGGGACCTTTATATACATCAATAACGTAATATAAGCTAACCTAACCCAACCTATCATCTCGGCCGTAATATTTGACAACATTCCTGGCGAGTTGGCCCCTACGTCTATGTGGGTCCTTCATGTACATCAATAACGTAATATAACCTAACCTAAGCCAACCTATCATCTCGGCGGTAATATTCGACAAGTTTCCTGGCGAGTTGGCCTCTACGTCTCCGTGGGACCTTTATATACATCAATAACGTAATATAACCGAACCTAACCCAAACTAACATCTCGGCGGTAATATTTGGCAACATTCCTGGCTTGATGGCCTCTACGTCTCCGTGGGACCTTTATATACATCAATAACGTAATATAACCGAACCTAACCCAAACTAACATCTGGGCGGTAATATTTGGCAACATTCATGGCTTGTTGGCCTCTACATCTCCGTGGGACCTTTATATGCATCAATAGCGTAATATAACCTAACCTAACCCAACCGAACATCTCGGCGGTAATATTTGACAACATTCCTGGCGAGTTGGCCTCTACGTCTCCGTGGGAACTTTATATACATCAATAACGTAATATAACCGAACCTAACCCAAACTAACATCTCGGCGGTAATATTTGCCAACATTCCTGACTTGATGGCCTCTACGTCTCCGTGGGACCTTTATATACATCAATAACGTAATATAACCTAACCTAACCCAACCGAACATCTCGGCGGTAATATTTGACAACATTCCTGGCGAGTTGGCCTCTACGTCTCCGTGGGACCTTTATATACATCACTAACGTAATATAAGCGAACCTAACCCAACCGTACATCTCGGCGGTAATATTCGGCAACATTCCTGGCGAGTTGGCCCCTACGTCTATGTGGGTTCTTCATATACATCAATAACGTAATATAACCTAACCTAACCCAACCTATCATCTCGGCGGTAATATTTGACAACATTCCTGGCGAGTTGGCCTCTACGTCTCCGTGGGACCTTTATATACATCAATAACGTAATATAACCGAACCTAACCCAAACTAACATCTCGGCGGTAATATTTGGCAACATTCCTGGCTTGATGGCCTCTACGTCTCCGTGGGACCTTTATATACATCAATAACGTAATATAACCTAACCTAACCCAACCTATCATCTCGGCGGTAATATTTGACAATATTCCTGGCGAGTTGGCCCCTACGTCTATGTGGGTTCTTCATATACATCAATAACGTAATATAACCTAACCTAACCCAACCTATCATCTCGGCGGTAATATTTGACAACATTCCTGGCGAGTTGGCTTCTCCGTCTCCGTGGGACCTTTATATACATCAATAACGTAATATAACCAAACCTAATCCAACCTAACATGTCGGCGGTAATATTTGACAACATTCCTGGCGAGTTGGATTCTACGTCTCCGTGGGACCTTTATATACATCAATAACGTAATATAACCTAACCTAACCCAAACTAACATCTCGGCGGTAATATTTGGCAACATTCCTGGCTTGTTGGCCTCTACGTCTCCGTGGGACCTTTATATACATCAATAACGTAATATAACCTAACTTAACCCAACCTCTTACCTCGGCCGTAATATTTGACAACATTCCTGGCTTGTTGGCCTCTACGTTACCGTGGGACCTTTATATACATCAATAACGTAATATAAACTAACCTAAGCCAACCTATCATCTCGGCGGTAATATTTGACAAGTTTCCTGGCGAGTTGGCCCCTACGTCTACGTGGGTCCTCCATATAAATCAATAACGTAATATAACCTAACCTAACCCAACCTATCATTTCGGCGGTAATATTTGACAACATTCCTGGCGAGTTGGCCTCTACGTCTCCGTGGGACCTTTATATACATCAAAACGTAATATAACCGAACCTAACCCAAACTAACATCTCGGCGGTAATATTTGGCAACATTCCTGGCTTGATGGCCTCTACGTCTCCGTGGGACCTTTATATACATCAATAACGTAATATAACCTAACCTAACCCAACCTATCATCTCGGAGGTAATACTTGACAATATTCCTGGCGAGTTGGCCCCTACGTATACGTGGGTCCTTCATATACATCAATAACGTAATATAACCTTACCTAACCCAACCTATCATCTCGGCGGTAATATTTGACAACATTCCTGGCGAGTTGGCTTCTCCGTCTCCGTGGGACCTTCATATACATCAATAACGTAATATAACCGAACCTAACCCAAACTAACATCTCGGCGGTAATATTTGGCAACATTCCTGGCTTGATGGCCTCTACGTCTCCGTGGGACCTTTATATACATCAATAACGTAATATAAGCTAACCTAACCCAACCTATCATCTCGGCCGTAATATTTGACAACATTCCTGGCGAGTTGGCCCCTACGTCTATGTGGGTCCTTCATATACATTAATAACGTAATATAACCTAACCTAACCCAACCTATCATTACGGCGGTAATATTTGACAACATTCCTGGCGAGTTAGCCTCTACTTCTCAATGGGACCTTTATATACATCAATAACGTAATATAACCGAACCTAACCCAAACTAACATCACGGCGGTAATATTTGGCAACATTCCTGGCTTGTTGGCCTCTACGTCACCGTGCGACCTTTATATACATCAATAACGTAATATAACCTAACCTAACCCAACCTCTTACCTCGGCCGTAATATTTGACAACATTCCTGGCTTGTTGGCCTCTATGTTACCGTGGGACCTTTATATACGTCAATAACGTAATATAACCTAACCTAAGCCAACCTATCATCTCGGCGGTAATATTTGACAAGTTTCCTGGCGAGTTGGCCCCTACGTCTACGTGGGTCCTTCATATACATCAATAACGTAATATAACCTAACCTAACCCAACCTATCATTTCAGCGGTAATATTTGACAACATTCCTGGCGAGTTGGCTTCTCCGTCTCCGTGGGACCTTTATATGCATCAATAGCGTAATATAACCAAACCTAACCCAACCGAACATCTCGGCGGTAATATTTGGCAACATTCCTGGCGATTTGGATTCTACGTCTCCGTGGGACCTTTATATACATCAATAACGTAATATAACCTAACCTAACACAACCTCTTACCTCGGCCGTAATATTTGACAACATTCCTGGCTTGTTGGCCTCTGCGTAACCGTGGGACCTTTATATACATCAATAACGTAATATAACCTAACCTAAGCCAACCTATCATCTCGGCCGTAATATTTGACAACATTCCTGGCGAGTTGGCCTCTACGTCTCCGTGGGACCTTTATATACATCAATAACGTAATATAACCGAACCTAACACAAACTAACATCTCGGCGGTAATATTTGGCAACATTCCTGGCTTGTGGGCCTCTACATCTCCGTGGGACCTTTATATGCATCAATAGCGTAATATAACCTAACCTAACCCAACCGAACATCGCGGCGGTAATATTTGACAACATTCCTGGCGAGTTGGCCTCTACGTCTCCGTGGGACCTTTATATACATCACTAACGTAATATAAGCGAACCTAACCCAACCGAACATCTCGGCGGTAATATTTGGCAACATTCCTGGCGATTTGGATTCTACGTCTCCGTGGGACCTTTATATACATCAATAACGTAATATAACCTAACCTAACACAACCTCTTACCTCGGCCGTAATATTTGACAACATTCCTGGCTTGTTGGCCTCTGCGTAACCGTGGGACCTTTATATACATCAATAACGTAATATAACCTAACCTAAGCCAACCTATCATCTCGGCCGTAATATTTGACAACATTCCTGGCGAGTTGGCCTCTACGTCTCCGTGGGACCTTTATATACATCAATAACGTAATATAACCGAACCTAACACAAACTAACATCTCGGCGGTAATATTTGGCAACATTCCTGGCTTGTTGGCCTCTACATCTCCGTGGGACCTTTATATGCATCAATAGCGTAATATAACCTAACCTAACCCAACCGAACATCGCGGCGGTAATATTTGACAACATTCCTGGCGAGTTGGCCTCTACGTCTCCGTGGGACCTTTATATACATCACTAACGTAATATAAGCGAACCTAACCCAACCGAACATCTCGGCGGTAATATTCGGCAACATTCCTGGCGAGTTGGCCCCTACGTCTATGTGGGTTCTTCATATACATCAATAACGTAATATAACCTAACCTAACCCAACCTATCATCTCGGCGGTAATATTTGACAACATTCCTGGCGAGTTGGCCTCTACGTCTCCGTGGGACCTTTATATACATCAATAACGTAATATAACCGAACCTAACCCAAACTAACATCTCGGCGGTAATATTTGGCAACATTCCTGGCTTGATGGCCTCTACGTCTCCGTGGGACCTTTATATACATCAATAACGTAATATAAGCTAACCTAACCCAACCTATCATCTCGGCCGTAATATTTGACAACATTCCTGGCGAGTTGGCCCCTACGTCTATGTGGGTCCTTCATGTATATCAATAACGTAATATAACCTAACCTAAGCCAACCTATCATCTCGGCGGTAATATTCGACAAGTTTCCTGGCGAGTTGGCCCCTACGTCTACGTGGGTCCTTCATATACATTAATAACGTAATATAACCTAACCTAACCCAACCTATCATTACGGCGGTAATATTTGACAACATTCCTGGCGAGTTGGCCTCTACTTCTCAATGGGACCTTTATATACATCAATAACGTAATATAACCGAACCTAACCCAAACTAACATCACGGCGGTAATATTTGGCAACATTCCTGGCTTGTTGGCCTCTACGTCACCGTGCGACCTTTATATACATCAATAACGTAATATAACCTAACCTAACCCAACCTCTTACCTCGGCCGTAATATTTGACAACATTCCTGGCTTGTTGGCCTCTATGTTACCGTGGGACCTTTATATACGTCAATAACGTAATATAACCTAACCTAAGCCAACCTATCATCTCGGCGGTAATATTTGACAAGTTTCCTGGCGAGTTGACCCCTACGTCTACGTGGGTCCTTCATATACATCAATAACGTAATATAACCTAACCTAACCCAACCTATCATTTCAGCGGTAATATTTGACAACATTCCTGGCGAGTTGGCTTCTCCGTCTCCGTGGGACCTTTATATGCATCAATAGCGTAATATAACCAAACCTAACCCAACCGAACATCTCGGCGGTAATATTTGGCAACATTCCTGGCGATTTGGATTCTACGTCTCCGTGGGACCTTTATATACATCAATAACGTAATATAACCTAACCTAACCCAACCTCTTACCTCGGCCGTAATATTTGACAACATTCCTGGCTTGTTGTCCTCTGCGTAACCGTGGGACCTTTATATACATCAATAACGTAATATAACCTAACCTAAGCCAACCTATCATCTCGGCCGTAATATTTGACAACATTCCTGGCGAGTTGGCCTCTACGTCTCCGTGGGACCTTTATATACATCAATAACGTAATATAACCGAACCTAACACAAACTAACATCTCGGCGGTAATATTTGGCAACATTCCTGGCTTGTTGGCCTCTACATCTCCGTGGGACCTTTATATGCATCAATAGCGTAATATAACCTAACCTAACCCAACCGAACATCTCGGCGGTAATATTTGACAACATTCCTGGCGAGTTGGCCTCTACGTCTCCGTGGGACCTTTATATACATCACTAACGTAATATAAGCGAACCTAACCCAACCGAACATCTCGGCGGTAATATTCGGCAACATTCCTGGCGAGTTGGCCCCTACGTCTATGTGGGTTCTTCATATACATCAATAACGTAATATAACCTAACCTAACCCAACCTATCATCTCGGCGGTAATATTTGACAACATTCCTGGCGAGTTGGCCTCTACGTCTCCGTGGGACCTTTATATACATCAATAACGTAATATAACCGAACCTAACCCAAACTAACATCTCGGCGGTAATATTTGGCAACATTCCTGGCTTGATGGCCTCTACGTCTCCGTGGGACCTTTATATACATCAATAACGTAATATAACCTAACCTAACCCAACCTATCATCTCGGCGGTAATATTTGACAATATTCCTGGCGAGTTGGCCCCTACGTATACGTGGGTCCTTCATATACATCAATAACGTAATATAACCTTACCTAACCCAACCTATCATCTCGGCGGTAATATTTGACAACATTCCTGGCTTGTTGGCCTCTACATCTCCGTGGGACCTTTATATGCATCAATAGCGTAATATAACCTAACCTAACCCAACCGAACATCTCGGCGGTAATATTTGACAACATTCCTGGCGAGTTGGCCTCTACGTCTCCGTGGGACCTTTATATACATCACTAACGTAATATAAGCGAACCTAACCCAACCGAACATCTCGGCGGTAATATTCGGCAACATTCCTGGCGAGTTGGCCCCTACGTCTATGTGGGTTCTTCATATACATCAATAACGTAATATAACCTAACCTAACCCAACCTATCATCTCGGCGGTAATATTTGACAACATTCCTGGCGAGTTGGCCTCTACGTCTCCGTGGGACCTTTATATACATCAATAACGTAATATAACCGAACCTAACCCAAACTAACATGTCGGCGGTAATATTTGGCAACATTCCTGGCTTGATGGCCTCTACGTCTCCGTGGGACCTTTATATACATCAATAACGTAATATAACCTAACCTAACCCAACCTATCATCTCGGCGGTAATATTTGACAATATTCCTGGCGAGTTGGCCCCTACGTATACGTGGGTCCTTCATATACATCAATAACGTAATATAACCTTACCTAACCCAACCTATCATCTCGGCGGTAATATTTGACAACATTCCTGGCGAGTTGGCTTCTCCGTCTCCGTGGGACCTTCATGTACATCAGTAACGTAATATAACCGAACCTAACCCAAACTAACATCTCGGCGGTAATATTTGGCAACATTCCTGGCTTGATGGCCTCTACGTCTCCGTGGGACTTTCATATACATCAATAGCGTAATATAACCTAACCTAACCCAGCCAAACATCTCGGCGGTAATATTTGGCAACATTCATGGCGAGTTGGATTCTACGTCACCGTGGGACCTTTATATACATCAATAACGTAATATAACCTAACCTAACCCAACCTATCATCTCGGCGGTAATATTTGACAATATTCCTGGCTTGTTGGCCCCTACGTCTATGTGGGTCCTTCATATACATCAATAACGTAATATAACCTAACTTAACCCAACCTATCATCTCGGCGGTAATATTTGACAACATTCCTGGCGTGTTGGCTTCTACGTCTCCGTGGGACCTTCATATACATCAGTAACGTAATATAACCGAACCTAACCCAAACTAACATCTCGGCGGTAATATTTGGCAACATTCCTGGCTTGATGGCCTCTACGTCTCCGTGGGTCCTTCGTATGCATCAATAGCGTAATATAACCTAACCTAACCCAAACGAACATCTCGGCGGTAATATTTGGCAACATTCCCGGCGAGTTGGATTCTACGTCTCCGTGGGACCTTTATATACATCAATAACATAATATAACCCAACCTAACCCAAACTAACATCTCGGCGGTAATATTTGGCAAAATTCCTGGCTTGTTGGACTCTACGTCTCCGTGGGACCTTTATATACCTCAATAACGTAATATAAGCGAACCTAACCCAAACTAACATCTCGGCGGTAATATTTGGCAACATTCCTGGCTTGTTGACCTCTACGTCTCCGTGGGACCTTTATATACATCAATAACGTAATATAACCTAACCTAACCCAACCTCTTACCTCGGCCGTAATATTTGACAACATTCCTGGCTTGTTGGCCTCTACGTCACCGTGGGACCTTTATATACATCAATAACGTAATATAACCTAACCTAACCCAACCTATCATCTCGGCGGTAATATTTGACAATATTCCTGGCTTGTTGGCCCCTACGTCTATGTGGGTCCTTCATATACATCAATAACGTAATATAACCTAACTTAACCCAACCTATCATCTCGGCGGTAATATTTGACAACATTCCTGGCGTGTTGGCTTCTACGTCTCCGTGGGACCTTTATATACATCAATAACGTAATATAACCGAACCTAACCCAAACTAACATCTCGGCGGTAATATTTGGCAAAATTCCTGGCTTGATGGCCTCTACGTCTCCATGGGACTTTCATATACATCAATAACGTAATATAACCTAACCTAACCCAACCTATCATCTCGGCGGTAATATTTGACAATATTCCTGGAGAGTTGGCCCCTACGTATACGTGGGTCCTTCATATACATCAATAACGTAATATAACCGAACCTAACCCAACCTATCATCTCGGCGGTAATATTTGACAACATTCCTGGCGAGTTGGCCTCTACGTCTCCGTGGGACCTTTATATACATCAATAACGTAATATAAGCGAACCTAACCCAAACTAACATCTCGGCGGTAATATTTGGCAACATTCCTGGCGAGTTCGCCTCTACGTCTCCGTGGGACCTTTATATACATCAATAACGTAATATAACCGAACCTAACCCAAACTAACATCTCGGCGGTAATATTTGGCAACATTCCTGGCTTGATGGCCTCTACGTCTCCGTGGGACCTTTATATACATCAATAACGTAATATAAGCTAACCTAACCCAACCTATCATCTCGGCCGTAATATTTGACAACATTCCTGGCGAGTTGGCCCCTACGTCTATGTGGGTCCTTCATGTACATCAATAACGTAATATAACCTAACCTAAGCCAACCTATCATCTCGGCGGTAATATTCGACAAGTTTCCTGGCGAGTTGGCCCCTACGTCTACGTGGGTCCTTCATATACATTAATAACGTAATATAACCTAACCTAACCCAACCTATCATTACGGCGGTAATATTTGGCAACATTCCTGGCTTGATGGCCTCTACGTCTCCGTGGGACCTTTATATACATCAATAACGTAATATAACCTAACCTAACCCAACCTATCATCTCGGCGGTAATATTTGACAATATTCCTGGCGAGTTGGCCCCTACGTATACGTGGGTCCTTCATATACATCAATAACGTAATATAACCTTACCTAACCCAACCTATCATCTCGGCGGTAATATTTGACAACATTCCTGGCGAGTTGGCTTCTCCGTCTCCGTGGGACCTTCATATACATCAGTAACGTAATATAACCGAACCTAACCCAAACTAACATCTCGGCGGTAATATTTGGCAACATTCCTGGCTTGATGGCCTCTACGTCTCCGTGGGACTTTCATATACATCAATAGCGTAATATAACCTAACCTAACCCAGCCAAACATCTCGGCGGTAATATTTGGCAACATTCATGGCGAGTTGGATTCTACGTCTCCGTGGGACATTTATATACATCAATAACATAATATAACCTAACCTAACCCAAACTAACATCTCGGCGGTAGTATTCGACAACATTCCTGGCGAGTTGGCCTCTACGTCTCCGTGGGACCATTATATACATCAATAACGTAATATAACCGAACCTAACCCAAACTAACATCTCGGCGGTAATATTTGGCAACATTCCTGGCTTGTTGGCCTCTACGTCTCCGTGGGACCTTTATATACATCAATAACGTAATATAACCTAACCTAACCCAACCTCTTACCTCGGCCGTAATATTTGACAACATTCCTGGCTTGTTGGCCTCTACGTCACCGTGGGACCTTTATATACATCAATAACGTAATATAACCTAACCTAACCCAACCTATCATCTCGGCGGTAATATTTGACAATATTCCTGGCTTGTTGGCCCCTACGTCTATGTGGGTCCTTCATATACATCAATAACGTAATATAACCTAACTTAACCCAACCTATCATCTCGGCGGTAATATTTGACAACATTCCTGGCGTGTTGGCTTCTACGTCTCCGTGGGACCTTTATATACATCAATAACGTAATATAACCGAACCTAACCCAAACTAACATCTCGGCGGTAATATTTGGCAAAATTCCTGGCTTGATGGCCTCTACGTCTCCATGGGACTTTCATATACATCAATAACGTAATATAACCTAACCTAACCCAACCTATCATCTCGGCGGTAATATTTGACAATATTCCTGGAGAGTTGGCCCCTACGTATACGTGGGTCCTTCATATACATCAATAACGTAATATAACCGAACCTAACCCAACCTATCATCTCGGCGGTAATATTTGACAACATTCCTGGCGAGTTGGCCTCTACGTCTCCGTGGGACCTTTATATACATCAATAACGTAATATAAGCGAACCTAACCCAAACTAACATCTCGGCGGTAATATTTGGCAACATTCCTGGCGAGTTGGCCTCTACGTCTCCGTGGGACCTTTATATACATCAATAACGTAATATAACCGAACCTAACCCAAACTAACATCTCGGCGGTAATATTTGGCAACATTCCTGGCTTGATGGCCTCTACGTCTCCGTGGGACCTTTATATACATCAATTACGTAATATAACCTAACCTAACCCAACCTATCATCTCGGCGGTAATATTTGACAATATTCCTGGCGAGTTGGCCCCTACGTATACGTGGGTCCTTCATATACATCAATAACGTAATATAACCTTACCTAACCCAACCTATCATCTCGGCGGTAATATTTGACAACATTCCTGGCGAGTTGGCTTCTCCGTCTCCGTGGGACCTTCATATACATCAATAACGTAATATAACCGAACCTAACCCAAACTAACTTCTCGGCGGTAATATTTGGCAACATTCCTGGCTTGATGGCCTCTACGTCTCCGTGGGACCTTTATATACATCAATAACGTAATATAAGCTAACCTAACCCAACCTATCATCTCGGCCGTAATATTTGACAACATTCCTGGCGAGTTGGCCCCTACGTCTATGTGGGTCCTTCATGTACATCAATAACGTAATATAACCTAACCTAAGCCAACCTATCATCTCGGCGGTAATATTCGACAAGTTTCCTGGCGAGTTGGCCCCTACGTCTACGTGGGTCCTTCATATACATTAATAACGTAACATAACCTAACCTAACCCAACCTATCATTACGGCGGTAATATTTGACAACATTCCTGGCGAGTTGGCCTCTACTTCTCAATGGGACCTTTATATACATCAATAACGTAATATAACCGAACCTAACCCAAACTAACATCACGGCGGTAATATTTGGCAACATTCCTGGCTTGTTGGCCTCTACGTCACCGTGCGACCTTTATATACATCAATAACGTAATATAACCTAACCTAACCCAACCTCTTACCTCGGCCGTAATATTTGACAACATTCCTGGCTTGTTGGCCTCTATGTTACCGTGGGACCTTTATATACGTCAATAACGTAATATAACCTAACCTAAGCCAACCTATCATCTCGGCGGTAATATTTGACAAGTTTCCTGGCGAGTTGGCCCCTACGTCTACGTGGGTCCTTCATATACATCAATAACGTAATATAACCTAACCTAACCCAACCTATCATTTCAGCGGTAATATTTGACAACATTCCTGGCGAGTTGGCTTCTCCGTCTCCGTGGGACCTTTATATGCATCAATAGCGTAATATAACCAAACCTAACCCAACCGAACATCTCGGCGGTAATATTTGGCAACATTCCTGGCGATTTGGATTCTACGTCTCCGTGGGACCTTTATATACATCAATAACGTAATATAACCTAACCTAACCCAACCTCTTACCTCGGCCGTAATATTTGACAACATTCCTGGCTTGTTGGCCTCTGCGTAACCGTGGGACCGTTATATACATCAATAACGTAATATAACCTAACCTAAGCCAACCTATCATCTCGGCCGTAATATTTGACAACATTTCTGGCGAGTTGGCATCTACGTCTCCGTGGGACCTTTATATACATCAATAACGTAATATAACCGAACCTAACACAAACTAACATCTCGGCGGTAATATTTGGCAACATTCCTGGCTTGTTGGCCTCTACATATCCGTGGGACCTTTATATGCATCAATAGCGTAATATAACCTAACCTAACCCAACCGAACATCTCGGCGGTAATATTTGACAACATTCCTGGCGAGTTGGCCTCTACGTCTCCGTGGGACCTTTATATACATCACTAACGTAATATAAGCGAACCTAACCCAACCGAACATCTCGGCGGTAATATTCGGCAACATTCCTGGCGAGTTGGCCCCTACGTCTATGTGGGTTCTTCATATACATCAATAACGTAATATAACCTAACCTAACCCAACCTATCATCTCGGCGGTAATATTTGACAACATTCCTGGCGAGTTGGCCTCTACGTCTCCGTGGGACCTTTATATACATCAATAACGTAATATAACCGAACCTAACCCAAACTAACATCTCGGCGGTAATATTTGGCAACATTCCTGGCTTGATGGCCTCTACGTCTCCGTGGGACCTTTATATACATCAATAACGTAATATAACCTAACCTAATCCAACCTATCATCTCGGCGGTAATATTTGACAATATTCCTGGCGAGTTGGCCCCTACGTATACGTGGGTCCTTCATATACATCAATAACGTAATATAACCTTACCTAACCCAACCTATCATCTCGGCGGTAATATTTGACAACATTCCTGGCGAGTTGGCTTCTCCGTCTCCGTGGGACCTTCATATACATCAGTAACGTAATATAACCGAACCTAACCCAAACTAACATCTCGGCGGTAATATTTGGCAACATTCCTGGCTTGATGGCCTCTACGTCTCCGTGGGACTTTCATATACATCAATAGCGTAATATAACCTAACCTAACCCAGCCAAACATCTCGGCGGTAATATTTGGCAACATTCATGGCGAGTTGGATTCTACGTCTCCGTGGGACATTTATATACATCAATAACATAATATAACCTAACCTAACCCAAACTAACATCTCGGCGGTAGTATTTGACAACATTCCTGGCGAGTTGGCCTCTACGTCTCCGTGGGACCATTATATACATCAATAACGTAATATAACCGAACCTAACCCAAACTAACATCTCGGCGGTAATATTCGACAAGTTTCCTGGCGAGTTGGCCCCTACGTCTACGTGGGTCCTTCATATACATCAATAACGTAATATAACCTAACCTAACCCAACCTATCATTACGGCGGTAATATTTGACAACATTCCTGGCGAGTTGGCCTCTACTTCTCAATGGGACCTTTATATACATCAATAACGTAATATAACCGAACCTAACCCAAACTAACATCACGGCGGTAATATTTGGCTACATTCCTGGCTTGTTGGCCTCTACGTCACCGTGCGACCTTTATATACATCAATAACGTAATATAACCTAACCTAACCCAACCTCTTACCTCGGCCGTAATATTTGACAACATTCCTGGCTTGTTGGCCTCTATGTTACCGTGGGACCTTTATATACATCAATAACGTAATATAACCTAACCTAAGCCAACCTATCATCTCGGCGGTAATATTTGACAAGTTTCCTGGCGAGTTGGCCCCTACGTCTACGTGGGTCCTTCATATACATCAATAACGTAATATAACCTAACCTAACCCAACCTATCATTTCAGCGGTAATATTTGACAACATTCCTGGCGAGTTGGCTTCTCCGTCTCCGTGGGACCTTTATATGCATCAATAGCGTAATATAACCAAACCTAACCCAACCGAACATCTCGGCGGTAATATTTGGCAACATTCCTGGCGATTTGGATTCTACGTCTCCGTGGGACCTTTATATACATCAATAACGTAATATAACCTAACCTAACCCAACCTCTTACCTCGGCCGTAATATTTGACAACATTCCTGGCTTGTTGGCCTCTGCGTAACCGTGGGACCTTTATATACATCAATAACGTAATATAACCTAACCTAAGCCAACCTATCATCTCGGCCGTAATATTTGACAACATTCCTGGCGAGTTGGCCTCTACGTCTCCGTGGGACCTTTATATACATCAATAACGTAATATAACCGAACCTAACACAAACTAACATCTCGGCGGTAATATTTGGCAACATTCCTGGCTTGTTGGCCTCTACATCTCCGTGGGACCTTTATATGCATCAATAGCGTAATATAACCTAACCTAACCCAACCGAACATCTCGGCGGTAATATTTGACAACATTCCTGGCGAGTTGGCCTCTACGTCTCCGTGCGACCTTTATATACATCACTAACGTAATATAAGCGAACCTAACCCAACCGAACATCTCGGCGGTAATATTTGGCAACATTCCTGGCGAGTTGGCCCCTACGTCTATGTGGGTTCTTCATATACATCAATAACGTAATATAACCTAACCTAACTCAACCTATCATCTCGGCGGTAATATTTGACAACATTCCTGGCGAGTTGGCCTCTACGTCTCCGTGGGACCTTTATATACATCAATAACGTAATATAACCGAACCTAACCCAAACTAACATCTCGGCGGTAATATTTGGCAACATTCCTGGCTTGATGGCCTCTACGTCTCCGTGGGACCTTTATATACATCAATAACGTAATATAACCTAACCTAACCCAACCTATCATCTCGGCGGTAATATTTGACAATATTCCTGGCGAGTTGGCCCCTACGTATACGTGGGTCCTTCATATACATCAATAACGTAATATAACCTTACCTAACCCAACCTATCATCTCGGCGGTAATATTTGACAACATTCCTGGCGAGTTGGCTTCTCCGTCTCCGTGGGACCTTCATATACATCAATAACGTAATATAACCGAACCTAACCCAAACTAACATCTCGGCGGTAATATTTGGCAAAATTCCTGGCTTGATGGCCTCTACGTCTCCGTGGGACTTTCATATACATCAATAACGTAATATAACCTAACCTAACCCAACCTATCATCTCGGCGGTAATATTTGACAATATTCCTGGAGAGTTGGCCCCTACGTATACGTGGGTCCTTCATATACATCAATAACGTAATATAACCTTACCTAACCCAACCTATCATCTCGGCGGTAATATTTGACAACATTCCTGGCGAGTTGGCCTCTACGTCTCCGTGGGACCTTTATATACATCAATAACGTAATATAAGCGAACCTAACCCAAACTAACATCTCGGCGGTAATATTTGGCAACATTCCTGGCGAGTTGGCCTCTACGTCTCCGTGGGACCTTTATATACATCAGTAACGTAATATAACCGAACCTAACCCAAACTAACATCTCGGCGGTAACATTTGGCAACATTCCTGGCTTGTTGGCCTCTACTTCTCCGTGGGACCTTTATATGCATCAATAGCGTAATATAACCTAACCTAACCCAACCGAACATCTCGGCGGTAATATTTGGCAACATTCCCGGCGAGTTGGATTCTACGTCTCCGTGGGACCTTTATATACATCAATAACATAATATAACCTAACCTAACCCAAACTAACATCTCGGCGGTAATATTTGGCAACATTCCTGGTTTGTTGGCCTCTACTTCTCCGTGGGTCCTTTATATGCATCAATAGCGTAATATAACCTAACCTAACCCAACCGAACATCTCGGCGGTAATATTTGGCAACATTCCCGGCGAGTTGGATTCTACGTCTCCGTGGGACCTTTATATGCATCAATAGCGTAATATAACCTAACCTAACCCAACCGAACATCTCGGCGGTAATATTTGGCAACATTCCCGGCGAGTTGGATTCTACGTCTCCGTGGGACATTTATATACATCAATCACATAATATAACCTAACCTAACCCAAACTAACATCTCGGCGGTAGTATTTGACAACATTCCTGGCGAGTTGGCCACTACGTCTCCGTGGGACCGTTATATACATCAATAACGTAATATAACCGAACCTAACCCAAACTAACATCTCGGCGGTAATATTTGGCAACATTCCTGGCTTGTTGACCTCTACGTCTCCGTGGGACCTTTATATTCATCAATAACGTAATATAACCTAACCTAACCCAACCTATCATCACGGCGGTAATACTTGACAATATTCCTGGCGAGTTGGCCCCTACGTCTACGTGGGTCCTGCATATACATCAATAACGTAATATAACCTAACCTAACCCAACCTCTTACCTCGGCCGTAATATTTGTCAACATTCCTGGCTTGTTGGCCTCTACGTCACCGTGGGACCTTTATATACATCAATAACGTAATATAAACGAACCTAACCCAAACTAACATCTCGGCGGTAACATTTGGCAACATTCCTGGCTTGTTGGCCTCTACTTCTCCGTGGGACCTTTATATGCATCAATAGCGTAATATAACCTAACCTAACCCAACCGAACATCTCGGCGGTAATATTTGGCAACATTCCCGGCGAGTTGGATTCTACGTCTCCGTGGGACCTTTATATACATCAATAACATAATAATATAACCTAACCTAACCCGAACTAACATCTCGGCGGTAATATTTGGCAACATTCCTGGCTTGTTGACCTCTACGTCTCCGTGGGACCTTTATATACATCAATAACGTAATATAACCTAACCTAACCCAACCTATCATCACGGCGGTAATATTTGACAATATTCCTGTCGAGTTGGCCCCTACGTCTACGTGGGTCCTGCATATACATCAATAACGTAATATAACCTAACCTAACCCAACCTCTTACCTCGGCCGTAATATTTGACAACATTCCTGGCTTGTTGGCCTCTACGTCACCGTGGGACCTTTATATACATCAATAACGTAATATAACCGAACCTAACCCAAACTAACATCTCGGCGGTAACATTTGGCAACATTCCTGGCTTGTTGGCCTCTACTTCTCCGTGGGACCTTTATATGCATCAATAGCGTAATATAACCTAACCTAACCTAACCTCTTACCTCGGCCGTAATATTTGACAACATTCCTGGCTTGTTGGCCTCTACGTCACCGTGGGACCTTTATATACATCAATAACGTAATATAACCGAACCTAACCCAAACTAACATCTCGGCGGTAACATTTGGCAACATTCCTGACTTGATGGCCTCTACGTCTCCGTGGGACCTTTATATACATCAATAACGTAATATAACCTAACCTAACCCAACCTATCATCTGGGCGGTAATATTTGACAATATGTCTGGCGAGTTGGCCCCTACGTATACGTGGGTCCTTCATATACATCAATAACGTAATATAACCTTACCTAACCCAACCTATCATCTCGGCGGTAATATTTGACAACATTCCTGGCGAGTTGGCTTCTCCGTCTCCGTGGGACCTTTATATACATCAATAACGTAATATAACCAAACCTAATCCAACCTAACATGTCGGCGGTAATATTTGACAACATTCCTGGCGAGTTGGATTCTACGTCTCCGTGGGACCTTTATATACATCAATAACGTAATATAACCTAACCTAACCCAAACTAACATCTCGGCGGTAATATTTGGCAACATTCCTGGCTTGTTGGCCTCTACGTCTCCGTGGGACCTTTATATACATCAATAACGTAATATAACCTAACTTAACCCAACCTCTTACCTCGGCCGTAATATTTGACAACATTCCTGGCTTGTTGGCCTCTACGTTACCGTGGGACCTTTATATACATCAATAACGTAATATAAACTAACCTAAGCCAACCTATCATCTCGGCGGTAATATTTGACAAGTTTCCTGGCGAGTTGGCCCCTACGTCTACGTGGGTCCTCCATATACATCAATAACGTAATATAACCTAACCTAACCCAACCTATCATTTCGGCGGTAATATTTGACAACATTCCTGGCGAGTTGGCCTCTACGTCTCCGTGAGACCTTTATATACATCAATAACGTAATATAACCGAACCTAACCCAAACTAACATCTCGGCGGTAATATTTGGCAACATTCCTGGCTTGATGGCCTCTACGTCTCCGTGGGACCTTTATATACATCAATAACGTAATATAACCTAACCTAACCCAACCTATCATCTCGGCGGTAATATTTGACAATATTCCTGGCGAGTTGGCCCCTACGTATACGTGGGTCCTTCATATACATCAATAACGTAATATAACCTTACCTAACCCAACCTATCATCTCGGCGGTAATATTTGACAACATTCCTGGCGAGTTGGCTTCTCCGTCTCCGTGGGACCTTCATATACATCAATAACGTAATATAACCGAACCTAACCCAAACTAACATCTCGGCGGTAATATTTGGCAACATTCCTGGCTTGATGGCCTCTACGTCTCCGTGGGACTTTCATATACATCAATAGCGTAATATAACCTAACCTAACCCAGCCAAACATCTCGGCGGTAATATTTGGCAACATTCATGGCGAGTTGGATTCTACGTCTCCGTGGGACATTTATATACATCAATAACATAATATAACCTAACCTAACCCAAACTAACATCTCGGCGGTAGTATTTGACAACATTCCTGGCGAGTTGGCCTCTACGTCTCCGTGGGACCATTATATACATCAATAACGTAATATAACCGAACCTAACCCAAACTAACATCTCGGCGGTAATATTTGGCAACATTCCTGGCTTGTTGGCCTCTACGTCTCCGTGGGACCTTTATATACATCAATAACGTAATATAACCTAACCTAACCGAACCTCTTACCTTGGCCGTAATATTTGACAACATTCCTGGCTTGTTGGCCTCTACGTCTCCGTGGGACCTTTATATACATCACTAACGTAATATAAGCGAACCTAACCCAACCGAACATCTCGGCGGTAATATTTGGCAACATTCCTGGCGAGTTGGATTCTACGTCTCCGTGGGACCTTTATATACATGAATAACATAATATAACCGAACCTAACCCAAACTAACATCTCGGCGGTAATATTTGGCAACATTCCTGGCTTGTTGGCCTCTACGTCACCGTGCGACCTTTATATACATCAATAACGTAATATAAGCTAACCTAACCCAACCTATCATCTCGGCCGTAATATTTGACAACATTCCTGGCGAGTTGGCCCCTACGTCTATGTGGGTCCTTCATGTACATCAATAACGTAATATAACCTAACCTAAGCCAACCTATCATCTCGGCGGTAATATTCGACAAGTTTCCTGGCGAGTTGGCCCCTACGTCTACGTGGGTCCTTCATATACATCAATAACGTAATATAACCTAACCTAACCCAACCTATCATTACGGCGGTAATATTTGACAACATTCCTGGCGAGTTGGCCTCTACTTCTCAATGGGACCTTTATATACATCAATAACGTAATATAACCGAACCTAACCCAAACTAACATCACGGCGGTAATATTTGGCAACATTCCTGGCTTGTTGGCCTCTACGTCACCGTGCGACCTTTATATACATCAATAACGTAATATAACCTAACCTAACCCAACCTCTTACCTCGGCCGTAATATTTGACAACATTCCTGGCTTGTTGGCCTCTATGTTACCGTGGGTCCTTTATATACATCAATAACGTAATATAACCTAACCTAAGCCAACCTATCATCTCGGCGGTAATATTTGACAAGTTTCCTGGCGAGTTGGCCCCTACGTCTACGTGGGTCCTTCATATACATCAATAACGTAATATAACCTAACCTAACCCAACCTATCATTTCAGCGGTAATATTTGACAACATTCCTGGCGAGTTGGCTTCTCCGTCTCCGTGGGACCTTTATATGCATCAATAGCGTAATATAACCAAACCTAACCCAACCGAACATCTCGGCGGTAATATTTGGCAACATTCCTGGCGATTTGGATTCTACGTCTCCGTGGGACCTTTATATACATCAATAACGTAATATAACCTAACCTAACCCAACCTCTTACCTCGGCCGTAATATTTGACAACATTCCTGGCGAGTTGGCTTCTCCGTCTCCGTGGGACCTTTATATGCATCAATAGCGTAATATAACCAAACCTAACCCAACCGAACATCTCGGCGGTAATATTTGGCAACATTCCCGGCGAGTTGGATTCTACGTCTCCGTGGGACATTTATATACATCAATCACATAATATAACCTAACCTAACCCAAACTAACATCTCGGCGGTAGTATTTGACAACATTCCTGGCGAGTTGGCCACTACGTCTCCGTGGGACCGTTATATACATCAATAACGTAATATAACCGAACCTAACCCAAACTAACATCTCGGCGGTAATATTTGGCAACATTCCTGGCTTGTTGACCTCTACGTCTCCGTGGGACCTTTATATACATCAATAACGTAATATAACCTAACCTAACCCAACCTATCATCACGGCGGTAATATTTGACAATATTCCTGGCGAGTTGGCCCCTACGTCTACGTGGGTCCTGCATATACATCAATAACGTAATATAACCTAACCTAACCCAACCTCTTACCTCGGCCGTAATATTTGTCAACATTCCTGGCTTGTTGGCCTCTACGTCACCGTGGGACCTTTATATACATCAATAACGTAATATAACCGAACCTAACCCAAACTAACATCTCGGCGGTAACATTTGGCAACATTCCTGGCTTGTTGGCCTCTACTGCTCCGTGGGACCTTTATATGCATCAATAGCGTAATATAACCTAACCTAACCCAACCGAACATCTCGGCGGTAATATTTGGCAACATTCCCGGCGAGTTGGATTCTACGTCTCCGTGGGACCTTTATATACATCAATAACATAATATAACCTAACCTAACCCGAACTAACATCTCGGCTGTAATATTTGGCAACATTCCTGGCTTGTTGACCTCTACGTCTCCGTGGGACATTTATATACATCAATAACGTAATATAACCTAACCTAACCCAATCTAACATCTCGGCGGTAATATTTGGCAACATTGCTGGCTTGTTGGCCTCTACGTCTCCGTGGGACCTTTATATACATCAATAACGTAATATAACCTAACCTAACCCAACCTATCATCACGGCGGTAATATTTGACAATATTCCTGGCGAGTTGGCCCCTACGTCTACGTGGGTCCTGCATATACATCAATAACGTAATATAACCTAACCTAACCCAACCTCTTACCTCGGCCGTAATATTTGACAACATTCCTGGCTTGTTGGCCTCTACGTCACCGTGGGACCTTTATATACATCAATAACGTAATATAACCGAACCTAACCCAAACTAACATCTCGGCGGTAACATTTGGCAACATTCCTGGCTTGTTGGCCTCTACTTCTCCGTGGGACCTTTATATGCATCAATAGCGTAATATAACCTAACCTAACCCAACCTCTTACCTCGGCCGTAATATTTGACAACATTCCTGGCTTGTTGGCCTCTACGTCACCGTGGGACCTTTATATACATCAATAACGTAATATAACCGAACCTAACCCAAACTAACATCTCGGCGGTAACATTTGGCAACATTCCTGGCTTGTTGGCCTCTACTTCTCCGTGGGTCCTTTATATGCATCAATAGCGTAATATAACCTAACCTAACCCAACCGAACATCTCGGCGGTAATATTTGGCAACATTCCCGGCGAGTTGGATTCTACGTCTCCGTGGGACATTTATATACATCAATCACATAATATAACCTAACCTAACCCAAACTAACATCTCGGCGGTAGTATTTGACAACATTCCTGGCGAGTTGGCCACTACGTCTCCGTGGGACCGTTATATACATCAATAACGTAATATAACCGAACCTAACCCAAACTAACATCTCGGCGGTAATATTTGGCAACATTCCTGGCTTGTTGACCTCTACGTCTCCGTGGGACCTTTATATTCATCAATAACGTAATATAACCTAACCTAACCCAACCTATCATCACGGCGGTAATACTTGACAATATTCCTGGCGAGTTGGCCCCTACGTCTACGTGGGTCCTGCATATACATCAATAACGTAATATAACCTAACCTAACCCAACCTCTTACCTCGGCCGTAATATTTGTCAACATTCCTGGCTTGTTGGCCTCTACGTCACCGTGGGACCTTTATATACATCAATAACGTAATATAAACGAACCTAACCCAAACTAACATCTCGGCGGTAACATTTGGCAACATTCCTGGCTTGTTGGCCTCTACTTCTCCGTGGGACCTTTATATGCATCAATAGCGTAATATAACCTAACCTAACCCAACCGAACATCTCGGCGCTAATATTTGGCAACATTCCCGGCGAGTTGGATTCTACGTCTCCGTGGGACCTTTATATACATCAATAACATAATAATATAACCTAACCTAACCCGAACTAACATCTCGGCGGTAATATTTGGCAACATTCCTGGCTTGTTGACCTCTACGTCTCCGTGGGACCTTTATATACATCAATAACGTAATATAACCTAACCTAACCCAACCTATCATCACGGCGGTAATATTTGACAATATTCCTGGCGAGTTGGCCCCTACGTCTACGTGGGTCCTGCATATACATCAATAACGTAATATAACCTAACCTAACCCAACCTCTTACCTCGGCCGTAATATTTGACAACATTCCTGGCTTGTTGGCCTCTACGTCACCGTGGGACCTTTATATACATCAATAACGTAATATAACCGAACCTAACCCAAACTAACATCTCGGCGGTAACATTTGGCAACATTCCTGGCTTGTTGGCCTCTACTTCTCCGTGGGACCTTTATATGCATCAATAGCGTAATATAACCTAACCTAACCCAACCTCTTACCTCGGCCGTAATATTTGACAACATTCCTGGCTTGTTGGCCTCTACGTCACCGTGGGACCTTTATATACATCAATAACGTAATATAACCGAACCTAACCCAAACTAACATCTCGGCGGTAACATTTGGCAACATTCCTGGCTTGTTGGCCTCTACTTCTCCGTGGGTCCTTTATATGCATCAATAACGTAATATAACCTAACCTAACCCAACCTATCATCACGGCGGTAATATTTGACAATATTCCTGGCGAGTTGGATTCTACGTCTCCGTGGGACCTTTATATACATCAATAACATAATATAACCTAACCTAACCCAAACTGACATCTCGGCCCTAATATTTGACAACATTCCTGGCTTGTTGGACTCTACGTCACCGTGCGACCTTTATATACATCAATAACGTAATATAAGCTAATCTAACACAACCTATCATCTCGGCGATAATATTTGACAATATTCCTGGCGACTTGGCCCCTACGTCTATGTGGGTCCTTTATATACATGAATAACGTAATATAACCTAACCTAACCCAACCTATCATCTCGGCGGTAATATTTGACAACATTCCTGGCGAGTTGGCCTCTACGTATCCGTGGGACCTTTATATACATCAATAACGTAATATAACCGAACCTAACCCAAACTAACATCTCGGCGGTAATATTTGGCAACATTCCTGGCTTGTTGGCCTCTACTTCTCCGTGGGACCTTTATATGCATCAATAGCGTAATATAACCTAACCTAACACAACCGAACATCTCGGCGGTAATATTTGGCAACATTCCCGGCGAGTTGGATTCTACGTCTCCGTGGGACCTTTATATGCATCAATAGCGTAATATAACCTAACCTAACCCAACCGAACATCTCGGCGGTAATATTTGGCAACATTCCCGGCGAGTTGGATTCTACCTCTCCGTGGGACATTTATATACATCAATCACATAATATAACCTAACCTAACCCAAACTAACATCTCGGCGGTAGTATTTGACAACATTCCTGGCGAGTTGGCCACTACGTCTCCGTGGGACCGTTATATACATCAATAACGTAATATAACCGAACCTAACCCAAACTAACATCTCGGCGGTAATATTTGGCAACATTCCTGGCTTGTTGACCTCTACGTCTCCGTGGGACCTTTATATACATCAATAACGTAATATAACCTAACCTAACCCAACCTATCATCACGGCGGTAATATTTGACAATATTCCTGGCGAGTTGGCCCCTACGTCTACGTGGGTCCTGCATATACATCAATAACGTAATATAACCTAACCTAACCCAACCTCTTACCTCGGCCGTAATATTTGTCAACATTCCTGGCTTGTTGGCCTCTACGTCACCGTGGGACCTTTATATACATCAATAACGTAATATAACCGAACCTAACCCAAACTAACATCTCGGCGGTAACATTTGGCAACATTCCTGGCTTGTTGGCCTCTACTGCTCCGTGGGACCTTTATATGCATCAATAGCGTAATATAACCTAACCTAACCCAACCGAACATCTCGGCGGTAATATTTGGCAACATTCCCGGCGAGTTGGATTCTACGTCTCCGTGGGACCTTTATATACATCAATAACATAATATAACCTAACCTAACCCGAACTAACATCTCGGCTGTAATATTTGGCAACATTCCTGGCTTGTTGACCTCTACGTCTCCGTGGGACATTTATATACATCAATAACGTAATATAACCTAACCTAACCCAATCTAACATCTCGGCGGTAATATTTGGCAACATTGCTGGCTTGTTGGCCTCTACGTCTCCGTGGGACCTTTATATACATCAATAACGTAATATAACCTAACCTAACCCAACCTATCATCACGGCGGTAATATTTGACAATATTCCTGGCGAGTTGGCCCCTACGTCTACGTGGGTCCTGCATATACATCAATAACGTAATATAACCTAACCTAACCCAACCTCTTACCTCGGCCGTAATATTTGACAACATTCCTGGCTTGTTGGCCTCTACGTCACCGTGGGACCTTTATATACATCAATAACGTAATATAACCGAACCTAACCCAAACTAACATCTCGGCGGTAACATTTGGCAACATTCCTGGCTTGTTGGCCTCTACTTCTCCGTGGGACCTTTATATGCATCAATAGCGTAATATAACCTAACCTAACCCAACCTCTTACCTCGGCCGTAATATTTGACAACATTCCTGGCTTGTTGGCCTCTACGTCACCGTGGGACCTTTATATACATCAATAACGTAATATAACCGAACCTAACCCAAACTAACATCTCGGCGGTAACATTTGGCAACATTCCTGGCTTGTTGGCCTCTACTTCTCCGTGGGTCCTTTATATGCATCAATAGCGTAATATAACCTAACCTAACCCAACCGAACATCTCGGCGGGAATATTTGGCAACATTCCCGGCGAGTTGGATTCTACGTCTCCGTGGGACCTTTATATACATTAATAACATAATATAACCTAACCTAACCCAAACTGACATCTCGGCCATAATATTTGACAACATTCCTGGCTTGTTGGACTCTACGTCTCCGTGGGACCTTTATATACATCACTAACGTAATATAAGCGAACCTAACCCAACCGAACATCTCGGCGGTAATATTTGGCAACATTCCTGGCTTGTTGGCCTCTACTTCTCCGTGGGACCTTTATATGCATCAATAGCGTAATATAACCTAACCTAACACAACCGAACATCTCGGCGGTAATATTTGGCAACATTCCCGGCGAGTTGGATTCTACGTCTCCGTGGGACCTTTATATGCATCAATAGCGTAATATAACCTAACCTAACCCAACCGAACATCTCGGCGGTAATATTTGGCAACATTCCCGGCGAGTTGGATTCTACGTCTCCGTGGGACATTTATATACATCAATCACATAATATAACCTAACCTAACCCAAACTAACATCTCGGCGGTAGTATTTGACAACATTCCTGGCGAGTTGGCCACTACGTCTCCGTGGGACCGTTATATACATCAATAACGTAATATAACCGAACCTAACCCAAACTAACATCTCGGCGGTAATATTTGGCAACATTCCTGGCTTGTTGACCTCTACGTCTCCGTGGGACCTTTATATTCATCAATAACGTAATATAACCTAACCTAACCCAACCTATCATCACGGCGGTAATACTTGACAATATTCCTGGCGAGTTGGCCCCTACGTCTACGTGGGTCCTGCATATACATCAATAACGTAATATAACCTAACCTAACCCAACCTCTTACCTCGGCCGTAATATTTGTCAACATTCCTGGCTTGTTGGCCTCCTCGTCACCGTGGGACCTTTATATACATCAATAACGTAATATAAACGAACCTAACCCAAACTAACATCTCGGCGGTAACATTTGGCAACATTCCTGGCTTGTTGGCCTCTACTTCTCCGTGGGACCTTTATATGCATCAATAGCGTAATATAACCTAACCTAACCCAACCGAACATCTCGGCGCTAATATTTGGCAACATTCCCGGCGAGTTGGATTCTACGTCTCCGTGGGACCTTTATATACATCAATAACATAATAATATAACCTAACCTAACCCGAACTAACATCTCGGCGGTAATATTTGGCAACATTCCTGGCTTGTTGACCTCTACGTCTCCGTGGGACCTTTATATACATCAATAACGTAATATAACCTAACCTAACCCAACCTATCATCACGGCGGTAATATTTGACAATATTCCTGGCGAGTTGGCCCCTACGTCTACGTGGGTCCTGCATATACATCAATAACGTAATATAACCTAACCTAACCCAACCTCTTACCTCGGCCGTAATATTTGACAACATTCCTGGCTTGTTGGCCTCTACGTCACCGTGGGACCTTTATATACATCAATAACGTAATATAACCGAACCTAACCCAAACTAACATCTCGGCGGTAACATTTGGCAACATTCCTGGCTTGTTGGCCTCTACTTCTCCGTGGGACCTTTATATGCATCAATAGCGTAATATAACCTAACCTAACCCAACCTCTTACCTCGGCCGTAATATTTGACAACATTCCTGGCTTGTTGGCCTCTACGTCACCGTGGGACCTTTATATACATCAATAACGTAATATAACCGAACCTAACCCAAACTAACATCTCGGCGGTAACATTTGGCAACATTCCTGGCTTGTTGGCCTCTACTTCTCCGTGGGTCCTTTATATGCATCAATAACGTAATATAACCTAACCTAACCCAACCGAACATCTTGGCGGGAATATTTGGCAACATTCCCGGCGAGTTGGATTCTACGTCTCCGTGGGACCTTTATATACATCAATAACATAATATAACCTAACCTAACCCAAACTGACATCTCGGCCCTAATATTTGACAACATTCCTGGCTTGTTGGACTCTACGTCACCGTGCGACCTTTATATACATCAATAACGTAATATAAGCTAATCTAACACAACCTATCATCTCGGCGATAATATTTGACAATATTCCTGGCGAGTTGGCCCCTACGTCTACGTGGGTCCTGCATATACATCAATAACGTAATATAACCTAACCTAACCCAACCTCTTACCTCGGCCGTAATATTTGACAACATTCCTGGCTTGTTGGCCTCTACGTCACCGTGGGACCTTTATATACATCAATAACGTAATATAACCGAACCTAACCCAAACTAACATCTCGGCGGTAACATTTGGCAACATTCCTGGCTTGTTGGCCTCTACTTCTCCGTGGGACCTTTATATGCATCAATAGCGTAATATAACCTAACCTAACCCAACCTCTTACCTCGGCCGTAATATTTGACAACATTCCTGGCTTGTTGGCCTCTACGTCACCGTGGGACCTTTATATACATCAATAACGTAATATAACCGAACCTAACCCAAACTAACATCTCGGCGGTAACATTTGGCAACATTCCTGGCTTGTTGGCCTCTACTTCTCCGTGGGTCCTTTATATGCATCAATAGCGTAATATAACCTAACCTAACCCAACCGAACATCTCGGCGGGAATATTTGGCAACATTCCCGGCGAGTTGGATTCTACGTCTCCGTGGGACCTTTATATACATCAATAACATAATATAACCTAACCTAACCCAAACTGACATCTCGGCCATAATATTTGACAACATTCCTGGCTTGTTGGACTCTACGTCTCCGTGGGACCTTTATATACATCACTAACGTAATATAAGCGAACCTAACCCAACCGAACATCTCGGCGGTAATATTTGGCAACATTCCTGGCTTGTTGGCCTCTACTTCTCCGTGGGACCTTTATATGCATCAATAGCGTAATATAACCTAACCTAACACAACCGAACATCTCGGCGGTAATATTTGGCAACATTCCCGGCGAGTTGGATTCTACGTCTCCGTGGGACCTTTATATGCATCAATAGCGTAATATAACCTAACCTAACCCAACCGAACATCTCGGCGGTAATATTTGGCAACATTCCCGGCGAGTTGGATTCTACGTCTCCGTGGGACATTTATATACATCAATCACATAATATAACCTAACCTAACCCAAACTAACATCTCGGCGGTAGTATTTGACAACATTCCTGGCGAGTTGGCCACTACGTCTCCGTGGGACCGTTATATACATCAATAACGTAATATAACCGAACCTAACCCAAACTAACATCTCGGCGGTAATATTTGGCAACATTCCTGGCTTGTTGACCTCTACGTCTCCGTGGGACCTTTATATTCATCAATAACGTAATATAACCTAACCTAACCCAACCTATCATCACGGCGGTAATACTTGACAATATTCCTGGCGAGTTGGCCCCTACGTCTACGTGGGTCCTGCATATACATCAATAACGTAATATAACCTAACCTAACCCAACCTCTTACCTCGGCCGTAATATTTGTCAACATTCCTGGCTTGTTGGCCTCTACGTCACCGTGGGACCTTTATATACATCAATAACGTAATATAAACGAACCTAACCCAAACTAACATCTCGGCGGTAACATTTGGCAACATTCCTGGCTTGTTGGCCTCTACTTCTCCGTGGGACCTTTATATGCATCAATAGCGTAATATAACCTAACCTAACCCAACCGAACATCTCGGCGCTAATATTTGGCAACATTCCCGGCGAGTTGGATTCTACGTCTCCGTGGGACCTTTATATACATCAATAACATAATAATATAACCTAACCTAACCCGAACTAACATCTCGGCGGTAATATTTGGCAACATTCCTGGCTTGTTGACCTCTACGTCTCCGTGGGACCTTTATATACATCAATAACGTAATATAACCTAACCTAACCCAACCTATCATCACGGCGGTAATATTTGACAATATTCCTGGCGAGTTGGCCCCTACGTCTACGTGGGTCCTGCATATACATCAATAACGTAATATAACCTAACCTAACCCAACCTCTTACCTCGGCCGTAATATTTGACAACATTCCTGGCTTGTTGGCCTCTACGTCACCGTGGGACCTTTATATACATCAATAACGTAATATAACCGAACCTAACCCAAACTAACATCTCGGCGGTAACATTTGGCAACATTCCTGGCTTGTTGGCCTCTACTTCTCCGTGGGACCTTTATATGCATCAATAGCGTAATATAACCTAACCTAACCCAACCTCTTACCTCGGCCGTAATATTTGACAACATTCCTGGCTTGTTGGCCTCTACGTCACCGTGGGACCTTTATATACATCAATAACGTAATATAACCGAACCTAACCCAAACTAACATCTCGGCGGTAACATTTGGCAACATTCCTGGCTTGTTGGCCTCTACTTCTCCGTGGGTCCTTTATATGCATCAATAACGTAATATAACCTAACCTAACCCAACCGAACATCTTGGCGGGAATATTTGGCAACATTCCCGGCGAGTTGGATTCTACGTCTCCGTGGGACCTTTATATACATCAATAACATAATATAACCTAACCTAACCCAAACTGACATCTCGGCCCTAATATTTGACAACATTCCTGGCTTGTTGGACTCTACGTCACCGTGCGACCTTTATATACATCAATAACGTAATATAAGCTAATCTAACACAACCTATCATCTCGGCGATAATATTTGACAATATTCCTGGCGACTTGGCCCCTACGTCTATGTGGGTCCTTTATATACATGAATAACGTAATATAACCTAACCTAACCCAACCTATCATCTCGGCGGTAATATTTGACAACATTCCTGGCGAGTTGGCCTCTACGTATCCGTGGGACCTTTATATACATCAATAACGTAATATAACCGAACCTAACCCAAACTAACATCTCGGCGGTAATATTTGGCAACATTCCTGGCTTGTTGGCCTCTACTTCTCCGTGGGACCTTTATATGCATCAATAGCGTAATATAACCTAACCTAACACAACCGAACATCTCGGCGGTAATATTTGGCAACATTCCCGGCGAGTTGGATTCTACGTCTCCGTGGGACCTTTATATGCATCAATAGCGTAATATAACCTAACCTAACCCAACCGAACATCTCGGCGGTAATATTTGGCAACATTCCCGGCGAGTTGGATTCTACCTCTCCGTGGGACATTTATATACATCAATCACATAATATAACCTAACCTAACCCAAACTAACATCTCGGCGGTAGTATTTGACAACATTCCTGGCGAGTTGGCCACTACGTCTCCGTGGGACCGTTATATACATCAATAACGTAATATAACCGAACCTAACCCAAACTAACATCTCGGCGGTAATATTTGGCAACATTCCTGGCTTGTTGACCTCTACGTCTCCGTGGGACCTTTATATACATCAATAACGTAATATAACCTAACCTAACCCAATCTAACATCTCGGCGGTAATATTTGGCAACATTGCTGGCTTGTTGGCCTCTACGTCTCCGTGGGACCTTTATATACATCAATAACGTAATATAACCTAACCTAACCCAACCTATCATCACGGCGGTAATATTGGACAATATACCTGGCGAGTTGGCCCCTACGTCTACGTGGGTCCTGCATATACATCAATAACGTAATATAACCTAACCTAACCCAACCTCTTACCTCGGCCGTAATATTTGACAACATTCCTGGCTTGTTGGCCTCTACGTCACCGTGGGACCTTTATATACATCAATAGCGTAATATAACCTAACCTAACCCAACCGAACATCTCGGCGGTAATATTTGACAACATTCCTGGCGAGTTGGCCTCTACGTCTCCGTGGGACCTTTATATACATCACTAACGTAATATAAGCGAACCTAACCCAACCGAACATCTCGGCGGTAATATTTGGCAACATTCCTGGCGAGTTGGCCCCTACGTCTATGTGGGTTTTTCATATACATCAATAACGTAATATAACCTAACCTAACCCAACCTATCATCTCGGCGGTAATATTTGACAACATTCCTGGCGAGTTGGCCTCTACGTCTCCGTGGGACCTTTATATACATCAATAACGTAATATAACCGAACCTAACCCAAACTAACATCTCGGCGGTAATATTTGGCAACATTCATGGCTTGTTGGCCTCTACATCTCCGTGGGACCTTTATATGCATCAATAGCGTAATATAACCTAACCTAACCCAACCGAACATCTCGGCGGTAATATTTGACAACATTCCTGGCGAGTTGGCCTCTACGTCTCCGTGGGACCTTTATATACATCAATAACGTAATATAACCGAACCTAACCCAAACTAACATCTCGGCGGTAATATTTGGCAACATTCCTGACTTGATGGCCTCTACGTCTCCGTGGGACCTTTATATACATCAATAACGTAATATAACCTAACCTAACCCAACCTATCATCTGGGCGGTAATATTTGACAATATGTCTGGCGAGTTGGCCCCTACGTATACGTGGGTCCTTCATATACATCAATAACGTAATATAACCTTACCTAACCCAACCTATCATCTCGGCGGTAATATTTGACAACATTCCTGGCGAGTTGGCTTCTCCGTCTCCGTGGGACCTTTATATACATCAATAACGTAATATAACCAAACCTAATCCAACCTAACATGTCGGCGGTAATATTTGACAACATTCCTGGCGAGTTGGATTCTACGTCTCCGTGGGACCTTTATATACATCAATAACGTAATATAACCGAACCTAACCCAAACTAACATCTCGGCGGTAATATTTGGCAACATTCCTGGCTTGATGGCCTCTACGTCTCCGTGGGACCTTTATATACATCAATAACGTAATATAACCTAACCTAACCCAACCTATCATCTCGGCGGTAATATTTGACAATATTCCTGGCGAGTTGGCCCCTACGTATACGTGGGTCCTTCATATACATCAATAACGTAATATAACCTTACCTAACCCAACCTATCATTTCGGCGGTAATATTTGACAACATTCCTGGCGAGTTGGCCTCTACGTCTCCGTGGGACCTTTATATACATCAATAACGTAATATAACCGAACCTAACCCAAACTAACATCTCGGCGGTAATATTTGGCAACATTCCTGGCTTGATGGCCTCTACGTCTCCGTGGGACCTTTATATACATCAATAACGTAATATAACCTAACCTAACCCAACCTATCATCTCGGCGGTAATATTTGACAATATTCCTGGCGAGTTGGCCCCTACGTATACGTGGGTCCTTCATATACATCAATAACGTAATATAACCTTACCTAACCCAACCTATCATCTCGGCGGTAATATTTGACAACATTCCTGGCGAGTTGGCTTCTCCGTCTCCGTGGGACCTTCATATACATCAATAACGTAATATAACCGAACCTAACCCAAACTAACATCTCGGCGGTAATATTTGGCAACATTCCTGGCTTGATGGCCTCTACGTCTCCGTGGGACTTTCATATACATCAATAGCGTAATATAACCTAACCTAACCCAGCCAAACATCTCGGCGGTAATATTTGGCAACATTCATGGCGAGTTGGATTCTACGTCTCCGTGGGACATTTATATACATCAATAACATAATATAACCTAACCTAACCCAAACTAACATCTCGGCGGTAGTATTTGACAACATTCCTGGCGAGTTGGCCTCTACGTCTCCGTGGGACCATTATATACATCAATAACGTAATATAACCGAACCTAACCCAAACTAACATCTCGGCGGTAATATTTGGCAACATTCCTGGCTTGTTGGCCTCTACGTCTCCGTGGGACCTTTATATACATCAATAACGTAATATAACCTAACCTAACCGAACCTCTTACCTTGGCCGTAATATTTGACAACATTCCTGGCTTGTTGGCCTCTACGTCTCCGTGGGACCTTTATATACATCACTAACGTAATATAAGCGAACCTAACCCAACCGAACATCTCGGCGGTAATATTTGGCAACATTCCTGGCGAGTTGGATTCTACGTCTCCGTGGGACCTTTATATACATGAATAACATAATATAACCGAACCTAACCCAAACTAACATCTCGGCGGTAATATTTGGCAACATTCCTGGCTTGTTGGCCTCTACGTCACCGTGCGACCTTTATATACATCAATAACGTAATATAAGCTAACCTAACCCAACCTATCATCTCGGCCGTAATATTTGACAACATTCCTGGCGAGTTGGCCCCTACGTCTATGTGGGTCCTTCATGTACATCAATAACGTAATATAACCTAACCTAAGCCAACCTATCATCTCGGCGGTAATATTCGACAAGTTTCCTGGCGAGTTGGCCCCTACGTCTACGTGGGTCCTTCATATACATCAATAACGTAATATAACCTAACCTAACCCAACCTATCATTACGGCGGTAATATTTGACAACATTCCTGGCGAGTTGGCCTCTACTTCTCAATGGGACCTTTATATACATCAATAACGTAATATAACCGAACCTAACCCAAACTAACATCACGGCGGTAATATTTGGCAACATTCCTGGCTTGTTGGCCTCTACGTCACCGTGCGACCTTTATATACATCAATAACGTAATATAACCTAACCTAACCCAACCTCTTACCTCGGCCGTAATATTTGACAACATTCCTGGCTTGTTGGCCTCTATGTTACCGTGGGTCCTTTATATACATCAATAACGTAATATAACCTAACCTAAGCCAACCTATCATCTCGGCGGTAATATTTGACAAGTTTCCTGGCGAGTTGGCCCCTACGTCTACGTGGGTCCTTCATATACATCAATAACGTAATATAACCTAACCTAACCCAACCTATCATTTCAGCGGTAATATTTGACAACATTCCTGGCGAGTTGGCTTCTCCGTCTCCGTGGGACCTTTATATGCATCAATAGCGTAATATAACCAAACCTAACCCAACCGAACATCTCGGCGGTAATATTTGGCAACATTCCTGGCGATTTGGATTCTACGTCTCCGTGGGACCTTTATATACATCAATAACGTAATATAACCTAACCTAACCCAACCTCTTACCTCGGCCGTAATATTTGACAACATTCCTGGCGAGTTGGCTTCTCCGTCTCCGTGGGACCTTTATATGCATCAATAGCGTAATATAACCAAACCTAACCCAACCGAACATCTCGGCGGTAATATTTGGCAACATTCCTGGCGATTTGGATTCTACGTCTCCGTGGGACCTTTATATACATCAATAACGTAATATAACCTAACCTAACCCAACCTCTTACCTCGGCCGTAATATTTGACAACATTCCTGGCTTGTTGGCCTCTGCGTAACCGTGGGACCTTTATATACATCAATAACGTAATATAACCTAACCTAACCCAACCGAACATCTCGGCGGTAATATTTGACAACATTCCTGGCGAGTTGGCCTCTACGTCTCCGTGGGACCTATATATACATCACTAACGTAATATAAGCGATCCTAACCCAACCGAACATCTCGGCGGTAATATTTGGCAACATTCCTGGCGAGTTGGCCCCTACGTCTATGTGGGTTCTTCATATACATCAATAACGTAATATAACCTAACCTAACCCAACCTCTTACCTCGGCCGTAATATTTGACAACATTCCTGGCTTGTTGGCCTCTGCGTAACCGTGGGACCTTTATATACATCAATAACGTAATATAACCTAACCTTACCCAACCGAACATCTCGGCGGTAATATTTGACAACATTCATGGCTTGTTGGCCTCTACATCTCCGTGGGACCTTTATATGCATCAATAGCGTAATATAACCTAACCTAACCCAACCGAACATCTCGGCGGTAATATTTGACAACATTCCTGGCGAGTTGGCCTCTACGTCTCCGTGGGACCTTTATATACATCAATAACGTAATATAACCGAACCTAACCCAAACTAACATCTCGGCGGTAATATTTGGCAACATTCCTGGCTTGATGGCCTCTACGTCTCCGTGGGACCTTTATATACATCAATAACGTAATATAACCTAACCTAACCCAACCTATCATCTGGGCGGTAATATTTGACAATATTTCTGGCGAGTTGGCCCCTACGTATACGTGGGTCCTTCATATACATCAATAACGTAATATAACCTTATCTAACCCAACCTATCATCTCGGCGGTAATATTTGACAACATTCCTGGCGAGTTGGCCACTACGTCTCCGTGGGACCGTTATATACATCAATAACGTAATATAACCGAACCTAACCCAAACTAACACCTCGGCGGTAATATTTGGCAACATTCCTGGCTTGTTGACCTCTACGTCTCCGTGGGACCTTTATATACATCAATAACGTAATATAACCTAACCTAACCCAATCTAACATCTCGGCGGTAATATTTGGCAACATTGCTGGCTTGTTGGCTTCTACGTCTCCGTGGGACCTTTATATACATCAATAACGTAATATAACCTAACCTAACCCAACCTATCATCACGGCGGTAATATTTGACAATATTCCTGGCGAGTTGGCCCCTACGTCTACGTGGGTCCTGCATATACATCAATAACGTAATATAACCTAACCTAACCCAACCTCTTACCTCGGCCGTAATATTTGACAACATTCCTGGCTTGTTGGCCTCTACGTCACCGTGGGACCTTTATATACATCAATAACGTAATATAACCGAACCTAACCCAAACTAACATCTCGGCGGTAACATTTGGCAACATTCCTGGCTTGTTGGCCTCTACTTCTCCGTGGGTCCTTTATATGCATCAATAGCGTAATATAACCTAACCTAACCCAACCGAACATCTCGGCGGGAATATTTGGCAACATTCATGGCGAGTTGGATTCTACGTCTCCGTGGGACCTTTATATACATCAATAACATAATATAACCTAACCTAACCCAAACTAACATCTCGGCGGTAATATTTGGCAAAATTCCTGGCTTGTTGGACTCTACGTCTCCGTGGGACCTTTATATACCTCAATAACGTAATATAAGCGAACCTAACCCAAACTAACATCTCGGCGGTAATATTTGGCAACATTCCTGGCTTGTTGACCTCTACGTCTCCGTGGGACCTTTATATACATCAATAACGTAATATAACCTAACCTAACCCAACCTCTTACCTCGGCCGTAATATTTGACAACATTCCTGGCTTGTTGGCCTCTACGTCACCGTGGGACCTTTATATACATCAATAACGTAATATAACCTAACCTAACCCAACCTATCATCTCGGCGGTAATATTTGACAATATTCCTGGCTTGTTGGCCCCTACGTCTATGTGGGTCCTTCATATACATCAATAACGTAATATAACCTAACTTAACCCAACCTATCATCTCGGCGGTAATATTTGACAACATTCCTGGCGTGTTGGCTTCTACGTCTCCGTGGGACCTTTATATACATCAATAACGTAATATAACCGAACCTAACCCAAACTAACATCTCGGCGGTAATATTTGGCAAAATTCCTGGCTTGATGGCCTCTACGTCTCCGTGGGACTTTCATATACATCAATAACGTAATATAACCTAACCTAACCCAACCTATCATCTCGGCGGTAATATTTGACAATATTCCTGGAGAGTTGGCCTCTACGTCTCCGTGGGACCTTTATATACATCAATAACGTAATATAACCGAACCTAACCCAAACTAACATCTCGGCGGTAATATTTGGCAACATTCATGGCTTGTTGGCCTCTACATCTCCGTGGGACCTTTATATGCATCAATAGCGTAATATAACCTAACCTAACCCAACCGAACATCTCGGCGGTAATATTTGACAACATTCCTGGCGAGTTGGCCTCTACGTCTCCGTGGGACCTTTATATACATCAATAACGTAATATAACCGAACCTAACCCAAACTAACATCTCGGCGGTAATATTTGGCAACAATCCTGGCTTGATGGCCTCTACGTCTCCGTGGGACCTTTATATACATCAATAACGTAATATAACCTAACCTAACCCAACCTATCATCTGGGCGGTAATATTTGACAATATTTCTGGCGAGTTGGCCCCTACGTATACGTGGGTCCTTCATATACATCAATAACGTAATATAACCTTACCTAACCCAACCTATCATCTCGGCGGTAATATTTGACAACATTCCTGGCGAGTTGGCTTCTCCGTCTCCGTGGGACCTTTATATACATCAATAACGTAATATAACCAAACCTAATCCAACCTAACATGTCGGCGGTAATATTTGACAACATTCCTGGCGAGTTGGATTCTACGTCTCCGTGGGACCTTTATATACATCAATAACGTAATATAACCTAACCTAACCCAAACTAACATCTCGGCGGTAATATTTGGCAACATTCCTGGCTTGTTGGCCTCTACGTCACCGTGGGTCCTTCATATACATCAATAACGTAATATAACCTTACCTAACCCAACCTATCATCTCGGCGGTAATATTTGACAACATTCCTGGCGAGTTGGCCTCTACGTCTCCGTGGGACCTTTATATACATCAATAACGTAATATAAGCGAACCTAACCCAAACTAACATCTCGGCGGTAATATTTGGCAACATTCCTGGCGAGTTGGCCTCTACGTCTCCGTGGGACCTTTATATACATCAGTAACGTAATATAACCGAACCTAACCCAAACTAACATCTCGGCGGTAACATTTGGCAACATTCCTGGCTTGTTGGCCTCTACTTCTCCGTGGGACCTTTATATGCATCAATAGCGTAATATAACCTAACCTAACCCAACCGAACATCTCGCCGGTAATATTTGGCAACATTCCCGGCGAGTTGGATTCTACGTCTCCGTGGGACCTTTATATACATCAATAACATAATATAACCTAACCTAACCCAAACTAACATCTCGGCGGTAATATTTGGCAACATTCCTGGTTTGTTGGCCTCTACGTCTCCGTTGGGACCTTTATATACATAAATAACGTAATATAACCTAACCTAACCCAACCTATCATCACGGCGGTAATATTTGACAATATTCCTGGCGAGTTGGCCCCTACGTCTACGTGGATCCTGCATATACATCAATAACGTAATATAACCTAACCTAACCCAACCTCTTACCTCGGCCGTAATATTTGACAACATTCCTGGCTTGTTGGCCTCTACGTCACCGTGGGACCTTTATATACATCAATAACGTAATATAACCTAACATAACCCAACCTATCATCTCGGCGGTAATATTTGACAATATTCCTGGCTTGTTGGCCCCTACGTCTATGTGGGTCCTTCATATACATCAATAACGTAATATAACCTAACTTAACCCAACCTATCATCTCGGCGGTAATATTTGACAACATTCCTGGCGTGTTGGCTTCTACGTCTCCGTGGGACCTTTATAGACATCAATAACGTAATATAACCTAACCTAACCCAAACTAACATCACGGCGGTAATATTTGACAATATTCCTGGCGAGTTGGCCCCTACGTCTACGTGGGTCCTGCATATACATCAATAACGTAATATAACCTAACCTAACCCAACCTCTTACCTCGGCCGTAATATTTGACAACATTCCTGGCTTGTTGGCCTCTACGTCACCGTGGGACCTTTATATACATCAATAACGTAATATAACCGAACCTAACCCAAACTAACATCTCGGCGGTAACATTTGGCAACATTCCTGGCTTGTTGGCCTCTACTTCCCCGTGGGACCTTTATATGCATCAATAGCGTAATATAACCTAACCTAACCCAACCGAACATCTCGGCGGTAATATTTGGCAACATTCCCTACGAGTTGGATTCTACGTCTCCGTGGGACCTTTATATACATCAATAACATAATATAACCTAACCTAACCCGAACTAACATCTCGGCGGTAATATTTGGCAACATTCCTGGCTTGTTGACCTCTACGTCTCCGTGGGACCTTTATATACATCAATAACGTAATATAACCTAACCTAACCCAATCTAACATCTCGGCGGTAATATTTGGCAACATTGCTGGCTTGTTGGCCTCTACGTCTCCGTGGGACCTTTATATACATCGATAACGTAATATAACCTAACCTAACCCAACCTATCATCACGGCGGTAATATTTGACAATATTCCTGGCGAGTTGGCCCCTACGTCTACGTGGGTCCTGCATATACATCAATAACGTAATATAACCTAACCTAACCCAACCTCTTACCTCGGCCGTAATATTTGACAACATTCCTGGCTTGTTGGCCTCTACGTCTCCGTGGGACCTTTATATACATCACTAACGTAATATAAGCGAACCTAACCCAACCGAACATCTCGGCGGTAATATTTGGCAACATTCCTGGCGAGTTGGATTCTACGTCTCCGTGGGACCTTTATATACATGAATAACATAATATAACCGAACCTAACCCAAACTAACATCTCGGCGGTAATATTTGGCAACATTCCTGGCTTGTTGGCCTCTACGTCACCGTGCGACCTTTATATACATCAATAACGTAATATAAGCTAACCTAACCCAACCTATCATCTCGGCCGTAATATTTGACAACATTCCTGGCGAGTTGGCCCCTACGTCTATGTGGGTCCTTCATGTACATCAATAACGTAATATAACCTAACCTAAGCCAACCTATCATCTCGGCGGTAATATTCGACAAGTTTCCTGGCGAGTTGGCCCCTACGTCTACGTGGGTCCTTCATATACATCAATAACGTAATATAACCTAACCTAACCCAACCTATCATTACGGCGGTAATATTTGACAACATTCCTGGCGAGTTGGCCTCTACTTCTCAGTGGGACCTTTATATACATCAATAACGTAATATAACCGAACCTAACCCAAACTAACATCACGGCGGTAATATTTGGCCACATTCCTGGCTTGTTGGCCTCTACGTCACCGTGCGACCTTTATATACATCAATAACGTAATATAACCTAACCTAACCCAACCTCTTACCTCGGCCGTAATATTTGACAACATTCCTGGCTTGTTGGCCTCTATGTTACCGTGGGACCTTTATATACATCAATAACGTAATATAACCTAACCTAAGCCAACCTATCATCTCGGCGGTAATATTTGACAAGTTTCCTGGCGAGTTGGCCCCTACGTCTACGTGGGTCCTTCATATACATCAATAACGTAATATAACCTAACCTAACCCAACCTATCATTTCAGCGGTAATATTTGACAACATTCCTGGCGAGTTGGCTTCTCCGTCTCCGTGGGACCTTTATATGCATCAATCGCGTAATATAACCAAACCTAACCCAACCGAACATCTCGGCGGTAATATTTGGCAACATTCCTGGCTTGATGGCCTCTACGTCTCCGTGGGACTTTCATATACATCAATAGCGTAATATAACCTAACCTAACCCAGCCAAACATCTCGGCGGTAATATTTGGCAACATTCATGGCGAGTTGGATTCTACGTCTCCGTGGGACATTTATATACATCAATAACATAATATAACCTAACCTAACCCAAACTAACATCTCGGCGGTAGTATTTGACAACATTCCTGGCGAGTTGGCCTCTACGTCTCCGTGGGACCATTATATACATCAATAACGTAATATAACCGAACCTAACCCAAACTAACATCTCGGCGGTAATATTTGGCAACATTCCTGGCTTTTTGGCCGCTACGTCTCCGTGGGACCTTTATATACATCAATAACGTAATATAACCTAACCTAACCGAACCTCTTACCTTGGCCGTAATATTTGGCAACATTCCTGGCTTGTTGGCCTCTACGTCACCGTGCGACCTTTATATACATCAATAACGTAATATAAGCTAACCTAACCCAACCTATCATCTCGGCCGTGATATTTGACAACATTCCTGGCGAGTTGGCCCCTACGTCTATGTGGGTCCTTCATGTACATCAATAACGTAATATAACCTAACCTAAGCCAACCTATCATCTCGGCGGTAATATTCGACAAGTTTCCTGGCGAGTTGGCCCCTACGTCTACGTGGGTCCTTCATATACATCAATAACGTAATATAACCTAACCTAACCCAACCTATCATTACGGCGGTAATATTTGACAACATTCCTGGCGAGTTGACCTCTACTTCTCAATGGGACCTTTATATACATCAATAACGTAATATAACCGAACCTAACCCAAACTAACATCACGGCGGTAATATTTGGCAACATTCCTGGCTTGTTGGCCTCTACGTCACCGTGCGACCTTTATATACATCAATAACGTAATATAACCTAACCTAACCCAACCTCTTACCTCGGCCGTAATATTTGACAACATTCCTGGCTTGTTGGCCTCTATGTTACCGTGGGACCTTTATATACACCAATAACGTAATATAACCTAACCTAAGCCAACCTATCATCTCGGCGGTAATATTTGACAAGTTTCCTGGCGAGTTGGCCCCTACGTCTACGTGGGTCCTTCATATACATCAATAACGTAATATAACCTAACCTAACCCAACCTATCATTTCAGCGGTAATATTTGACAACATTCCTGGCGAGTTGGCTTCTCCGTCTCCGTGGGACCTTTATATGCATCAATAGCGTAATATAACCAAACCTAACCCAACCGAACATCTCGGCGGTAATATTTGGCAACATTCCTTTCTTGATGGCCTCTACGTCTCCGTGGGACTTTCATATACATCAATAGCGTAATATAACCTAACCTAACCCAGCCAAACATCTCGGCGGTAATATTTGGCAACATTCATGGCGAGTTGGATTCTACGTCTCCGTGGGACATTTATATACATCAATAACATAATATAACCTAACCTAACCCAAACTAACATCTCGGCGGTAGTATTTGACAACATTCCTGGCGAGTTGGCCTCTACGTCTCCGTGGGACCATTATATACATCAATAACGTAATATAACCGAACCTAACCCAAACTAACATCTCGGCGGTAATATTTGGCAACATTCCTGGCTTGTTGGCCTCTACGTCTCCGTGGGACCTTTATATACATCAATAACGTAATATAACCTAACCTAACCGAACCTCTTACCTTGGCCGTAATATTTGACAACATTCCTGGCTTGTTGGCCTCTACGTCTCCGTGGGACCTTTATATACATCACTAACGTAATATAAGCGAACCTAACCCAACCGAACATCTCGGCGGTAATATTTGGCAACATTCCTGGCGAGTTGGATTCTACGTCTCCGTGGGACCTTTATATACATGAATAACATAATATAACCGAACCTAACCCAAACTAACATCTCGGCGGTAATATTTGGCAACATTCCTGGCTTGTTGGCCTCTACGTCACCGTGCGACCTTTATATACATCAATAACGTAATATAAGCTAACCTAACCCAACCTATCATCTCGGCCGTAATATTTGACAACATTCCTGGCGAGTTGGCCCCTACGTCTATGTGGGTCCTTCATGTACATCAATAACGTAATATAACCTAACCTAAGCCAACCTATCATCTCGACGGTAATATTCGACAAGTTTCCTGGCGAGTTGGCCCCTACGTCTACGTGGGTCCTTCATATACATCAATAACGTAATATAACCTAACCTAACCCAACCTATCATTACGGCGGTAATATTTGACAACATTCCTGGCGAGTTGGCCTCTACTTCTCAATGGGACCTTTATATACATCAATAACGTAATATAACCGAACCTAACCCAAACTAACATCACGGCGGTAATATTTGGCAACATTCCTGGCTTGTTGGCCTCTACGTCACCGTGCGACCTTTATATACATCAATAACGTAATATAACCTAACCTAACCCAACCTCTTACCTCGGCCGTAATATTTGACAACATTCCTGGCTTGTTGGCCTCTATGTTACCGTGGGACCTTTATATACATCAATAACGTAATATAACCTAACCTAAGCCAACCTATCATCTCGGCGGTAATATTTGACAAGTTTCCTGGCGAGTTGGCCCCTACGTATACGTGGGTCCTTCATATACATCAATAACGTAATATAACCTTACCTAACCCAACCTATCATCTCGGCGGTAATATTTGGCAACATTCCTGGCGAGTTGGCCTCTACGTCTCCGTGGGACCTTTATATACATCAGTAACGTAATATAACCGAACCTAACCCAAACTAACATCTCGGCGGTAACATTTGGCAACATTCCTGGCTTGTTGGCCTCTACTTCTCCGTGGGACCTTTATATGCATCAATAGCGTAATATAACCTAACCTAACCCAACCGAACATCTCGGCGGTAATATTTGGCAACATTCCCGGCGAGTTGGATTCTACGTCTCCGTGGGACCTTTATATACATCAATAACATAATATAACCTAACCTAACCCAAACTAACATCTCGGCGGTAATATTTGGCAACATTCCTGGTTTGTTGGCCTCTACGTCTCCGTTGGGACCTTTATATACATCAATAACGTAATATAACCTAACCTAACCCAACCTATCATCACGGCGGTAATATTTGACAATATTCCTGGCGAGTTGGCCCCTACGTCTACGTGGGTCCTGCATATACATCAATAACGTAATATAACCTAACCTAACCCAACCTCTTACCTCGGCCGTAATATTTGACAACATTCCTGGCTTGTTGGCCTCTACGTCACCGTGGGACCTTTATATACATCAATAACGTAATATAACCTAACATAACCCAACCTATCATCTCGGCGGTAATATTTGACAATATTCCTGGCTTGTTGGCCTCTACTTCTCCGTGGGACCTTTATATGCATCAATAGCGTAATATAACCTAACCTAACCCAACCGAACATCTCGGCGGTAATATTTGGCAACATTCCCGGCGAGTTGGATTCTACGTCTCCGTGGGACCTTTATATACATGAATAACATAATATAACCGAACCTAACCCAAACTAACATCTCGGCGGTAATATTTGGCAACATTCCTGGCTTGTTGGCCTCTACGTCACCGTGCGACCTTTATATACATCAATAACGTAATATAAGCTAACCTAACCCAACCTATCATCTCGGCCGTAATATTTGACAACATTCCTGGCGAGTTGGCCCCTACGTCTATGTGGGTCCTTCATGTACATCAATAACGTAATATAACCTAACCTAAGCCAACCTATCATCTCGGCGGTAATATTCGACAAGTTTCCTGGCGAGTTGGCCCCTACGTCTACGTGGGTCCTTCATATACATCAATAACGTAATATAACCTAACCTAACCCAACCTATCATTACGGCGGTAATATTTGACAACATTCCTGGCGAGTTGGCCTCTACTTCTCAATGGGACCTTTATATACATCAATAACGTAATATAACCGAACCTAACCCAAACTAACATCACGGCGGTAATATTTGGCAACATTCCTGGCTTGTTGGCCTCTACGTCACCGTGCGACCTTTATATACATCAATAACGTAATATAACCTAACCTAACCCAACCTCTTACCTCGGCCGTAATATTTGACAACATTCCTGGCTTGTTGGCCTCTACGTCACCGTGCGACCTTTATATACATCAATAACGTAATATAAGCTGACCTAACCCAACCTATCATCTCGGCGGTAATATTTGACAATATTCTTGGCGAGTTGGCCCCTACGTCTATGTGGGTCCTTCATATACATCAATAACGTAATATAACCTAACCTAACCCAACCTATCATCTCGGCGGTAATATTTGACGACATTCCTGGCGAGTTGGCCTCTACGTCTCCGTGGGACCTTTATATACATCAATAACGTAATATAAGCGAACCTAACCCAAACTAACATCTCGGCGGTAATATTTGACAACATTCCTGGCGAGTTTGCCTCTACGTCGCCGTGGGACCTTTATATACATCAATAAGGTAATATAACCGAACCTAACCCAAACTAACATTTCGGCGGTAACATTTGGCAACATTCCTGGCTTGTTGGCCTCTACGTCTCCGTGGGACCTTTATATACATCAATAACGTAATATAACCTAACCTAACCCAACCGAACATCTCGGCGGTAATATTTGACAACATTCCTGGCGAGTTGGATTCTACGTCTCCGTGGGACCTTTATATACATGAATAACATAATATATCCGAACCTAACCCAAACTAACTTCTCGGCCCTAATATTTGACAACATTCCTGGCTTGTTGGCCTCTACGTCACCGTGCGACCTTTATATACATCAATAACGTTATATAACCTAACCTAACCCAGCCTCTTACCTCGGCCGTAATATTTGACAACATTCCTGGCTTGTTGGCCTCTACGTCACCGTGGGACCTTTATATACATCAATAACGTAATATAACCTAACCTAAGCCAACCTATCATCTCGGCGGTAATATTTGACAAGTTTCCTGGCGAGTTGGCCCCTACGTCTACGTGGGTCCTTCATATACATCAATAACGTAATATAACCTAACCTAACCCAACCGAACATCTCGGCGGTAATATTTGACAACATTCCTGGCGAGTTGGCCTCTACGTCACCGTGTGACCTTTATATACATCAATAACGTAATATAACCTAACCTAAGCCAACCTATCATCTCGGCGGTAATATTTGGCAACATTCCTGGCGAGTTGGATTCTACGTCTCCGTGGGACCTTTATATACATCAATAACGTAATATAACCTAACCTAAGCCAACCTATCATCTCGGCGGTAATATTTGGCAACATTCCTGGCGAGTTGGATTCTACGTCTCCGTGGGACCTTTATATACATCAATAACGTAATATAACCTAACCTAAGCCAACCTATCATCTCGGCGGTAATATTTGACAAGTTTCCTGGCGTGTTGGCCCCTACGACTACGTGGGTCCTTCATATACATCAATAACGTAATATAACCTAACCTAACCCAACCTATCATTTCAGCGGTAATATTTGACAACATTCCTGGCGAGTTGGCTTCTCCGTCTCCGTGGGACCTTTATATGCATCAATAGCGTAATATAACCAAACCTAACCCAACCGAACATCTCGACGGTAATATTTGGCAACATTCCTGGCGAGTTGGATTCTACGTGTCCGTGGGACCTTTATATACATCAATAACGTAATATAACCTAACCTAACCCAACCTATCATTTCGGCGGTAATATTTGACAACATTCCTGGCGAGTTGGCCTCTACGTCTCCGTGGGACCTTTATATACATCAATAACGTAATATAAGCGAACCTAACCCAAACTAACATCTCGGCGTTAATATTTGACAACATTCCTGGCGAGTTGGCCTCTACGTCTCCGTGTGACCTTTATATACATCAATAACGTAATATAACCTAACCTAAGCCAACCTATCATCTCGGCGGTAATATTTGACAAGTTTCCTGGCGAGTTGGCCCCTACGACTACGTGGGTCCTTCATATACATCAATAACGTAATATAACCTAACCTAACCCAACCTATCATTTCAGCGGTAATATTTGACAACATTCCTGGCGAGTTGGCTTCTCCGTCTCCGTGGGACCTTTATATGCATCAATAGCGTAATATAACCAAACCTAACCCAACCGAACATCTCGACGGTAATATTTGGCAACATTCCTGGCGAGTTGGATTCTACGTGTCCGTGGGACCTTTATATACATCAATAACGTAATATAACCTAACCTAACCCAACCTATCATTTCGGCGGTAATATTTGACAACATTCCTGGCGAGTTGGCCTCTACGTCTCCGTGGGACCTTTATATACATCAATAACGTAATATAAGCGAACCTAACCCAAACTAACATCTCGGCGGTAATATTTGACAACATTCCTGGCGAGTTGGCCTCTACGTCTCCGTGGGACCTTTATATACATCAATAACGTAATATAACCGAACCTAACCCAAACTAACGTCTCGGCGGTAATATTTGGCAACATTCCTGGCTTGTTGGCCTCTACTTCTCCGTGGGACCTTTATATGCATCAATAGCGTAATATAACCTAACCTAACCCAACCGAACATCTCGGCGGTAATATTTGACAACATTCCTGGCGAGTTGGCCTCTACGTCTCCGTGTGCCCTTTATATACATCAATAACGTAATATAACCGAACCTAAGCCAACCTATCATCTCGGCGGTAATATTTGACAAGTTTCCTGGCGAGTTGGCCCCTACGTCTACGTGGGTCCTTCATATACATCAATAACGTAATATAACCTAACCTAACCCAACCTATCATTTCAGCGGTAATATTTGACAACATTCCTGGCTTGTTGGCCTCTACGTCACCGTGCGACCTTTATATACATCAATAACGTAATATAAGCTAACCTAAACCAACCTATCATCTCGGCGGTAATATTTGGCAACATTCCTGGCGAGTTGGATTCTACGTCTCCGTGGGACCTTTATATACATCAATAACGTAATATAACCTAACCTAACCCAACCTCTTACCTCGGCCGTAATATTTGACAACATTCCTGGCTTGTTGGCCTCTACGTCACCGTGCGACCTTTATATACATCAATAACGTAATATAAGCTAACCTAAACCAACCTATCATCTCGGCGGTAATATTTGACAATATTCCTGGCGAGTTGGCCCCTACGTCTATGCGGGTCCTTCATATACATCAATAACGTAATATAACCTAACCTAACCCAACCTATCATCTCGGCGGTAATATTTGACGACATTCCTGGCGAGTTGGCCTCTACGTCTCCGTGGGACCTTTATATACATCAATAACGTAATATAACCGTACCTAACCCAAACTAACGTCTCGGCGGTAATATTTGACAACATTCCTGGCGAGTTGGCCTCTACGTCTCCGTGGGACCTTTATATACATCAATAACGTAATATAACCGAACCTAACCCAAACTAACGTCTCGGCGGTAATATTTGGCAACATTCCTGGCTTGTTGGCCTCTACTTCTCCGTGGGACCTTTATATGCATCAATAGCGTAATATAACCTAACCTAACCCAATCGAACATCTCGGCGGTAATATTTGACAAGTTTCCTGGCGAGTTGGCCCCTACGTCTACGTGGGTCCTTCATATACATCAATAACGTAATACAACCTAACCTAACCCAACCTATCATTTCGGCGGTAATATTTGACAACATTCCTGGCGAGTTGGCCTCTACGTCTCCGTGGGACCTTTATATACATCAATAACGTAATATAACCTAACCTAACCCAACCGAACATCTCGGCGGTAATATTTGACAACATTCCTGGCGAGTTGGCCTCTACGTCACCGTGTGACCTTTATATACATCAATAACGTAATATAACCTAACCTAAGCCAACCTATCATCTCGGCGGTAATATTTGGCAACATTCCTGGCGAGTTGGATTCTATGTCTCCGTGGGACCTTTATATACATCAATAACGTAATATAACCTAACCTAACCCAACCTCTTACCTCGGCCGTAATATTTGACAACATTCCTGGCTTGTTGGCCTCTACGTCACCGTGCGACCTTTATATACATCAATAACGTAATATAAGCCAACCTAAACCAACCTATCATCTCGGCGGTAATATTTGACAATATTCCTGGCGAGTTGGCCCCTACGTCTATGTGGGTCCTTCATATACATCAATAACGTAATATAACCTAACCTAACCCAACCTATCATCTCGGCGGTAATATTTGACGACATTCCTGGCGAGTTGGCCTCTACGTCTCCGTGGGACCTTTATATACATCAATAACGTAATATAACCGAACCTAACCCAAACTAACGTCTCGGCGGTAATATTTGACAACATTCCTGGCGAGTTGGCCTCTACGTCTCCGTGGGACCTTTATATGCATCAATAGCGTAATATAACCTAACCTAACCCAATCGAACATCTCGGCGGTAATATTTGACAACATTCCTGGCGAGTTGGCCTCTACGTCTCCGTGTGACCTTTATATACATCAATAACGTAATATAACCTAACCTAAGCCAACCTATCATCTCGGCGGTAATATTTGACAAGTTTCCTGGCGTGTTGGCCCCTACGACTACGTGGGTCCTTCATATACATCAATAACGTAATATAACCTAACCTAACCCAACCTATCATTTCAGCGGTAATATTTGACAACATTCCTGGCGAGTTGGCTTCTCCGTCTCCGTGGGACCTTTATATGCATCAATAGCGTAATATAACCAAACCTAACCCAACCGAACATCTCGACGGTAATATTTGGCAACATTCCTGGCGAGTTGGATTCTACGTCTCCGTGGGACCTTTATATACATCAATAACGTAATATAACCTAACCTAAGCCAACCTATCATCTCGGCGGTAATATTTGACAAGTTTCCTGGCGTGTTGGCCCCTACGACTACGTGGGTCCTTCATATACATCAATAACGTAATATAACCTAACCTAACCCAACCTATCATTTCAGCGGTAATATTTGACAACATTCCTGGCGAGTTGGCTTCTCCGTCTCCGTGGGACCTTTATATGCATCAATAGCGTAATATAACCAAACCTAACCCAACCGAACATCTCGACGGTAATATTTGGCAACATTCCTGGCGAGTTGGATTCTACGTGTCCGTGGGACCTTTATATACATCAATAACGTAATATAACCTAACCTAACCCAACCTATCATTTCGGCGGTAATATTTGACAACATTCCTGGCGAGTTGGCCTCTACGTCTCCGTGGGACCTTTATATACATCAATAACGTAATATAAGCGAACCTAACCCAAACTAACATCTCGGCGGTAATATTTGACAACATTCCTGGCGAGTTGGCCTCTACGTCTCCGTGTGTCCTTTATATACATCAATAACGTAATATAACCTAACCTAAGCCAACCTATCATCTCGGCGGTAATATTTGACAAGTTTCCTGGCGAGTTGGCCCCTACGACTACGTGGGTCCTTCATATACATCAATAACGTAATATAACCTAACCTAACCCAACCTATCATTTCAGCGGTAATATTTGACAACATTCCTGGCGAGTTGGCTTCTCCGTCTCCGTGGGACCTTTATATGCATCAATAGCGTAATATAACCAAACCTAACCCAACCGAACATCTCGACGGTAATATTTGGCAACATTCCTGGCGAGTTGGATTCTACGTGTCCGTGGGACCTTTATATACATCAATAACGTAATATAACCTAACCTAACCCAACCTATCATTTCGGCGGTAATATTTGACAACATTCCTGGCGAGTTGGCCTCTACGTCTCCGTGGGACCTTTATATACATCAATAACGTAATATAAGCGAACCTAACCCAAACTAACATCTCGGCGGTAATATTTGACAACATTCCTGGCGAGTTGGCCTCTACGTCTCCGTGGGACCTTTATATACATCAATAACGTAATATAACCGAACCTAACCCAAACTAACGTCTCGGCGGTAATATTTGGCAACATTCCTGGCTTGTTGGCCTCTACTTCTCCGTGGGACCTTTATATGCATCAATAGCGTAATATAACCTAACCTAACCCAACCGAACATCTCGGCGGTAATATTTGACAACATTCCTGGCGAGTTGGCCTCTACGTCTCCGTGTGCCCTTTATATACATCAATAACGTAATATAACCGAACCTAAGCCAACCTATCATCTCGGCGGTAATATTTGACAAGTTTCCTGGCGAGTTGGCCCCTACGTCTACGTGGGTCCTTCATATACATCAATAACGTAATATAACCTAACCTAACCCAACCTATCATTTCAGCGGTAATATTTGACAACATTCCTGGCTTGTTGGCCTCTACGTCACCGTGCGACCTTTATATACATCAATAACGTAATATAAGCTAACCTAAACCAACCTATCATCTCGGCGGTAATATTTGGCAACATTCCTGGCGAGTTGGATTCTACGTCTCCGTGGGACCTTTATATACATCAATAACGTAATATAACCTAACCTAACCCAACCTCTTACCTCGGCCGTAATATTTGACAACATTCCTGGCTTGTTGGCCTCTACGTCACCGTGCGACCTTTATATACATCAATAACGTAATATAAGCTAACCTAAACCAACCTATCATCTCGGCGGTAATATTTGACAATATTCCTGGCGAGTTGGCCCCTACGTCTATGCGGGTCCTTCATATACATCAATAACGTAATATAACCTAACCTAACCCAACCTATCATCTCGGCGGTAATATTTGACGACATTCCTGGCGAGTTGGCCTCTACGTCTCCGTGGGACCTTTATATACATCAATAACGTAATATAACCGTACCTAACCCAAACTAACGTCTCGGCGGTAATATTTGACAACATTCCTGGCGAGTTGGCCTCTACGTCTCCGTGGGACCTTTATATGCATCAATAGCGTAATATAACCTAACCTAACCCAATCGAACATCTCGGCGGTAATATTTGACAACATTCCTGGCGAGTTGGCCTCTACGTCTCCGTGTGACCTTTATATACATCAATAACGTAATATAACCTAACCTAAGCCAACCTATCATCTCGGCGGTAATATTTGACAAGTTTCCTGGCGAGTTGGCCCCTACGACTACGTGGGTCCTTCATATACATCAATAACGTAATATAACCTAACCTAACCCAACCTATCATTTCAGCGGTAATATTTGACAACATTCCTGGCGAGTTGGCTTCTCCGTCTCCGTGGGACCTTTATATGCATCAATAGCGTAATATAACCAAACCTAACCCAACCGAACATCTCGACGGTAATATTTGGCAACATTCCTGGCGAGTTGGATTCTACGTCTCCGTGGGACCTTTATATACATGAATAACATAATATATCCGAACCTAACCCAAACTAACATCTCGGCCCTAATATTTGACAACATTCCTGGCTTGTTGGCCTCTACGTCACCGTGCGACCTTTATATACATCAATAACGTTATATAACCTAACCTAACCCAGCCTCTTACCTCGGCCGTAATATTTGACAACATTCCTGGCTTGTTGGCCTCTACGTCACCGTGGGACCTTTATATACATCAATAACGTAATATAACCTAACCTAAGCCAACCTATCATCTCGGCGGTAATATTTGACAAGTTTCCTGGCGAGGTGGCCCCTACGTCTACGTGGGTCCTTCATATACATCAATAACGTAATATAACCTAACCTAACCCAACCGAACATCTCGGCGGTAATATTTGACAACATTCCTGGCGAGTTGGCCTCTACGTCACCGTGTGACCTTTATATACATCAATAACGTAATATAACCTAACCTAAGCCAACCTATCATCTCGGCGGTAATATTTGGCAACATTCCTGGCGAGTTGGATTCTACGTCTCCGTGGGACCTTTATATACATCAATAACGTAATATAACCTAACCTAAGCCAACCTATCATCTCGGCGGTAATATTTGACAAGTTTCCTGGCGAGTTGGCCCCTACGACTACGTGGGTCCTTCATATACATCAATAACGTAATATAACCTAACCTAACCCAACCTATCATTTCAGCGGTAATATTTGACAACATTCCTGGCTTGTTGGCCTCTACGTCACCGTGCGACCTTTATATACATCAATAACGTAATATAAGCTAACCTAAACCAACCTATCATCTCGGCGGTAATATTTGGCAACATTCCTGGCGAGTTGGATTCTACGTCTCCGTGGGACCTTTATATACATCAATAACGTAATATAACCTAACCTAACCCAACCTCTTACCTCGGCCGTAATATTTGACAACATTCCTGGCTTGTTGGCCTCTACGTCACCGTGCGACCTTTATATACATCAATAACGTAATATAAGCTAACCTAAACCAACCTATCATCTCGGCGGTAATATTTGACAATATTCCTGGCGAGTTGGCCCCTACGTCTATGCGGGTCCTTCATATACATCAATAACGTAATATAACCTAACCTAACCCAACCTATCATCTCGGCGGTAATATTTGACGACATTCCTGGCGAGTTGGCCTCTACGTCTCCGTGGGACCTTTATATACATCAATAACGTAATATAACCGTACCTAACCCAAACTAACGTCTCGGCGGTAATATTTGACAACATTCCTGGCGAGTTGGCCTCTACGTCTCCGTGGGACCTTTATATACATCAATAACGTAATATAACCGAACCTAACCCAAACTAACGTCTCGGCGGTAATATTTGGCAACATTCCTGGCTTGTTGGCCTCTACTTCTCCGTGGGACCTTTATATGCATCAATAGCGTAATATAACCTAACCTAACCCAATCGAACATCTCGGCGGTAATATTTGACAAGTTTCCTGGCGAGTTGGCCCCTACGTCTACGTGGGTCCTTCATATACATCAATAACGTAATACAACCTAACCTGACCCAACCTATCATTTCGGCGGTAATATTTGACAACATTCCTGGCGAGTTGGCCTCTACGTCTCCGTGGGACCTTTATATACATCAATAACGTAATATAAGCGAACCTAACCCAAACTAACATCTCGGCGGTAATATTTGACAACATTCCTGGCGAGTTGGCCTCTACGTCTCCGTGTGCCTTTTATATACATCAATAACGTAATATAACCGAACCTAAGCCAACCTATCATCTCGGCGGTAATATTTGACAAGTTTCCTGGCGAGTTGGCCCCTACGTCTACGTGGGTCCTTCATATACATCAATAACGTAATATAACCTAACCTAACCCAACCTATCATTTCAGCGGTAATATTTGACAACATTCCTGGCGAGTTGGCTTCTCCGTCTCCGTGGGACCTTTATATGCATCAATAGCGTAATATAACCAAACCTAACCCAACCGAACATCTCGGCGGTAATATTTGGCAACATTCCTGGCGAGTTGGATTCTACGTCTCCGTGGGACCTTTATATACATCAATAACGTAATATAACCTAACCTAACCCAACCTCTTACCTCGGCCGTAATATTTGACAACATTCCTGGCTTGTTGGCCTCTACGTCACCGTGCGACCTTTATATACATCAATAACGTTATATAACCTAACCTAACCCAGCCTCTTACCTCGGCCGTAATATTTGACAACATTCCTGGCTTGTTGGCCTCTACGTCACCGTGCGACCTTTATATACATCAATAACGTAATATAAGCTAACCTAACCCAACCTATCATCTCGGCGGTAATATTTGACAATATTCTTGGCGAGTTGGCCCCTACGTCTGTGTGGGTCCTTCATAAACATCAATAACGTAATATAACCTAACCTAACCCAACCTATCATCTCGGCGGTAATATTTGACAACATTCCTGGCGAGTTGGCCTCTACGTCTCCGTGGGACCTTTATATACATCAATAACGTAATATAACCGAACCTAACCCAAACTAACATTTCGGCGGTAATATTTGACAACATTCCTGGCTTGTTGGCCTCTACGTCACCGTGCGACCTTTATATACATCAATAACGTAATATAAGCTAACCTAAACCAACCTATCATCTCGGCGGTAATATTTGACGACATTCCTGGCGAGTTGGCCTCTACGTCTCCGTGGGACCTTTATATACATCAATAACGTAATATAACCGTACCTAACCCAAACTAACGTCTCGGCGGTAATATTTGACAACATTCCTGGCGAGTTGGCCTCTACGTCTCCGTGGGACCTTTATATACATCAATAACGTAATATAACCGAACCTAACCCAAACTAACGTCTCGGCGGTAATATTTGGCAACATTCCTGGCTTGTTGGCCTCTACTTCTCCGTGGGACCTTTATATGCATCAATAGCGTAATATAACCTAACCTAACCCAATCGAACATCTCGGCGGTAATATTTGACAAGTTTCCTGGCGAGTTGGCCCCTACGTCTACGTGGGTCCTTCATATACATCAATAACGTAATACAACCTAACCTAACCCAACCTATCATTTCGGCGGTAATATTTGACAACATTCCTGGCGAGTTGGCCTCTACGTCTCCGTGGGACCTTTATATACATCAATAACGTAATATAACCTAACCTAACCCAACCGAACATCTCGGCGGTAATATTTGACAACATTCCTGGCGAGTTGGCCTCTACGTCACCGTGTGACCTTTATATACATCAATAACGTAATATAACCTAACCTAAGCCAACCTATCATCTCGGCGGTAATATTTGGCAACATTCCTGGCGAGTTGGATTCTATGTCTCCGTGGGACCTTTATATACATCAATAACGTAATATAACCTAACCTAACCCAACCTCTTACCTCGGCCGTAATATTTGACAACATTCCTGGCTTGTTGGCCTCTACGTCACCGTGCGACCTTTATATACATCAATAACGTAATATAAGCCAACCTAAACCAACCTATCATCTCGGCGGTAATATTTGACAATATTCCTGGCGAGTTGGCCCCTACGTCTATGTGGGTCCTTCATATACATCAATAACGTAATATAACCTAACCTAACCCAACCTATCATCTCGGCGGTAATATTTGACGACATTCCTGGCGAGTTGGCCTCTACGTCTCCGTGGGACCTTTATATACATCAATAACGTAATATAACCGAACCTAACCCAAACTAACGTCTCGGCGGTAATATTTGACAACATTCCTGGCGAGTTGGCCTCTACGTCTCCGTGGGACCTTTATATGCATCAATAGCGTAATATAACCTAACCTAACCCAATCGAACATCTCGGCGGTAATATTTGACAACATTCCTGGCGAGTTGGCCTCTACGTCTCCGTGTGACCTTTATATACATCAATAACGTAATATAACCTAACCTAAGCCAACCTATCATCTCGGCGGTAATATTTGACAAGTTTCCTGGCGAGTTGGCCCCTACGACTACGTGGGTCCTTCATATACATCAATAACGTAATATAACCTAACCTAACCCAACCTATCATTTCAGCGGTAATATTTGACAACATTCCTGGCGAGTTGGCTTCTCCGTCTCCGTGGGACCTTTATATGCATCAATAGCGTAATATAACCAAACCTAACCCAACCGAACATCTCGACGGTAATATTTGGCAACATTCCTGGCGAGTTGGATTCTACGTCTCCGTGGGACCTTTATATACATGAATAACATAATATATCCGAACCTAACCCAAACTAACATCTCGGCCCTAATATTTGACAACATTCCTGGCTTGTTGGCCTCTACGTCACCGTGCGACCTTTATATACATCAATAACGTTATATAACCTAACCTAACCCAGCCTCTTACCTCGGCCGTAATATTTGACAACATTCCTGGCTTGTTGGCCTCTACGTCACCGTGGGACCTTTATATACATCAATAACGTAATATAACCTAACCTAAGCCAACCTATCATCTCGGCGGTAATATTTGACAAGTTTCCTGGCGAGGTGGCCCCTACGTCTACGTGGGTCCTTCATATACATCAATAACGTAATATAGCCTAACCTAACCCAACCGAACATCTCGGCGGTAATATTTGACAACATTCCTGGCGAGTTGGCCTCTACGTCACCGTGTGACCTTTATATACATCAATAACGTAATATAACCTAACCTAAGCCAACCTATCATCTCGGCGGTAATATTTGGCAACATTCCTGGCGAGTTGGATTCTACGTCTCCGTGGGACCTTTATATACATCAATAACGTAATATAACCTAACCTAAGCCAACCTATCATCTCGGCGGTAATATTTGACAAGTTTCCTGGCGAGTTGGCCCCTACGACTACGTGGGTCCTTCATATACATCAATAACGTAATATAACCTAACCTAACCCAACCTATCATTTCAGCGGTAATATTTGACAACATTCCTGGCGAGTTGGCTTCTCCGTCTCCGTGGGACCTTTATATGCATCAATAACGTAATATAACCTAACCTAACCCAACCGAACATCTCGGCGGTAATATTTGACAACATTCCTGGCGAGTTGGCCTCTACGTCACCGTGTGACCTTTATATACATCAATAACGTAATATAACCTAACCTAAGCCAACCTATCATCTCGGCGGTAATATTTGGCAACATTCCTGGCGAGTTGGATTCTACGTCTCCGTGGGACCTTTATATACATCAATAACGTAATATAACCTAACCTAAGCCAACCTATCATCTCGGCGGTAATATTTGACAAGTTTCCTGGCGTGTTGGCCCCTACGACTACGTGGGTCCTTCATATACATCAATAACGTAATATAACCTAACCTAACCCAACCTATCATTTCAGCGGTAATATTTGACAACATTCCTGGCGAGTTGGCTTCTCCGTCTCCGTGGGACCTTTATATGCATCAATAGCGTAATATAACCAAACCTAACCCAACCGAACATCTCGACGGTAATATTTGGCAACATTCCTGGCGAGTTGGATTCTACGTGTCCGTGGGACCTTTATATACATCAATAACGTAATATAACCTAACCTGACCCAACCTATCATTTCGGCGGTAATATTTGACAACATTCCTGGCGAGTTGGCCTCTACGTCTCCGTGGGACCTTTATATACATCAATAACGTAATATAAGCGAACCTAACCCAAACTAACATCTCGGCGGTAATATTTGACAACATTCCTGGCGAGTTGGCCTCTACGTCTCCGTGTGCCTTTTATATACATCAATAACGTAATATAACCGAACCTAAGCCAACCTATCATCTCGGCGGTAATATTTGACAAGTTTCCTGGCGAGTTGGCCCCTACGTCTACGTGGGTCCTTCATATACATCAATAACGTAATATAACCTAACCTAACCCAACCTATCATTTCAGCGGTAATATTTGACAACATTCCTGGCGAGTTGGCTTCTCCGTCTCCGTGGGACCTTTATATGCATCAATAGCGTAATATAACCAAACCTAACCCAACCGAACATCTCGGCGGTAATATTTGGCAACATTCCTGGCGAGTTGGATTCTACGTCTCCGTGGGACCTTTATATACATCAATAACGTAATATAACCTAACCTAACCCAACCTCTTACCTCGGCCGTAATATTTGACAACATTCCTGGCTTGTTGGCCTCTACGTCACCGTGCGACCTTTATATACATCAATAACGTTATATAACCTAACCTAACCCAGCCTCTTACCTCGGCCGTAATATTTGACAACATTCCTGGCTTGTTGGCCTCTACGTCACCGTGCGACCTTTATATACATCAATAACGTAATATAAGCTAACCTAACCGAACCTATCATCTCGGCGGTAATATTTGACAATATTCTTGGCGAGTTGGCCCCTACGTCTGTGTGGGTCCTTCATAAACATCAATAACGTAATATAACCTAACCTAACCCAACCTATCATCTCGGCGGTAATATTTGACAACATTCCTGGCGAGTTGGCCTCTACGTCTCCGTGGGACCTTTATATACATCAATAACGTAATATAACCGAACCTAACCCAAACTAACATTTCGGCGGTAATATTTGGCAACATTCCTGGCTTGTTGGCCTCTACGTCTCCGTGGGACCTTTATATACATCAATAACGTAATATAACCTAACCGAAGCCAACCTATCATGTCGGCGGTAATATTTGACAAGTTTCCTGGCGAGTTGGCCCCTACGTCTACGTGGGTCCTTCATATACATCAATAACGTAATATAACCTAACCTAACCCAACCTATCATTTCAGCGGTAATATTTGACAACATTCCTGGCGAGTTGGCTTCTCCGTCTCCGTGGGACCTTTATATGCATCAATAGCGTAATATAACCAAGCCTAACCCAACCGAACATCTCGGCGGTAATATTTGGCAACATTCCTGGCGAGTTGGATTCTACGTCTCCGTGGGACCTTTATATACATCAATAACGTAATATAACCTAACCTAACCCAACCTATCATCTCGGCGGTAATATTTGACAATATTCCTGGCGAATTGGCCCCTACGTCTATGTGGGTCCTTCATATACATCAATAACGTAATATAACCTAACCTAACCCAACCTATCATCTCGGCGGTAATATTTGACAACATTCCTGGCGAGTTGGCTTCTCCGTCTCCGTGGGACCTTTATATGTATCAATAGCGTAATATAACCAAACCTAACCCAACCGAACATCTCGGCGGTAATATTTGGCAACATTCCTGGCGAGTTGGATTCTACGTCTCCGTGGGACCTTTATATACATCAATAACGTAATATAACCTAACCTAACCCAACCTATCATCTCGGCGGTAATATTTGACAACATTCCTGGCGAGTTGGCTTCTCCGTCTCCGTGGGACCTTTATATACATCAATAACGTAATATAACCTAACCTAACCCAACCTCTTACCTCGGCCGTAATATTTGACAACATTCCTGGCTTGTTGGCCTCTACGTCACCGTGCGACCTTTATATACATCAATAACGTAATATAAGCTAACCTAACCCAACCTATCATCTCGGCGGTAATATTTGACAATATTCCTGGCGAGTTGGCCCCTACGTCTATGTGCGTCCTTCATATACATCAATAACGTAATATAAGCTAACCTAACCCAACCTATCATCTCGGCGGTAATATTTGACAACATTCCTGGCGAGTTGGCCTCTACGTCTCCGTGGGACCTTTATATACATCAATAACGTAATATAAGCGAACCTAACCCAACCTATCATCTCGGCGGTAATATTTGACAACATTCCTGGCGAGTTTGCCTCTACGTCTCCGTGGGACCTTTATATACATCAATAACGTAATATAAGCGAACCTAACCCAAACTAACATCTCGGCGGTAATATTTGACAACATTCCTGGCGAGTTGGCCTCTACGTCTCCGTGGGACCTTTATATACATCAATAACGTAATATAACCAAACCTAACCCAAACTAACATCTCGGCGGTAATATTTGGCAACATTCCTGGCTTGTTGGCCTCTACTTCTCCGTGGGACCTCTATACGCATCAATAGCCTAATATAACCTAACCTAACCCAACCGAACATCTCGGCGGTAATATTTGACAACATTCCTGGCGAGTTGGCCTCTACGTCTCCGTGGGACCTTTATATACGTTAATAACGTAACATAACCGAACCTAACCCAAACTAACATTTCGGCGGTAATATTTGGCAACATTCCTTGCTTGTTGGCCTCTACGTCTCCGTGGGACCTTTATATACATCAATAACGTAATATAAGCGAACCTAACCCAAACTAACATCTCGGCGGTAATATTTGACAACATTCCTGGCGAGTTGGCCTCTACGTCTCCGTGGGACCTTTATATACATCAATAACGTAATATAACCGTACCTAACCCAAACTAACGTCTCGGCGGTAATATTTGACAACATTCCTGGCGAGTTGGCCTCTACGTCTCCGTGGGACCTTTATATACATCAATAACGTAATATAACCGAACCTAACCCAAACTAACGTCTCGGCGGTAATATTTGGCAACATTCCTGGCTTGTTGGCCTCTACTTCTCCGTGGGACCTTTATATGCATCAATAGCGTAATATAACCTAACCTAACCCAATCGAACATCTCGGCGGTAATATTTGACAAGTTTCCTGGCGAGTTGGCCCCTACGTCTACGTGGGTCCTTCATATACATCAATAACGTAATACAACCTAACCTAACCCAACCTATCATTTCGGCGGTAATATTTGACAACATTCCTGGCGAGTTGGCCTCTACGTCTCCGTGGGACCTTTATATACATCAATAACGTAATATAACCTAACCTAACCCAACCGAACATCTCGGCGGTAATATTTGACAACATTCCTGGCGAGTTGGCCTCTACGTCACCGTGTGACCTTTATATACATCAATAACGTAATATAACCTAACCTAAGCCAACCTATCATCTCGGCGGTAATATTTGGCAACATTCCTGGCGAGTTGGATTCTATGTCTCCGTGGGACCTTTATATACATCAATAACGTAATATAACCTAACCTAACCCAACCTCTTACCTCGGCCGTAATATTTGACAACATTCCTGGCTTGTTGGCCTCTACGTCACCGTGCGACCTTTATATACATCAATAACGTAATATAAGCCAACCTAAACCAACCTATCATCTCGGCGGTAATATTTGACAATATTCCTGGCGAGTTGGCCCCTACGTCTATGTGGGTCCTTCATATACATCAATAACGTAATATAACCTAACCTAACCCAACCTATCATCTCGGCGGTAATATTTGACGACATTCCTGGCGAGTTGGCCTCTACGTCTCCGTGGGACCTTTATATACATCAATAACGTAATATAACCGAACCTAACCCAAACTAACGTCTCGGCGGTAATATTTGACAACATTCCTGGCGAGTTGGCCTCTACGTCTCCGTGGGACCTTTATATGCATCAATAGCGTAATATAACCTAACCTAACCCAATCGAACATCTCGGCGGTAATATTTGACAACATTCCTGGCGAGTTGGCCTCTACGTCTCCGTGTGACCTTTATATACATCAATAACGTAATATAACCTAACCTAACCCAACCTATCATTTCAGCGGTAATATTTGACAACATTCCTGGCGAGTTGGCTTCTCCGTCTCCGTGGGACCTTTATATGCATCAATAGCGTAATATAACCAAACCTAACCCAACCGAACATCTCGGCGGTAATATTTGGCAACATTCCTGGCGAGTTGGATTCTACGTCTCCGTGGGACCTTTATATACATCAATAACGTAATATAACCTAACCTAACCCAACCTCTTACCTCGGCCGTAATATTTGACAACATTCCTGGCTTGTTGGCCTCTACGTCACCGTGCGACCTTTATATACATCAATAACGTTATATAACCTAACCTAACCCAGCCTCTTACCTCGGCCGTAATATTTGACAACATTCCTGGCTTGTTGGCCTCTACGTCACCGTGCGACCTTTATATACATCAATAACGTTATATAACCTAACCTAACCCAGCCTCTTACCTCGGCCGTAATATTTGACAACATTCCTGGCTTGTTGGCCTCTACGTCACCGTGGGACCTTTATATACATCAATAACGTAATATAACCTAACCTAAGCCAACCTATCATCTCGGCGGTAATATTTGACAAGTTTCCTGGCGAGGTGGCCCCTACGTCTACGTGGGTCCTTCATATACATCAATAACGTAATATAACCTAACCTAACCCAACCGAACATCTCGGCGGTAATATTTGACAACATTCCTGGCGAGTTGGCCTCTACGTCACCGTGTGACCTTTATATACATCAATAACGTAATATAACCTAACCTAAGCCAACCTATCATCTCGGCGGTAATATTTGGCAACATTCCTGGCGAGTTGGATTCTACGTCTCCGTGGGACCTTTATATACATCAATAACGTAATATAACCTAACCTAAGCCAACCTATCATCTCGGCGGTAATATTTGACAAGTTTCCTGGCGAGTTGGCCCCTACGACTACGTGGGTCCTTCATATACATCAATAACGTAATATAACCTAACCTAACCCAACCTATCATTTCAGCGGTAATATTTGACAACATTCCTGGCGAGTTGGCTTCTCCGTCTCCGTGGGACCTTTATATGCATCAATAACGTAATATAACCTAACCTAACCCAACCGAACATCTCGGCGGTAATATTTGACAACATTCCTGGCGAGTTGGCCTCTACGTCACCGTGTGACCTTTATATACATCAATAACGTAATATAACCTAACCTAAGCCAACCTATCATCTCGGCGGTAATATTTGGCAACATTCCTGGCGAGTTGGATTCTACGTCTCCGTGGGACCTTTATATACATCAATAACGTAATATAACCTAACCTAAGCCAACCTATCATCTCGGCGGTAATATTTGACAAGTTTCCTGGCGTTTTGGCCCCTACGACTACGTGGGTCCTTCATATACATCAATAACGTAATATAACCTAACCTAACCCAACCTATCATTTCAGCGGTAATATTTGACAACATTCCTGGCGAGTTGGCTTCTCCGTCTCCGTGGGACGTTTATATGCATCAATAGCGTAATATAACCAAACCTAACCCAACCGAACATCTCGACGGTAATATTTGGCAACATTCCTGGCGAGTTGGATTCTACGTGTCCGTGGGACCTTTATATACATCAATAACGTAATATAACCTAACCTGACCCAACCTATCATTTCGGCGGTAATATTTGACAACATTCCTGGCGAGTTGGCCTCTACGTCTCCGTGGGACCTTTATATACATCAATAACGTAATATAAGCGAACCTAACCCAAACTAACATCTCGGCGGTAATATTTGACAACATTCCTGGCGAGTTGGCCTCTACGTCTCCGTGTGCCTTTTATATACATCAATAACGTAATATAACCGAACCTAAGCCAACCTATCATCTCGGCGGTAATATTTGACAAGTTTCCTGGCGAGTTGGCCCCTACGTCTACGTGGGTCCTTCATATACATCAATAACGTAATATAACCTAACCTAACCCAACCTATCATTTCAGCGGTAATATTTGACAACATTCCTGGCGAGTTGGCTTCTCCGTCTCCGTGGGACCTTTATATGCATCAATAGCGTAATATAACCAAACCTAACCCAACCGAACATCTCGGCGGTAATATTTGGCAACATTCCTGGCGAGTTGGATTCTACGTCTCCGTGGGACCTTTATATACATCAATAACGTAATATAACCTAACCTAACCCAACCTCTTACCTCGGCCGTAATATTTGACAACATTCCTGGCTTGTTGGCCTCTACGTCACCGTGCGACCTTTATATACATCAATAACGTTATATAACCTAACCTAACCCAGCCTCTTACCTCGGCCGTAATATTTGACAACATTCCTGGCTTGTTGGCCTCTACGTCACCGTGCGACCTTTATATACATCAATAACGTAATATAAGCTAACCTAACCCAACCTATCATCTCGGCGGTAATATTTGACAATATTCTTGGCGAGTTGGCCCCTACGTCTATGTGGGTCCTTCATAAACATCAATAACGTAATATAACCTAACCTAACCCAACCTATCATCTCGGCGGTAATATTTGACAACATTCCTGGCGAGTTGGCCTCTACGTCTCCGTGGGACCTTTATATACATCAATAACGTAATATAACCGAACCTAACCCAAACTAACATTTCGGCGGTAATATTTGGCAACATTCCTGGCTTGTTGGCCTCTACGTCTCCGTGGGACCTTTATATACATCAATAACGTAATATAACCTAACCGAAGCCAACCTATCATGTCGGCGGTAATATTTGACAAGTTTCCTGGCGAGTTGGCCCCTACGTCTACGTGGGTCCTTCATATACATCAATAACGTAATATAACCTAACCTAACCCAACCTATCATTTCAGCGGTAATATTTGACAACATTCCTGGCGAGTTGGCTTCTCCGTCTCCGTGGGACCTTTATATGCATCAATAGCGTAATATAACCAAGCCTAACCCAACCGAACATCTCGGCGGTAATATTTGGCAACATTCCTGGCGAGTTGGATTCTACGTCTCCGTGGGACCTTTATATACATCAATAACGTAATATAACCTAACCTAACCCAACCTATCATCTCGGCGGTAATATTTGACAATATTCCTGGCGAATTGGCCCCTACGTCTATGTGGGTCCTTCATATACATCAATAACGTAATATAACCTAACCTAACCCAACCTATCATCTCGGCGGTAATATTTGACAACATTCCTGGCGAGTTGGCTTCTCCGTCTCCGTGGGACCTTTATATGTATCAATAGCGTAATATAACCAAACCTAACCCAACCGAACATCTCGGCGGTAATATTTGGCAACATTCCTGGCGAGTTGGATTCTACGTCTCCGTGGGACCTTTATATACATCAATAACGTAATATAACCTAACCTAACCCAACCTATCATCTCGGCGGTAATATTTGACAACATTCCTGGCGAGTTGGCTTCTCCGTCTCCGTGGGACCTTTATATACATCAATAACGTAATATAACCTAACCTAACCCAACCTCTTACCTCGGCCGTAATATTTGACAACATTCCTGGCTTGTTGGCCTCTACGTCACCGTGCGACCTTTATATACATCAATAACGTAATATAAGCTAACCTAACCCAACCTATCATCTCGGCGGTAATATTTGACAATATTCCTGGCGAGTTGGCCCCTACGTCTATGTGCGTCCTTCATATACATCAATAACGTAATATAAGCTAACCTAACCCAACCTATCATCTCGGCGGTAATATTTGACAACATTCCTGGCGAGTTGGCCTCTACGTCTCCGTGGGACCTTTATATACATCAATAACGTAATATAAGCGAACCTAACCCAACCTATCATCTCGGCGGTAATATTTGACAACATTCCTGGCGAGTTTGCCTCTACGTCTCCGTGGGACCTTTATATACATCAATAACGTAATATAAGCGAACCTAACCCAAACTAACATCTCGGCGGTAATATTTGACAACATTCCTGGCGAGTTGGCCTCTACGTCTCCGTGGGACCTTTATATACATCAATAACGTAATATAACCAAACCTAACCCAAACTAACATCTCGGCGGTAATATTTGGCAACATTCCTGGCTTGTTGGCCTCTACTTCTCCGTGGGACCTCTATACGCATCAATAGCCTAATATAACCTAACCTAACCCAACCGAACATCTCGGCGGTAATATTTGACAACATTCCTGGCGAGTTGGCCTCTACGTCTCCGTGGGACCTTTATATACGTTAATAACGTAACATAACCGAACCTAACCCAAACTAACATTTCGGCGGTAATATTTGGCAACATTCCTTGCTTGTTGGCCTCTACGTCTCCGTGGGACCTTTATATACATCAATAACGTAATATAAGCGAACCTAACCCAAACTAACATCTCGGCGGTAATATTTGACAACATTCCTGGCGAGTTGGCCTCTACGTCTCCGTGGGACCTTTATATACATCAATAACGTAATATAACCGAACCTAACCCAAACTAACATCTCGGCGGTAATATTTGGCAACATTCCTGGCTTGTTGGCCTCTACTTCTCCGTGGGACCTTTATATGCATCAATAGCGTAATATAACCTAACCTAACCCAACCGAACATCTCGGCGGTAATATTTGACAACATTCCTAGCGAGTTGGCCTCTACGTCTCCGTGTGACCTTTATATACATCAATAACGTAATATAACCTAACCTAAGCCAACCTATCATCTCGGCGGTAATATTTGACAAGTTTCCTGGCGAGTTGGCCCCTACGTCTACGTGGGTCCTTCATATACATCAATAACGTAATATAACCTAACCTAACCCAACCTATCATTTCAGCGGTAATATTTGACAACATTCCTGTCGAGTTGGCTTCTCCGTCTCCGTGGGACCTTTATATACATCAATAACGTAATATAACCTAACCTAACCCAACCTATCATCTCGGCGGTAATATTTGACAATATTCCTGGCGAATTGGCCCCTACGTCTATGTGGGTCCTTCATATACATCAATAACGTAATATAACCTAACCTAACCCAACCTATCATCTCGGCGGTAATATTTGACAACATTCCTGGCGAGTTGGCTTCTCCGTCTCCGTGGGACCTTTATATGTATCAATAGCGTAATATAACCAAACCTAACCCAACCGAACATCTCGGCGGTAATATTTGGCAACATTCCTGGCGAGTTGGATTCTACGTCTCCGTGGGACCTTTATATACATCAATAACGTAATATAACCTAACCTAACCCAACCTATCATCTCGGCGGTAATATTTGACAACATTCCTGGCGAGTTGGCTTCTCCGTCTCCGTGGGACCTTTATATACATCAATAACGTAATATAACCTAACCTAACCCAACCTCTTACCTCGGCCGTAATATTTGACAACATTCCTGGCTTGTTGGCCTCTACGTCACCGTGCGACCTTTATATACATCAATAACGTAATATAAGCTAACCTAACCCAACCTATCATCTCGGCGGTAATATTTGACAATATTCCTGGCGAGTTGGCCCCTACGTCTATGTGCGTCCTTCATATACATCAATAACGTAATATAAGCTAACCTAACCCAACCTATCATCTCGGCGGTAATATTTGACAACATTCCTGGCGAGTTGGCCTCTACGTCTCCGTGGGACCTTTATATACATCAATAACGTAATATAAGCGAACCTAACCCAACCTATCATCTCGGCGGTAATATTTGACAACATTCCTGGCGAGTTTGCCTCTACGTCTCCGTGGGACCTTTATATACATCAATAACGTAATATAAGCGAACCTAACCCAAACTAACATCTCGGCGGTAATATTTGACAACATTCCTGGCGAGTTGGCCTCTACGTCTCCGTGGGACCTTTATATACATCAATAACGTAATATAACCAAACCTAACCCAAACTAACATCTCGGCGGTAATATTTGGCAACATTCCTGGCTTGTTGGCCTCTACTTCTCCGTGGGACCTCTATACGCATCAATAGCCTAATATAACCTAACCTAACCCAACCGAACATCTCGGCGGTAATATTTGACAACATTCCTGGCGAGTTGGCCTCTACGTCTCCGTGGGACCTTTATATACGTTAATAACGTAACATAACCGAACCTAACCCAAACTAACATTTCGGCGGTAATATTTGGCAACATTCCTTGCTTGTTGGCCTCTACGTCTCCGTGGGACCTTTATATACATCAATAACGTAATATAAGCGAACCTAACCCAAACTAACATCTCGGCGGTAATATTTGACAACATTCCTGGCGAGTTGGCCTCTACGTCTCCGTGGGACCTTTATATACATCAATAACGTAATATAACCGAACCTAACCCAAACTAACATCTCGGCGGTAATATTTGGCAACATTCCTGGCTTGTTGGCCTCTACTTCTCCGTGGGACCTTTATATGCATCAATAGCGTAATATAACCTAACCTAACCCAACCGAACATCTCGGCGGTAATATTTGACAACATTCCTAGCGAGTTGGCCTCTACGTCTCCGTGTGACCTTTATATACATCAATAACGTAATATAACCTAACCTAAGCCAACCTATCATCTCGGCGGTAATATTTGACAAGTTTCCTGGCGAGTTGGCCCCTACGTCTACGTGGGTCCTTCATATACATCAATAACGTAATATAACCTAACCTAACCCAACCTATCATTTCAGCGGTAATATTTGACAACATTCCTGTCGAGTTGGCTTCTCCGTCTCCGTGGGACCTTTATATACATCAATAACGTAATATAACCTAACCTAACCCAACCTATCATCTCGGCGGTAATATTTGACAATATTCCTGGCGAATTGGCCCCTACGTCTATGTGGGTCCTTCATATACATCAATAACGTAATATAACCTAACCTAACCCAACCTATCATCTCGGCGGTAATATTTGACAACATTCCTGGCGAGTTGGCTTCTCCGTCTCCGTGGGACCTTTATATGTATCAATAGCGTAATATAACCAAACCTAACCCAACCGAACATCTCGGCGGTAATATTTGGCAACATTCCTGGCGAGTTGGATTCTACGTCTCCGTGGGACCTTTATATACATCAATAACGTAATATAACCTAACCTAACCCAACCTATCATCTCGGCGGTAATATTTGACAACATTCCTGGCGAGTTGGCTTCTCCGTCTCCGTGGGACCTTTATATACATCAATAACGTAATATAACCTAACCTAACCCAACCTCTTACCTCGGCCGTAATATTTGACAACATTCCTGGCTTGTTGGCCTCTACGTCACCGTGCGACCTTTATATACATCAATAACGTAATATAAGCTAACCTAATCCAACCTATCATCTCGGCGGTAATATTTGACAATATTCTTGGCGAGTTGGCCCCTACGTCTATGTGGGTCCTTCATATACATCAATAACGTAATATAACCTAACCTAACCCAACCTATCATCTCGGCGGTAATATTTGACGACATTCCTGGCGAGTTGGCCTCGACGTCTCCGTGGGACCTTTATATACATCAATAACGTAATATAAGCGAACCTAACCCAAACTAACATCTCGGCGGTAATATTTGACAACATTCCTGGCGAGTTTGCCTCTACGTCGCCGTGTGACCTTTATATACATCAATAAGGTAATATAACCGAACCTAACCCAAACTAACATTTCGGCGGTAACATTTGGCAACATTCCTGGCTTGTTGGCCTCTACGTCTCCGTGGGACCTTTATATACATCAATAACGTAATATAACCTAACCTAACCCAACCGAACATCTCGGCGGTAATATTTGACAACATTCCTGGCGAGTTGGATTCTACGTCTCCGTGGGACCTTTATATACATGAATAACATAATATATCCGAACCTAACCCAAACTAACATCTCGGCCCTAATATTTGACAACATTCCTGGCTTGTTGGCCTCTACGTCACCGTGCGACCTTTATATACATCAATAACGTTATATAACCTAACCTAACCCAGCCTCTTACCTCGGCCGTAATATTTGACAACATTCCTGGCTTGTTGGCCTCTACGTCACCGTGCGACCTTTATATACATCAATAACGTAATATAAGCTAACCTAACCCAACCTATCATCTCGGCGGTAATATTTGACAATATTCTTGGCGAGTTGGCCCCTACGTCTATGTGGGTCCTTCATAAACATCAATAACGTAATATAACCTAACCTAACCCAACCTATCATCTCGGCGGTAATATTTGACAACATTCCTGGCGAGTTGGCCTCTACGTCTCCGTGGGACCTTTATATGTATCAATAGCGTAATATAACCAAACCTAACCCAACCGAACATCTCGGCGGTAATATTTGGCAACATTCCTGGCAAGTTGGATTCTACGTCTCCGTGGGACCTTTATATACATCAATAACGTAATATAACCTAACCTAACCCAACCTATCATCTCGGCGGTAATATTTGACAACATTCCTGGCGAGTTGGCTTCTCCGTCTCCGTGGGACCTCTATACGCATCAATAGCGTAATATAACCTAACCTAACCCAACCGAACATCTCGGCGGTAATATTTGACAACATTCCTGGCGAGTTGGCCTCTACGTCTCCGTGGGACCTTTATATACATTACTAACGTAATATAACCGAACCTAACACAAACTAACATTTCGGCGGTAATATTAGGCAACATTCCTTGCTTGTTGGCCTCTACGTCTCCGTGGGACCTTTATATACATCAATAACGTAATATAAGCGAACCTAACCCAAACTAACATCTCGGCGGTAATATTTGACAACATTCCTGGCGAGTTGGCCTCTACGTCTCCGTGGGACCTTTATATACATCAATAACGTAATATAACCGAACCTAACCCAAACTAATATCTCGGCGGTAATATTTGGCAACATTCCTGGCTTGTTGGCCTCTACTTCTCCGTGGGACCTTTATATGCATCAATAGCGTAATATAACCTAACCTAACCCAACCGAACATCTCGGCGGTAATATTTGACAACATTCCTGGCGAGTTGGCCTCTACGTCTCCGTGTGACCTTTATATACATCAATAACGTAATATAACCTAACCTAAGCCAACCAATCATCTCGGCGGTAATATTTGACAAGTTTCCTGGCGAGTTGGCCCCTACGTCTACGTGGGTCCTTCATATACATCAATAACGTAATATAACCTAACCTAACCCAACCTATCATTTCAGCGGTAATATTTGACAACATTCCTGTCGAGTTGGCTTCTCCGTCTCCGTGGGAACTTTATATGCATCAATAGCGTAATATAACCAAACCTAACCCAACCGAACATCTCGGCGGTAATATTTGGCAACATTCCTGGCGAGTTGGATTCTACGTCTCCGTTTGACCTTTATATACATCAATAACGTAATATAACCTAACCTAACCCAACCTCTTACCTCGGCCGTAATATTTGACAACATTCCTGGCTTGTTGGCCTCTACGTCACCGTGCGACCTTTATATACATCAATAACGTAATATAAGCTAACCTAACCCAACCTATCATCTCGGCGGTAATATTTGACAATATTCCTGGCGAGTTGGCCCCTACGTCTATGTGCGTCCTTCATATACATCAATAACGTAATATAAGCTAACCTAACCCAACCTATCATCTCGGCGGTAATATTTGACAACATTCCTGGCGAGTTGGCCTCTACGTCTCCGTGGGACCTTTATATACATCAATAACGTAATATAAGCGAACCTAACCCAAACTAACATCTCGGCGGTAATATTTGACAACATTCCTGGCGAGTTGGCCTCTACGTCTCCGTGGGACCTTTATATACATCAATAACGTAATATAACCAAACCTAACCCAAACTAACATCTCGGCGGTAATATTTGGCAACATTCCTGGCTTGTTGGCCTCTACTTCTCCGTGGGACCTCTATACGCATCAATAGCCTAATATAACCTAACCTAACCCAACCGAACATCTCGGCGGTAATATTTGACAACATTCCTGGCGAGTTGGCCTCTACGTCTCCGTGGGACCTTTATATACGTTAATAACGTAACATAACCGAACCTAACCCAAACTAACATTTCGGCGGTAATATTTGGCAACATTCCTTGCTTGTTGGCCTCTACGTCTCCGTGGGACCTTTATATACATCAATAACGTAATATAAGCGAACCTAACCCAAACTAACATCTCGGCGGTAATATTTGACAACATTCCTGGCGAGTTGGCCTCTACGTCTCCGTGGGACCTTTATATACATCAATAACGTAATATAACCAAACCTAACCCAAACTAACATCTCGGCGGTAATATTTGGCAACATTCCTGGCTTGTTGGCCTCTACTTCTCCGTGGGACCTCTATACGCATCAATAGCGTAATATAACCTAACCTAACCCAACCGAACATCTCGGCGGTAATATTTGACAACATTCCTGGCGAGTTGGCCTCTACGTCTCCGTGGGACCTTTATATACATTACTAACGTAATATAACCGAACCTAACACAAACTAACATTTCGGCGGTAATATTAGGCAACATTCCTTGCTTGTTGGCCTCTACGTCTCCGTGGGACCTTTATATACATCAATAACGTAATATAAGCGAACCTAACCCAAACTAACATCTCGGCGGTAATATTTGACAACATTCCTGGCGAGTTGGCCTCTACGTCTCCGTGGGACCTTTATATACATCAATAACGTAATATAACCGAACCTAACCCAAACTAATATCTCGGCGGTAATATTTGGCAACATTCCTGGCTTGTTGGCCTCTACTTCTCCGTGGGACCTTTATATGCATCAATAGCGTAATATAACCTAACCTAACCCAACCGAACATCTCGGCGGTAATATTTGACAACATTCCTGGCGAGTTGGCCTCTACGTCTCCGTGTGACCTTTATATACATCAATAACGTAATATAACCTAACCTAAGCCAACCAATCATCTCGGCGGTAATATTTGACAACATTCCTGGCGAGTTGGCTTCTCCGTCTCCGTGCGACCTTTATATACATCAATAACGTAATATAAGCTAACCTAACCCAACCTATCATCTCGGCGGTAATATTTGACAATATTCTTGGCGAGTTGGCCCCTACGTCTATGTGGGTCCTTCATATACATCAATAACGTAATATAACCTAACCTAACCCAACCTATCATCTCGGCGGTAATATTTGACGACATTCCTGGCGAGTTGGCCTCGACGTCTCCGTGGGACCTTTATATACATCAATAACGTAATATAAGCGAACCTAACCCAAACTAACATCTCGGCGGTAATATTTGACAACATTCCTGGCGAGTTTGCCTCTACGTCGCCGTGTGACCTTTATATACATCAATAAGGTAATATAACCGAACCTAACCCAAACTAACATTTCGGCGGTAACATTTGGCAACATTCCTGGCTTGTTGGCCTCTACGTCTCCGTGGGACCTTTATATACATCAATAACGTAATATAACCTAACCTAACCCAACCGAACATCTCGGCGGTAATATTTGACAACATTCCTGGCGAGTTGGATTCTACGTCTCCGTGGGACCTTTATATACATGAATAACATAATATATCCGAACCTAACCCAAACTAACATCTCGGCCCTAATATTTGACAACATTCCTGGCTTGTTGGCCTCTACGTCACCGTGCGACCTTTATATACATCAATAACGTTATATAACCTAACCTAACCCAGCCTCTTACCTCGGCCGTAATATTTGACAACATTCCTGGCTTGTTGGCCTCTACGTCACCGTGCGACCTTTATATACATCAATAACGTAATATAAGCTAACCTAACCCAACCTATCATCTCGGCGGTAATATTTGACAATATTCTTGGCGAGTTGGCCCCTACGTCTATGTGGGTCCTTCATAAACATCAATAACGTAATATAACCTAACCTAACCCAACCTATCATCTCGGCGGTAATATTTGACAACATTCCTGGCGAGTTGGCCTCTACGTCTCCGTGGGACCTTTATATACATCAATAACGTAATATAACCGAACCTAACCCAAACTAACATTTCGGCGGTAATATTTGGCAACATTCCTGGCTTGTTGGCCTCTACGTCTCCGTGGGACCTTTATATACATCAATAACGTAATATAACCTAACCTAAGCCAACCTATCATGTCGGCGGTAATATTTGACAAGTTTCCTGGCGAGTTGGCCCCTACGTCTACGTGGGTCCTTCATATACATCAATAACGTAATATAACCTAACCTAACCCAACCTATCATTTCAGCGGTAATATTTGACAACATTCCTGGCGAGTTGGCTTCTCCGTCTCCGTGGGACCTTTATATGCATCAATAGCGTAATATAACCAAGCCTAACCCAACCGAACATCTCGGCGGTAATATTTGGCAACATTCCTGGCGAGTTGGATTCTACGTCTCCGTGGGACCTTTATATACATCAATAACGTAATATAACCTAACCTAACCCAACCTATCATCTCGGCGGTAATATTTGACAATATTCCTGGCGAATTGGCCCCTACGTCTATGTGGGTCCTTCATATACATCAATAACGTAATATAACCTAACCTAACCCAACCTATCATCTCGGCGGTAATATTTGACAACATTCCTGGCGAGTTGGCTTCTCCGTCTCCGTGGGACCTTTATATGTATCAATAGCGTAATATAACCAAACCTAACCCAACCGAACATCTCGGCGGTAATATTTGGCAACATTCCTGGCAAGTTGGATTCTACGTCTCCGTGGGACCTTTATATACATCAATAACGTAATATAACCTAACCTAACCCAACCTATCATCTCGGCGGTAATATTTGACAACATTCCTGGCGAGTTGGCTTCTCCGTCTCCGTGGGACCTCTATACGCATCAATAGCGTAATATAACCTAACCTAACCCAACCGAACATCTCGGCGGTAATATTTGACAACATTCCTGGCGAGTTGGCCTCTACGTCTCCGTGGGACCTTTATATACATTACTAACGTAATATAACCGAACCTAACACAAACTAACATTTCGGCGGTAATATTAGGCAACATTCCTTGCTTGTTGGCCTCTACGTCTCCGTGGGACCTTTATATACATCAATAACGTAATATAAGCGAACCTAACCCAAACTAACATCTCGGCGGTAATATTTGACAACATTCCTGGCGAGTTGGCCTCTACGTCTCCGTGGGACCTTTATATACATCAATAACGTAATATAACCGAACCTAACCCAAACTAATATCTCGGCGGTAATATTTGGCAACATTCCTGGCTTGTTGGCCTCTACTTCTCCGTGGGACCTTTATATGCATCAATAGCGTAATATAACCTAACCTAACCCAACCGAACATCTCGGCGGTAATATTTGACAACATTCCTGGCGAGTTGGCCTCTACGTCTCCGTGTGACCTTTATATACATCAATAACGTAATATAACCTAACCTAAGCCAACCAATCATCTCGGCGGTAATATTTGACAAGTTTCCTGGCGAGTTGGCCCCTACGTCTACGTGGGTCCTTCATATACATCAATAACGTAATATAACCTAACCTAACCCAACCTATCATTTCAGCGGTAATATTTGACAACATTCCTGTCGAGTTGGCTTCTCCGTCTCCGTGGGAACTTTATATGCATCAATAGCGTAATATAACCAAACCTAACCCAACCGAACATCTCGGCGGTAATATTTGGCAACATTCCTGGCGAGTTGGATTCTACGTCTCCGTTTGACCTTTATATACATCAATAACGTAATATAACCTAACCTAACCCAACCTCTTACCTCGGCCGTAATATTTGACAACATTCCTGGCTTGTTGGCCTCTACGTCACCGTGCGACCTTTATATACATCAATAACGTAATATAAGCTAACCTAACCCAACCTATCATCTCGGCGGTAATATTTGACAATATTCCTGGCGAGTTGGCCCCTACGTCTATGTGCGTCCTTCATATACATCAATAACGTAATATAAGCTAACCTAACCCAACCTATCATCTCGGCGGTAATATTTGACAACATTCCTGGCGAGTTGGCCTCTACGTCTCCGTGGGTCCTTCATATACATCAATAACGTAATATAACCTAACCTAACCCAACCTATCATTTCAGCGGTAATATTTGACAACATTCCTGGCGAGTTGGCTTCTCCGTCTCCGTGGGACCTTTATATGCATCAATAGCGTAATATAACCAAGCCTAACCCAACCGAACATCTCGGCGGTAATATTTGGCAACATTCCTGGCGAGTTGGATTCTACGTCTCCGTGGGACCTTTATATACATCAATAACGTAATATAACCTAACCTAACCCAACCTATCATCTCGGCGGTAATATTTGACAATATTCCTGGCGAATTGGCCCCTACGTCTATGTGGGTCCTTCATATACATCAATAACGTAATATAACCTAACCTAACCCAACCTATCATCTCGGCGGTAATATTTGACAACATTCCTGGCGAGTTGGCTTCTCCGTCTCCGTGGGACCTTTATATGTATCAATAGCGTAATATAACCAAACCTAACCCAACCGAACATCTCGGCGGTAATATTTGGCAACATTCCTGGCAAGTTGGATTCTACGTCTCCGTGGGACCTTTATATACATCAATAACGTAATATAACCTAACCTAACCCAACCTATCATCTCGGCGGTAATATTTGACAACATTCCTGGCGAGTTGGCTTCTCCGTCTCCGTGGGACCTCTATACGCATCAATAGCGTAATATAACCTAACCTAACCCAACCGAACATCTCGGCGGTAATATTTGACAACATTCCTGGCGAGTTGGCCTCTACGTCTCCGTGGGACCTTTATATACATTACTAACGTAATATAACCGAACCTAACACAAACTAACATTTCGGCGGTAATATTAGGCAACATTCCTTGCTTGTTGGCCTCTACGTCTCCGTGGGACCTTTATATACATCAATAACGTAATATAAGCGAACCTAACCCAAACTAACATCTCGGCGGTAATATTTGACAACATTCCTGGCGAGTTGGCCTCTACGTCTCCGTGGGACCTTTATATACATCAATAACGTAATATAACCGAACCTAACCCAAACTAATATCTCGGCGGTAATATTTGGCAACATTCCTGGCTTGTTGGCCTCTACTTCTCCGTGGGACCTTTATATGCATCAATAGCGTAATATAACCTAACCTAACCCAACCGAACATCTCGGCGGTAATATTTGACAACATTCCTGGCGAGTTGGCCTCTACGTCTCCGTGTGACCTTTATATACATCAATAACGTAATATAACCTAACCTAAGCCAACCAATCATCTCGGCGGTAATATTTGACAAGTTTCCTGGCGAGTTGGCCCCTACGTCTACGTGGGTCCTTCATATACATCAATAACGTAATATAACCTAACCTAACCCAACCTATCATTTCAGCGGTAATATTTGACAACATTCCTGTCGAGTTGGCTTCTCCGTCTCCGTGGGAACTTTATATGCATCAATAGCGTAATATAACCAAACCTAACCCAACCGAACATCTCGGCGGTAATATTTGGCAACATTCCTGGCGAGTTGGATTCTACGTCTCCGTTTGACCTTTATATACATCAATAACGTAATATAACCTAACCTAACCCAACCTCTTACCTCGGCCGTAATATTTGACAACATTCCTGGCTTGTTGGCCTCTACGTCACCGTGCGACCTTTATATACATCAATAACGTAATATAAGCTAACCTAACCCAACCTATCATCTCGGCGGTAATATTTGACAATATTCCTGGCGAGTTGGCCCCTACGTCTATGTGCGTCCTTCATATACATCAATAACGTAATATAAGCTAACCTAACCCAACCTATCATCTCGGCGGTAATATTTGACAACATTCCTGGCGAGTTGGCCTCTACGTCTCCGTGGGACCTTTATATACATCAATAACGTAATATAAGCGAACCTAACCCAACCTATCATCTCGGCGGTAATATTTGACAACATTCCTGGCGAGTTTGCCTCTACGTCTCCGTGGGACCTTTATATACATCAATAACGTAATATAAGCGAACCTAACCCAAACTAACATCTCGGCGGTAATATTTGACAACATTCCTGGCGAGTTGGCCTCTACGTCTCCGTGGGACCTTTATATACATCAATAACGTAATATAACCAAACCTAACCCAAACTAACATCTCGGCGGTAATATTTGGCAACATTCCTGGCTTGTTGGCCTCTACTTCTCCGTGGGACCTCTATACGCATCAATAGCCTAATATAACCTAACCTAACCCAACCGAACATCTCGGCGGTAATATTTGACAACATTCCTGGCGAGTTGGCCTCTACGTCTCCGTGGGACCTTTATATACGTTAATAACGTAACATAACCGAACCTAACCCAAACTAACATTTCGGCGGTAATATTTGGCAACATTCCTTGCTTGTTGGCCTCTACGTCTCCGTGGGACCTTTATATACATCAATAACGTAATATAAGCGAACCTAACCCAAACTAACATCTCGGCGGTAATATTTGACAACATTCCTGGCGAGTTGGCCTCTACGTCTCCGTGGGACCTTTATATACATCAATAACGTAATATAACCGAACCTAACCCAAACTAACATCTCGGCGGTAATATTTGGCAACATTCCTGGCTTGTTGGCCTCTACTCCTCCGTGGGACTTTTATATACATCAATAACGTAATATAACTTAACCTAACCCAACCTCTTACCTCGGCCGTAATATTTGACAACATTCCTGGCTTGTTGGCCTCTACGTTTACGTGGGTCCTTCATATACATCAATAACGTAATATAACCTAACCTAACCCAACCTATCATTTCGGCGGTAATATTTGACAACATTCCTGGCGAGTTGGCCTCTACGTCTCCGTGGGACCTTCATATACATCAATAACGTAATATAACCTAACCTAACCCAACCTATCATCTCGGCGGTAATATTTGACAACATTCCTGGCGAGTTGGCCTCTTCGTCTTCGTGGGACCATCATGTACATCAATAACGTAATATAACGTAACCTAACCCAACCTAACCTCTCTGGGTACCATTTGACCACATTCCTTGATTGTCGGGCCCTACTTCTCGGTGGGAACACTGTATACGTCTATGACGTAATACAACCTACCCTAACCCAATCTAACACCTCGACGGTAATATTTGAAGTCATTCCCGGCGAGGTGGACTCTACGTCTCCGTGGGACCTTATATGCATCAATAGCGTAATATAACCTAACCTAACCCAACCGAACATCTCGGCGGTAATATTTGACAACATTCCTGGCGAGTTGGCCTCTACGTCTCCGTGGGACCTTTATATACATGAATAACATAATATAACCTAACCTGACCCAAACTAACATCTCGGCACTAATATTTGAAAACATTCCTGGCTTGTTGGCCTCTACGTCACCGTGCGACATTCATATACATCATTAACGTAATATAACCTAACCTAACCCAACCTCTTACCTCGGCCGTAATATTTGACAACATTCCTTGCTTGTTGGCCTCTACGTCACCGTGGGACCTTTATATACATCAATAACGTAATATAACCTAACCTAAGCCAACCTATCATCTCGGCGGTAATATTTGACAAGTTTCCTGGCGAGTTGGCCCCTACGTCTACGTGGGACCTTTATATGCATCAATAGCGTAATATAACCTAACCTAACCCAACCGAACATCTCGGCGGTAATATTTGACAACATTCCTGGCGAGTTGGCCTCTACGTCTCCGTGGAACCTTTATATACATCAATAACGTAATATAACCGAACCTAACCCAAACTAACATTTCGGCGGTAATATTTGGCAACATTCCTGGCTTGTTGGCCTCTACGTCTCCGTGGGACCTTTATATACATCAATAACGTAATATAACCTAACCTAACCCAACCTCTTACCTCGGCCGTAATATTTGACAACATTCCTGGCTTGTTGGCCTCTACATCACCGTGTGACCTTTATATACATCAATAACGTAATATAACCTAACCTAACCCAACCTATCATTTCGGCGGTAATATTTGACAACATTCCTGTCGAGTTGGCCTCTACGTCTCCGTGGGACCTTTATATACATCAATAACGTAATATAACCAAACCTAATCCAACCTAACATGTCGGCGGTAATATTTGACAACATTCCTGGCGAGGTGGCCTCTTCGTCTTCGTGGGACCCTCATGTACATCAATAACGTAATATAACGTAACCTAACCCAACCTAACCTCTCTGGGTACCATTTAACCACATTCCTTGATTGTCGGGCAATACTTCTCGGTGGGAACACTGTATACGTCTATGACGTAATACAACCTACCCTAACCCAATCTAACATCTCGGCGGTAATATTTGAAATCATTCCCGGCGAGTTGGACTCTACGTCTCCGTGGGACCTTATATGCATCAATAGCGTAATATAACCTAACCTAACCCAACCGAACATCTCGGCGGTAATATTTGACAACATTCCTGGCTTGTTGGCCTCTACGTCACCGTGTGACCTTTATATACATCAATAACGTAATATAACCTAACCTAAGCCAACCTATCATCTCGGCGGTAATATTTGACAAGTTTCCTGGCGAGTTGGCCCCTACGTCTACGTGGGTCCTTCATATACATCAATAACGTAATATAACCTAACCTAACCCAACCTATCATTGCAGCGGTAATATTTGACAACATTCCTGGCGAGTTGGCTTCTCCGTCTCCGTGGGACCTTTATATGCATCAATAGCGTAATATAACCAAACCTAACCCAACCGAACATCTCGGCGGCAATATTTGGCAACATTCCTGGCGAGTTGGATTCTGCGTCTCCGTGGGACCTTTATATACATCAATAACGTAATATAACCTAACCTAACCCAACCTCTTACCTCGGCCGTAATATTTGACAACATTCCTGGCTTGTTGGCCTCTACGTCACCGTGCGACCTTTATATACATCAATAACGTAATATAAGCTAACCTAACCCAACCTATCATCTCGGCGGTAATATTTGACAATATTCCTGGCGAGTTGGCTTCTCCGTCTCCGTGGGACCTTTATATGCATCAATAGCGTAATATAACCAAACCTAACCCAACCGAACATCTCGGCGGTAATATTTGGCAACATTCCTGGCGAGTTGGATTCTGCGTCTCCGTGGGACCTTTATATACATCAATAACGTAATATAACCTAACCTAACCCAACCTCTTACCTCGGCCGTAATATTTGACAACATTCCTGGCTTGTTGGCCTCTACGTCACCGTGCGACCTTTATATACATCAATAACGTAATATAAGCTAACCTAACCCAACCTATCATCTCGGCGGTAATATTTGACAATATTCCTGGCGAGTTGGCCCCTACGTCTATGTGGGTCCTTCATATACATCAATAACGTAATATAACCTAACCTAACCCAAGCTATCATCTCGGCGGTAATATTTGACAATATTCCTGGCGAGTTGGCCTCTACGTCTCCGTGGGACCTTTATATACATCAATAACGTAATATAAGCGAACCTAACCCAAACTAACATCTCGGCGGTAATATTTGACAACATTCCTGGCGAGTTGGCCTCTACGTCTCCGTGGGACCTTTATATACATCAATAACGTAATATAACCTAACCTAACCCAACCGAACATCTCGGCGGTAATATTTGGCAACATTCCCGGCGAGTTGGATTCTACGTCTCCGTGGGAACTTTATATGCATCAATAGCGTAATATAACCAAACCTAACCCAACCGAACATCTCTGCGGTAATATTTGGCAACATTCCTGGCGAGTTGGATTCTACGTCTCCGTGGGACCTTTATATACATCAATAACGTAATATAACCTAACCTAACCCAACCTCTTACCTCGGCCGTAATATTTGACAACATTCCTGGCTTGTTGGCCTCTACGTCACCGTGCGACCTTTATATACATCAATAACGTAATATAAGCTAACCTAACCCAACCTATCATCTCGGCGGTAATATTTGACAATATTCCTGGCGAGTTGGCCCCTACGTCTATGTGGGTCCTTCATATACATCAATAACGTAATATAACCTAACCTAACCCAACCTATCATCTCGGCGGTAATATTTGACAACATTCCTGGCGAGTTGGCCTCTACGTCTCCGTGGGACCTTTATATACATCAATAACGTAATATAAGCGAACCTAACCCAACCTATCATCTCGGCGGTAATATTTGACAACATTCCTGGCGAGTTGGCCTCTACGTCTCCGTGGGAACTTTATATACATCAATAACGTAATATAAGCGAACCTAACCCAAACTAACATCTCGGCGGTAATATTTGACAACATTCCTGGCGAGTTGGCCTCTACGTCTCCGTGGGACCTTTATATACATCAATAACGTAATATAACCGAACCTAACCCAAACTAACATTTCGGCGGTAATATTTGGCAACATTCCTGGCTTGTTGGCCTCTACTTCTCCGTGGGACCTCTATACGCATCAATAGCGTAATATAACCTAACCTAACCCAACCGAACATCTCGGCGGTAATATTTGACAACATTCCTGGCTTGTTGGCCTCTACGTCACCGTGTGACCTTTATATACATCAATAACGTAATATAACCTAACCTAAGCCAACCTATCATCTCGGCGGTAATATTTGACAAGTTTCCTGGCGAGTTGGCCCCTACGTCTACGTGGGTCCTTCATATACATCAATAACGTAATATAACCTAACCTAACCCAACCTATCATTTCAGCGGTAATATTTGACAACATTCCTGTCGAGTTGGCTTCTCCGTCTCCGTGGGAACTTTATATGCATCAATAGCGTAATATAACCAAACCTAACCCAACCGAACATCTCTGCGGTAATATTTGGCAACATTCCTGGCGAGTTGGATTCTACGTCTCCGTGGGACCTTTATATACATCAATAACGTAATATAACCTAACCTAACCCAACCTCTTACCTCGGCCGTAATATTTGACAACATTCCTGGCTTGTTGGCCTCTACGTTTACGTGGGTCCTTCATATACATCAATAACGTAATATAACCTAACCTAACCCAACCTATCATTTCGGCGGTAATATTTGACAACATTCCTGGCGAGTTGGCCTCTACGTCTCCGTGGGACCTTCATATACATCAATAACGTAATATAACCTAACCTAACCCAACCTATCATCTCGGCGGTAATATTTGACAACATTCCTGGCGAGTTGGCCTCTTCGTCTTCGTGGGACCATCATGTACATCAATAACGTAATATAACGTAACCTAACCCAACCTAACCTCTCTGGGTACCATTTAACCACATTCCTTGATTGTCGGGCCCTACTTCTCGGTGGGAACACTGTATACGTCTATGACGTAATACAACCTACCCTAACCCAATCTAACATCTCGACGGTAATATTTGAAATCATTCCCGGCGAGGTGGACTCTACGTCTCCGTGGGACCTTATATGCATCAATAGCGTAATATAACCTAACCTAACCCAACCGAACATCTCGGCGGTAATATTTGACAACATTCCTGGCGAGTTGGCCTCTACGTCTCCGTGGGACCTTTATATACATGAATAACATAATATAACCTAACCTGACCCAAACTAACATCTCGGCACTAATATTTGAAAACATTCCTGGCTTGTTGGCCTCTACGTCACCGTGCGACATTCATATACATCAATAACGTAATATAACCTAACCTAACCCAACCTCTTACCTCGGCCGTAATATTTGACAACATTCCTTGCTTGTTGGCCTCTACGTCACCGTGGGACCTTTATATACATCAATAACGTAATATAACCTAACCTAAGCCAACCTATCATCTCGGCGGTAATATTTGACAAGTTTCCTGGCGAGTTGGCCCCTACGTCTACGTGGGACCTTTATATGCATCAATAGCGTAATATAACCTAACCTAACCCAACCGAACATCTCGGCGGTAATATTTGACAACATTCCTGGCGAGTTGGCCTCTACGTCTCCGTGGAACCTTTATATACATCAATAACGTAATATAACCGAACCTAACCCAAACTAACATTTCGGCGGTAATATTTGGCAACATTCCTGGCTTGTTGGCCTCTACGTCTCCGTGGGACCTTTATATACATCAATAACGTAATATAACCTAACCTAACCCAACCTCTTACCTCGGCCGTAATATTTGACAACATTCCTGGCTTGTTGGCCTCTACATCACCGTGTGACCTTTATATGCATCAATAGCGTAACATAACCAAACCTAACCCAACCGAACATCTCGGCGGTAATATTTGGCAACATTCCTGGCGAGTTGGATTCTGCGTCTCCGTGGGATCTTTATATACATCAATAACGTAATATAACCTAACCTAACCCAACCTCTTACCTCGGCCGTAATATTTGACAACATTCCTGGCTTGTTGGCCTCTACGTCACCGTGCGACCTTTATATACATCAATAACGTAATATAAGCTAACCTAACCCAACCTATCATCTCGGCGGTAATATTTGACAATATTCCTGGCGAGTTGGCCCCTACGTCTATGTGGGTCCTTCATATACATCAATAACGTAATATAACCTAACCTAACCCAAGCTATCATCTCGGCGGTAATATTTGACAATATTCCTGGCGAGTTGGCCTCTACGTCTCCGTGGGACCTTTATATACATCAATAACGTAATATAAGCGAACCTAACCCAAACTAACATCTCGGCGGTAATATTTGACAACATTCCTGGCGAGTTGGCCTTTACGTCTCCGTGGGACCTTTATATACATCAATAACGTAATATAACCGAACCTAACCCAAACTAACATCTCTGCGGTAATATTTGGCAACATTCCTGGCTTGTTGGCCTCTACTTCTCCGTCGGACCTCTATATGCATCAATAGCGTAATATACCCTAACCTAACCCAACCGAACATCTCGGCGGTAATATTTGACAACATTCCTGGCGAGTTGGCCTCTACGTCTCCGTGGGACCTTTATATACATCAATAACGTAATATAACCTAACCTAACCCAAACTAACATTTCGGCGGTAATATTTGGCAACATTCCTGGCTTGTTGGCCTCTACGTCACCGTGCGACCTTTATATACATCAATAACGTAATATAACCTAACCTAACCCAACCTCTTACCTCGGCCGTAATATTTGACAACATTCCTGGCTTGTTGGCCTCTACGTCACCGTGCGACCTTTATATACATCAATAACGTAATATAAGCTAACCTAACCCAACCTATCATCTCGGCGGTAATATTTGACAATATTCCTGGCGAGTTGGCCCCTACGTCTATGTGGGTCCTTCATATACATCAATAACGTAATATAACCTAACCTAACCCAACCTATCATCTCGGCGGTAATATTTGACAATATTCCTGGCGAGTTGGCTTCTCCGTCTCCGTGGGACCTTTATATGCATCAATAGCGTAATATAACCAAACCTAACCCAACCGAACATCTCGGCGGTAATATTTGGCAACATTCCTGGCGAGTTGGATTCTGCGTCTCCGTGGGACCTTTATATACATCAATAACGTAATATAACCTAACCTAACCCAACCTCTTACCTCGGCCGTAATATTTGACAACATTCCTGGCTTGTTGGCCTCTACGTCACCGTGCGACCTTTATATACATCAATAACGTAATATAAGCTAACCTAACCCTACCTATCATCTCGGCGGTAATATTTGACAATATTCCTGGCGAGTTGGCCCCTACGTCTATGTGGGTCCTTCATATACATCAATAACGTAATATAACCTAACCTAACCCAAGCTATCATCTCGGCGGTAATATTTGACAATATTCCTGGCGAGTTGGCCTCTACGTCTCCGTGGGACCTTTATATACATCAATAACGTAACATAAGCGAACCTAACCCAAACTAACATCTCGGCGGTAATATTTGACAACATTCCTGGCGAGTTGGCCTTTACGTCTCCGTGGGACCTTTATATACATCAATAACGTAATATAACCGAACCTAACCCAAACTAACATCTCGGCGGTAATATTTGGCAACATTCCTGGCTTGTTGGCCTCTACTTCTCCGTCGGACCTCTATATGCATCAATAGCGTAATATACCCTAACCTAACCCAACCGAACATCTCGGCGGTAATATTTGACAACATTCCTGGCGAGTTGGCCTCTACGTCTCCGTGGGACCTTTATATACATCAATAACGTAATATAACCTAACCTAACCCAAACTAACATTTCGGCGGTAATATTTGGCAACATTCCTGGCTTGTTGGCCTCTACGTCACCGTGCGACCTTTATATACATCAATAACGTAATATAACCTAACCTAACCCAACCTCTTACCTCGGCCGTAATATTTGACAACATTCCTGGCTTGTTGGCCTCTACGTCACCGTGTGACCTTTATATACATCAATAACGTAATATAACCTAACCTAAGCCAACCTATCATTTCGGCGGTAATATTTGACAAGTTTCCTGGCGAGTTGGCCCCTACGTCTACGTGGGTCCTTCATATACATCAATAACGTAATATAACCTAACCTAACCCAACCTATCATTTCAGCGCTAATATTTGACAACATTCCTGGCGAGTTGGCTTCTCCGTCTCCGTGGGACATTTATATGCATCAATAGCATAACATAACCTAACCTAACCCAACCTCTTACCTCGGCCGTAATATTTGACAACATTCCTGGCTTGTTGGCCTCTACGTAACCGTGCGACCTTTATATACATCAATAACGTAATATAAGCTAACCTAACCCAACCTATCATCTCGGCCGTAATATTTGACAATATTCCTGGCGAGTTGGCCCCTACGTCTATGTGGGTCCTTCATATACATCAATAACGTAATATAACCTAACCTAACCCAACCTATCATCTCGGCGGTAATATTTGACAACATTCCTGGCGAGTTGGCCTCTACGTCTCCGTGGGACCTTTTATACATCAATAACGTAATATAAGCGAACCTAACCCAAACTAACATCTCGGCGGTAATATTTAACAACATTCCTGGCGAGTTGGCCTCTACGTCTCCGTGGGACCTTTATATACATCAATAACGTAATATAACCGAACCTAACCCAAACTAACATCTCGGCGGTAATATTTGGCAACATTCCTGGCTTGTTGGCCTCTACTTCTCCGTGGGACCTCTATATGCATCAATAGCGTAATATACCCTAACCTAACCCAACCGAACATCTCGGCGGTAATATTTGACAATATTCCTGGCGAGTTGGCCCCTACGTCTATGTGGGTCCTTCATATACATCAATAACGTAATATAACCTAACCTAACCCAAACTTACATCTCGGCGGTAATATTTGGCAACATTCCTGGCTTGTTGGCCTCTACTTCTCCGTGGGACCTCTATATGCATCAATAGCGTAATATACCCTAACCTAACCCAACCGAACATCTCGGCGGTAATATTTGACAACATTCCTGGCGAGTTGGCCTCTACGTCTCCGTGGGACCTTTATATACATCAATAACGTAATATAACCTAACCTAACCCAAGCTATCATCTCGGCGGTAATATTTGACAATATTCCTGGCGAGTTGGCCTCTACGTCTCCGTGGGACCTTTATATACATCAATAACGTAACATAAGCGAACCTAACCCAAACTAACATCTCGGCGGTAATATTTGACAACATTCCTGGCGAGTTGGCCTTTACGTCTCCGTGGGACCTTTATATACATCAATAACGTAATATAACCGAACCTAACCCAAACTAACATCTCGGCGGTAATATTTGGCAACATTCCTGGCTTGTTGGCCTCTACTTCTCCGTCGGACCTCTATATGCATCAATAGCGTAATATACCCTAACCTAACCCAACCGAACATCTCGGCGGTAATATTTGACAACATTCCTGGCGAGTTGGCCTCTACGTCTCCGTGGGACCTTTATATACATCAATAACGTAATATAACCTAACCTAACCCAAACTAACATTTCGGCGGTAATATTTGGCAACATTCCTGGCTTGTTGGCCTCTACGTCACCGTGCGACCTTTATATACATCAATAACGTAATATAACCTAACCTAACCCAACCTCTTACCTAGGCCGTAATATTTGACAACATTCCTGGCTTGTTGGCCTCTACGTCACCGTGTGACCTTTATATACATCAATAACGTAATATAACCTAACCTAAGCCAACCTATCATTTCGGCGGTAATATTTGACAAGTTTCCTGGCGAGTTGGCCCCTACGTCTACGTGGGTCCTTCATATACATCAATAACGTAATATAACCTAACCTAACCCAACCTATCATTTCAGCGGTAATATTTGACAACATTCCTGGCGAGTTGGCTTCTCCGTCTCCGTGGGACCTTTATATGCATCAATAGCATAATATAACCTAACCTAACCCAACCTCTTACCTCGGCCGTAATATTTGAAAACATTCCTGGCTTGTTGGCCTCTACGTCACCGTGCGACCTTTATATACATCAATAACGTAATATAAGCTAACCTAACCCAACCTATCATCTCGGCGGTAATATTTGACAATATTCCTGGCGAGTTGGCCCCTACGTCTATGTGGGTCCTTCATATACATCAATAACGTAATATAACCTAACCCAACCCAACCTATCATCTCGGCGGTAATATTTGACAACATTCCTGGCGAGTTGGCCTCTACGTCTCCGTGGGACCTTTATATACATCAATAACGTAATATAAGCGAACCTAACCCAAACTAACATCTCGGCGGTAATATTTGACAACATTCCTGGCGAGTTGGCCTCTACGTCTCCGTGGGACCTTTATATACATCAATAACGTAATATAACCGAACCTAACCCAAACTAACATCTCGGCGGTAATATTTGGCAACATTCCTGGCTTGTTGGCCTCTACTTCTCCGTGGGACCTCTATATGCATCAATAGCGTAATATACCCTTACCTAACCCAACCGAACATCTCGGCGGTAATATTTGACAACATTCCTGGCGAGTTGGCCTCTACGTCTCCGTGGGACCTTCATATACATCAATAACGTAATATAACCGAACCTAACCCAAACTAACATTTCGGCGGTAATATTTGGCAACATTCCTGGCTTGTTGGCCTCTACGTCTCCGTGGGACCTTTATATACATCAATAACGTAATATAACCTAACCTAACCCAACCTCTTACCTCGGCCGTAATATTTGACAACATTCCTGGCTTGTTGGCCTCTACGTCAGCGTGTGACCTTTATATACATCAATAACGTAATATAACCTAACCTAACCCAACCTATCATTTCAGCGGTAATATTTGACAACATTCCTGGCGAGTTGGCTTCACCGTCTCCGTGGGACCTTTATATGCATCAGTAGCGTAATATAACCAAGCCTAACCCAACCGAACATCTCGGCGGTAATATTTGGCAACATTCCTGGCGAGTTGGATTCTACGTCTCCGTGGGACCTTTATATACATCAATAACGTAATATAACCTAACCTAACCCAACCTCTTACCTCGGCCGTAATATTTGACAACATTCCTGGCTTGTTGGCCTCTACGTCACCGTGCGACCTTTATATACATCAATAACGTAATATAACCTAACCTAACCCAACCTATCATCTCGGCGGTAATATTTGACAAGTTTCCTGGCGAGTTGGCCCCTACGTCTACGTGGGTCCTTCATATACATCAATAACGTAATATAACCTAACCTGACCCAACCTATCATTTCAGCGCTAATATTTGACAACATTCCTGGCGAGTTGGCTTCTCCGTCTCCGTGGGACCTTTATATGCATCAATAGCATAATATAACCTAACCTAACCCAACCTCTTACCTCGGCCGTAATATTTGAAAACATTCCTGGCTTGTTGGCCTCTACGTCACCGTGCGACCTTTATATACATCAATAACGTAATATAAGCTAACCTAACCCAACCTATCATCTCGGCGGTAATATTTGACAATATTCCTGGCGAGTTGGCCCCTACGTCTATGTGGGTCCTTCATATACATCAATAACGTAATATAACCTAACCTAACCCAACCTATCATCTCGGCGGTAATATTTGACAACATTCCTGGCGAGTTGGCCTCTACGTCTCCGTGGGACCTTTATATACATCAATAACGTAATATAAGCGAACCTAACCCAAACTAACATCTCGGCGGTAATATTTGACAACATTCCTGGCGAGTTGGCCTCTACGTCTCCGTGGGACCTTTATATACATCAATAACGTAATATAACCGAACCTAACCCAAACTAACATCTCGGCGGTAATATTTGGCAACATTCCTGGCTTGTTGGCCTCTACTTCTCCGTGGGACCTCTATATGCATCAATAGCGTAATATACCCTTACCTAACCCAACCGAACATCTCGGCGGTAATATTTGACAACATTCCTGGCGAGTTGGCCTCTACGTCTCCGTGGGACCTTCATATACATCAATAACGTAATATAACCGAACCTATCCCAAACTAACATTTCGGCGGTAATATTTGGCAACATTCCTGGCTTGTTGGCCTCTACGTCTCCGTGGGACCTTTATATACATCAATAACGTAATATAACCTAACCTAACCCAACCTCTTACCTCGGCCGTAATATTTAACAACATTCCTGGCTTGTTGGCCTCTACGTCACCGTGCGACCTTTATATACATCAATAACGTAATATAAGCTAACCTAACCCAACCTATCATCTCGGCGGTAATATTTGACAATATTCCTGGCGAGTTGGCCCCTACGTCTATGTGGGTCCTTCATATACATCAATAACGTAATATAACCTAACCTAACCCAACCTATCATCTCGGCGGTAATATTTGACAATATTCCTGGCGAGTTGGCTTCTCCGTCTCCGTGGGACCTTTATATGCATCAATAGCGTAATATAACCAAACCTAACCCAACCGAACATCTCGGCGGTAATATTTGGCAACATTCCTGGCGAGTTGGATTCTGCGTCTCCGTGGGACCTTTATATACATCAATAACGTAATATAACCTAACCTAACCCAACCTCTTACCTCGGCCGTAATATTTGACAACATTCCTGGCTTGTTGGCCTCTACGTCACCGTGCGACCTTTATATACATCAATAACGTAATATAAGCTAACCTAACCCTACCTATCATCTCGGCGGTAATATTTGACAATATTCCTGGCGAGTTGGCCCCTACGTCTATGTGGGTCCTTCATATACATCAATAACGTAATATAACCTAACCTAACCCAAGCTATCATCTCGGCGGTAATATTTGACAATATTCCTGGCGAGTTGGCCTCTACGTCTCCGTGGGACCTTTATATACATCAATAACGTAACATAAGCGAACCTAACCCAAACTAACATCTCGGCGGTAATATTTGACAACATTCCTGGCGAGTTGGCCTTTACGTCTCCGTGGGACCTTTATATACATCAATAACGTAATATAACCGAACCTAACCCAAACTAACATCTCGGCGGTAATATTTGGCAACATTCCTGGCTTGTTGGCCTCTACTTCTCCGTCGGACCTCTATATGCATCAATAGCGTAATATACCCTAACCTAACCCAACCGAACATCTCGGCGGTAATATTTGACAACATTCCTGGCGAGTTGGCCTCTACGTCTCCGTGGGACCTTTATATACATCAATAACGTAATATAACCTAACCTAACCCAAACTAACATTTCGGCGGTAATATTTGGCAACATTCCTGGCTTGTTGGCCTCTACGTCACCGTGCGACCTTTATATACATCAATAACGTAATATAACCTAACCTAACCCAACCTCTTACCTCGGCCGTAATATTTGACAACATTCCTGGCTTGTTGGCCTCTACGTCACCGTGCGACCTTTATATACATCAATAACGTAATATAAGCTAACCTAACCCAACCTATCATCTCGGCGGTAATATTTGACAATATTCCTGGCGAGTTGGCCCCTACGTCTATGTGGGTCCTTCATATACATCAATAACGTAATATAACCTAACCTAACCCAACCTATCATCTCGGCGGTAATATTTGACAATATTCCTGGCGAGTTGGCTTCTCCGTCTCCGTGGGACCTTTATATGCATCAATAGCGTAATATAACCAAACCTAACCCAACCGAACATCTCGGCGGTAATATTTGGCAACATTCCTGGCGAGTTGGATTCTGCGTCTCCGTGGGACCTTTATATACATCAATAACGTAATATAACCTAACCTAACCCAACCTCTTACCTCGGCCGTAATATTTGACAACATTCCTGGCTTGTTGGCCTCTACGTCACCGTGCGACCTTTATATACATCAATAACGTAATATAAGCTAACCTAACCCTACCTATCATCTCGGCGGTAATATTTGACAATATTCCTGGCGAGTTGGCCCCTACGTCTATGTGGGTCCTTCATATACATCAATAACGTAATATAACCTAACCTAACCCAAGCTATCATCTCGGCGGTAATATTTGACAATATTCCTGGCGAGTTGGCCTCTACGTCTCCGTGGGACCTTTATATACATCAATAACGTAACATAAGCGAACCTAACCCAAACTAACATCTCGGCGGTAATATTTGACAACATTCCTGGCGAGTTGGCCTTTACGTCTCTGTGGGACCTTTATATACATCAATAACGTAATATAACCGAACCTAACCCAAACTAACATCTCGGCGGTAATATTTGGCAACATTCCTGGCTTGTTGGCCTCTACTTCTCCGTCGGACCTCTATATGCATCAATAGCGTAATATACCCTAACCTAACCCAACCGAACATCTCGGCGGTAATATTTGACAACATTCCTGGCGAGTTGGCCTCTACGTCTCCGTGGGACCTTTATATACATCAATAACGTAATATAACCTAACCTAACCCAAACTAACATTTCGGCGGTAATATTTGGCAACATTCCTGGCTTGTTGGCCTCTACGTCACCGTGCGACCTTTATATACATCAATAACGTAATATAACCTAACCTAACCCAACCTCTTACCTCGGCCGTAATATTTGACAACATTCCTGGCTTGTTGGCCTCTACGTCACCGTGTGACCTTTATATACATCAATAACGTAATATAACCTAACCTAAGCCAACCTATCATTTCGGCGGTAATATTTGACAAGTTTCCTGGCGAGTTGGCCCCTACGTCTACGTGGGTCCTTCATATACATCAATAACGTAATATAACCTAACCTAACCCAACCTATCATTTCAGCGCTAATATTTGACAACATTCCTGGCGAGTTGGCTTCTCCGTCTCCGTGGGACATTTATATGCATCAATAGCATAACATAACCTAACCTAACCCAACCTCTTACCTCGGCCGTAATATTTGACAACATTCCTGGCTTGTTGGCCTCTACGTAACCGTGCGACCTTTATATACATCAATAACGTAATATAAGCTAACCTAACCCAACCTATCATCTCGGCCGTAATATTTGACAATATTCCTGGCGAGTTGGCCCCTACGTCTATGTGGGTCCTTCATATACATCAATAACGTAATATAACCTAACCTAACCCAACCTATCATCTCGGCGGTAATATTTGACAACATTCCTGGCGAGTTGGCCTCTACGTCTCCGTGGGACCTTTATATACATCAATAACGTAATATAAGCGAACCTAACCCAAACTAACATCTCGGCGGTAATATTTAACAACATTCCTGGCGAGTTGGCCTCTACGTCTCCGTGGGACCTTTATATACATCAATAACGTAATATAACCGAACCTAACCCAAACTAACATCTCGGCGGTAATATTTGGCAACATTCCTGGCTTGTTGGCCTCTACTTCTCCGTGGGACCTCTATATGCATCAATAGCGTAATATACCCTAACCTAACCCAACCGAACATCTCGGCGGTAATATTTGACAATATTCCTGGCGAGTTGGCCCCTACGTCTATGTGGGTCCTTCATATACATCAATAACGTAATATAACCTAACCTAACCCAAACTTACATCTCGGCGGTAATATTTGGCAACATTCCTGGCTTGTTGGCCTCTACGTCACCGTGCGACCTTTATATACATCAATAACGTAATATAACCTAACCTAACCCAACCTCTTACCTCGGCCGTAATATTTGACAACATTCCTGGCTTGTTGGCCTCTACGTCACCGTGTGACCTTTATATACATCAATAACGTAATATAACCTAACCTAAGCCAACCTATCATTTCGGCGGTAATATTTGACAAGTTTCCTGGCGAGTTGGCCCCTACGTCTACGTGGGTCCTTCATATACATCAATAACGTAATATAACCTAACCTAACCCAACCTATCATTTCAGCGCTAATATTTGACAACATTCCTGGCGAGTTGGCTTCTCCGTCTCCGTGGGACATTTATATGCATCAATAGCATAACATAACCTAACCTAACCCAACCTCTTACCTCGGCCGTAATATTTGACAACATTCCTGGCTTGTTGGCCTCTACGTAACCGTGCGACCTTTATATACATCAATAACGTAATATAAGCTAACCTAACCCAACCTATCATCTCGGCCGTAATATTTGACAATATTCCTGGCGAGTTGGCCCCTACGTCTATGTGGGTCCTTCATATACATCAATAACGTAATATAACCTAACCTAACCCAACCTATCATCTCGGCGGTAATATTTGACAACATTCCTGGCGAGTTGGCCTCTACGTCTCCGTGGGACCTTTATATACATCAATAACGTAATATAAGCGAACCTAACCCAAACTAACATCTCGGCGGTAATATTTAACAACATTCCTGGCGAGTTGGCCTCTACGTCTCCGTGGGACCTTTATATACATCAATAACGTAATATAACCGAACCTAACCCAAACTAACATCTCGGCGGTAATATTTGGCAACATTCCTGGCTTGTTGGCCTCTACTTCTCCGTGGGACCTCTATATGCATCAATAGCGTAATATACCCTAACCTAACCCAACCGAACATCTCGGCGGTAATATTTGACAATATTCCTGGCGAGTTGGCCCCTACGTCTATGTGGGTCCTTCATATACATCAATAACGTAATATAACCTAACCTAACCCAAACTTACATCTCGGCGGTAATATTTGGCAACATTCCTGGCTTGTTGGCCTCTACTTCTCCGTGGGACCTCTATATGCATCAATAGCGTAATATACCCTAACCTAACCCAACCGAACATCTCGGCGGTAATATTTGACAACATTCCTGGCGAGTTGGCCTCTACGTCTCCGTGGGACCTTTATATACATCAATAACGTAATATAACCTAACCTAACCCAAGCTATCATCTCGGCGGTAATATTTGACAATATTCCTGGCGAGTTGGCCTCTACGTCTCCGTGGGACCTTTATATACATCAATAACGTAACATAAGCGAACCTAACCCAAACTAACATCTCGGCGGTAATATTTGACAACATTCCTGGCGAGTTGGCCTTTACGTCTCCGTGGGACCTTTATATACATCAATAACGTAATATAACCGAACCTAACCCAAACTAACATCTCGGCGGTAATATTTGGCAACATTCCTGGCTTGTTGGCCTCTACTTCTCCGTCGGACCTCTATATGCATCAATAGCGTAATATACCCTAACCTAACCCAACCGAACATCTCGGCGGTAATATTTGACAACATTCCTGGCGAGTTGGCCTCTACGTCTCCGTGGGACCTTTATATACATCAATAACGTAATATAACCTAACCTAACCCAAACTAACATTTCGGCGGTAATATTTGGCAACATTCCTGGCTTGTTGGCCTCTACGTCACCGTGCGACCTTTATATACATCAATAACGTAATATAACCTAACCTAACCCAACCTCTTACCTAGGCCGTAATATTTGACAACATTCCTGGCTTGTTGGCCTCTACGTCACCGTGTGACCTTTATATACATCAATAACGTAATATAACCTAACCTAAGCCAACCTATCATTTCGGCGGTAATATTTGACAAGTTTCCTGGCGAGTTGGCCCCTACGTCTACGTGGGTCCTTCATATACATCAATAACGTAATATAACCTAACCTAACCCAACCTATCATTTCAGCGGTAATATTTGACAACATTCCTGGCGAGTTGGCTTCTCCGTCTCCGTGGGACCTTTATATGCATCAATAGCATAATATAACCTAACCTAACCCAACCTCTTACCTCGGCCGTAATATTTGAAAACATTCCTGGCTTGTTGGCCTCTACGTCACCGTGCGACCTTTATATACATCAATAACGTAATATAAGCGAACCTAACCCAAACTAACATCTCGGCGGTAATATTTGACAACATTCCTGGCGAGTTGGCCTCTACGTCTCCGTGGGACCTTTATATACATCAATAACGTAATATAACCGAACCTAACCCAAACTAACATCTCGGCGGTAATATTTGGCAACATTCCTGGCTTGTTGGCCTCTACTTCTCCGTGGGACCTCTATATGCATCAATAGCGTAATATACCCTTACCTAACCCAACCGAACATCTCGGCGGTAATATTTGACAACATTCCTGGCGAGTTGGCCTCTACGTCTCCGTGGGACCTTCATATACATCAATAACGTAATATAACCGAACCTAACCCAAACTAACATTTCGGCGGTAATATTTGGCAACATTCCTGGCTTGTTGGCCTCTACGTCTCCGTGGGACCTTTATATACATCAATAACGTAATATAACCTAACCTAACCCAACCTCTTACCTCGGCCGTAATATTTGACAACATTCCTGGCTTGTTGGCCTCTACGTCAGCGTGTGACCTTTATATACATCAATAACGTAATATAACCTAACCTAACCCAACCTATCATTTCAGCGGTAATATTTGACAACATTCCTGGCGAGTTGGCTTCACCGTCTCCGTGGGACCTTTATATGCATCAGTAGCGTAATATAACCAAGCCTAACCCAACCGAACATCTCGGCGGTAATATTTGGCAACATTCCTGGCGAGTTGGATTCTACGTCTCCGTGGGACCTTTATATACATCAATAACGTAATATAACCTAACCTAACCCAACCTCTTACCTCGGCCGTAATATTTGACAACATTCCTGGCTTGTTGGCCTCTACGTCACCGTGCGACCTTTATATACATCAATAACGTAATATAAGCTAACCTAACCCAACCTATCATCTCGGCGGTAATATTTGACAATATTCCTGGCGAATTGGCCCCTACGTCTATGTGGGTCCTTCATATACATCAATAACGTAATATAACCTAACCTAACCCAACCTATCATCTCGGCGGTAATATTTGACAACATTCCGGGCGAGTTGGCCTCTACGTCACCGTGCGACCTTTATATACATCAATAACGTAATATAACCTAACCTAACCCAACCTCTTACCTCGGCCGTAATATTTGACAACATTCCTGGCGAGTTGGCCCCTACGTCTACGTGGGTCCTTCATATACATCAATAACGTAATATAACCTAACCTAACCCAACCTATCATTTCGGCGGTAATATTTGACAACATTCCTGGCGAGTTGGCCTCTACGTCTCCGTGGGACCTTCATATACATCAATAACGTAATATAACCAAACCTAATCCAACCTAACATGTCGGCGGTAATATTGCACAAGTTTCCTGGCGAGTTGGCCCCTACGTCTACGTGGGTCCTTCATATACATCAATAACGTAATATAACCTAACCTAAGCCAACCTATCATCTCGGCGGTAATATTTGACAAGTTTCCTGGCGAGTTGGCCCCTACGTCTACGTGGGTCCTTCATATACATCAATAACGTAATATAACCAAACCTAATCCAACCTAACATGTCGGCGGTAATATTTGACAACATTCCTGGCGAGTTGGCCTCTTCGTCTTCGTGGGACCCTCATGTACATGAATAGCGTAATCTAACGTAAACTAACCCAACCTAACCTCTCTGGGTACCATTTAACCACATTCCGTGATTGTCGGGCCCTACTTCTCGGTGGGAACACTGTATATGTCTATGACGTAATACAACCTACCCTAACCCAATCTAACATCTCGGCGGTAATATTTGAAATCATTCCCGGCGAGTTGGACTCTACGTCTCCGTGGGACCTTTATATACATCAATAACGTAATATAACCGAACCTAACCCAACCTAACATCTCGGCGGTCATATTTGGCAACATTCCTGGCTTGTTGGCCTCTACGTCTCCGTGGGAACTTTATATACATCAATAACGTAGTATAACCTAACCTAACCCAACCTCTTACCTCGGCCGTAATATTTGACAACATTCCTGGCTTGTTGGCCTCTACGTCACCGTGGGACCTTTATATACATCAATAACGTAATATAACCTAACCTAACCCAACCTATCATCTCGGCGGTAATATTTGACAATATTCCTGGCGAGTTGGCCCCTACGTCTTTGTGGGTCCTTCGCATACATCAATAACGTAATATAACCTAACCTAACCCAACCTATCATCTCGGCGGTAATATTTGACAACATTCCTGGCGAATTGGCCTCTACGTCTCCGTGGGACCTTTATATACATCAATAACGTAATATAACCGAACCTAAACCAAACTAACATCTCGGCGGTAACATTTGGCAACATTCCTGGCTTGTTGGCCTCTACTTCTCCGTGGGACCTTTATATACATCAATAACGTAATATAACCTAACCTAAGCCAACCTATCATTTCGGCGGTAATATTTGACAACATTCCTGGCGAGTTGGCCTCTACGTCTCCGTGGGACCTTTATATACATCAATAACGTAATATAACCGAACCTAACCCAACCTAACATGTCGGCGGTAATATTTGACAACATTCCTGGCGAGTTGGCCTCTTCGTCTTCGTGGGACCCTCATGTACATCAATAACGTAATCTAACGTAACCTAAGCCAACCTAATCTCTCTGGGTACCATTTAACCACATTCCTTGATTGTCGGGCCCTACTTCTCGGTGGGAACACTGTATACGTCTATGACGTAATACAACCTACCCTAACCCAATCTAACATCTCGGCGGTAATATTTGAAATCATTCCCGGCGAGTTGGACTCTACGTCTCCGTGGGACCTTATATGCATCAATAGCGTAATATAACCTAACCTAACCCAACCGAACATCTCGGCGGTAATATTTGACAACATTCCTGGCGAGTTGGATTCTACGTCTCCGTGGGACCTTTATATACATGAATAACATAATATAAGCTAACCTAACCCAATCTAACATCTCGGCGGTAATATTTGGCAACATTCCAGGCTTGTTGGCCTCTACGTCACCGTGCGACCTTTATATACATTCATAACGTAATATAAGCTAACCTAACACAACCTATCATCTCGGCGGTAATATTTGACAATATTCCTGGCGACTTGGCCCCTACGTCTATGTGCGTCCTTCATATACATCAATAACGTAATATAACCTAACCTAACCCAACCTATCATCTCGGCGGTAACATTTGACAACATTCCTGGCGAGTTGGCCTCTACGTCTCCGTGGGACCTTTATATACATCAATAACGTAATATAACCGAACCTAACCCAACCTAACATCTCGGCGGTCATATTTGGCAACATTCCTGGCTTGTTGGCCTCTACGTCTCCGTGGGACCTTTATATACATCAATAACGTAGTATAACCTAACCTAACCCAACCTCTTACCTCGGCCGTATTATTTGACAACATTCCTGGCTTGTTGGCCTCTACGTCACCGTGGGACCTTTATATACATCAATAACGTAATATAACCTAACCTAACCCAACCTATCATCTCGGCGGTAATATTTGACAATATTCCTGGCGAGTTGGCCCCTACGTCTTTGTGGGTCCTTCGCATACATCAATAACGTAATATAACCGAACCTAACCCAACCTAACATCTCGGCGGTAATATTTGACAACATTCCTGGCGAATTGGCCTCTACGTCTCCGTGGGACCTTTATATACATCAATAACGTAATATAACCGAACCTAACCCAAACTAACATCTCGGCGGTAACATTTGGCAACATTCCTGGCTTGTTGGCCTCTACTTCTCCGTGGGACCTTTATATGCATCAATAGCGTAATATAACCTAACCTAACCCAACCGAACATCTCGGCGGTAATATTTGGCAACATTCCCGGCGAGTTGGATTCTACGTCTCCGTGGGACCTTTATATACATCAATAACATAATATAACCTAACCTAACCCAAACTAACATCTCGGCGGTAATATTTGGCAACATTCCTGGCTTGCTAGCCTCTACGTCTCCGTGGGACCTTTATATACATCAATAACGTAATATAACCTAACCTAACCCAACCTATCATCACGGCGGTAATATTTGACAATATTCCTGGCGATTTGGCCCCTACGTCTACGCGGGTCCTGCATATACATCAATAACGTAATATAACCTAACCTAACCCAACCTCTTACCTCGGCCGTAATATTTGACAACATTCCTGGCTTGTTGGCCTCTACGTCACCGTGGGACCTTTATATACATCAATAACGTAACATAACCTAACCTAAGCCAACCTATCATCTCGGCGGTAATATTTGACAAGTTTCCTGGCGAGTTGGCCCCTACGTCTACGTGGGTCCTTCATATACATCAATAACGTAATATAACCTAACCTAATCCAACCTATCATTTCGGCGGTAATATTTGACAACATTCCTGGCGAGTTGGCATCTACGTCTCCGTGGGACCTTTATATACATCAATAACGTAATATAACCGAACCTAACCCAACCTAACATGTCGGCGGTAATATTTGACAACATTCCTGGCGAGTTGGCCTCTTCGTCTTCGTGGGACCCTCATGTACATCAATAACGTAATCTAACGTAACCTAAGCCAACCTAACCTCTCTGGGCACCATTTAACCACATTCCTTGATTGTCGGGCCCTACTTCTCGGTGGGAACACTGTATACGTCTATGACGTAATACAACCTACCCTAACCCAATCTAACATCTCGGCGGTAATATTTGAAATCATTCCCGGCGAGTTGGACTCTACGTCTCCGTGGGACCTTATATGCATCAATAGCGTAATATAACCTAACCTAACCCAACCGAACATCTCGGCGGTAATATTTGACAACATTCCTGGCGAGTTGGATTCTACGTCTCCGTGGGACCTTTATATACATGAATAACATAATATAACCTAACCTAACCCAATCTAACATCTCGGCGGTAATATTTGGCAACATTCCAGGCTTGTTGGCCACTACGTCTCCGTGGGACCTTTATATACATGAATAACATAATACAACTTAACCTAACCCAAACTAACATCTCGGCCCTAATATTTGACAACATTCCTGGCTTGTTGGCCTCTACGTCACCGTGCGACCTTTATATACATCCATAACGTAATATAAGCTAACCTAACACAACCTATCACCTCGGCGGTAATATTTGACAATATTCCTGGCGACTTGGCCCCTACGTCTATGTGGGTCCTTCATATACATCAATAACGTAATATAACCTAACCTAACCCAACCTATCATCTCGGCGGTAATATTTGACAACATTCCTGGCGAGTTGGCCCCTACGTCTACGTGGGACCTTTATATACATCAATAACGTAATATAACCGAACCTAACCCAACCTAACATCTCGGCGGTCATATTTGGCAACATTCCTGGCTTGTTGGCCTCTGCGTCTCCATGGGACCTTTATATACATCAATACCGTAGTAGAACCTAACCTAACCCAACCTCTTACCTCGGCCGTAATATTTGACAACATTCCTGGCTTGTTGGCCTCTACGTCACCGTGGGACCTTTATATACATCAATAACGTAATATAACCTAACCTAACCCAACCTATCATCTCGGCGGTAATATTTGACAATATTCCTGGCGAGTTGGCCCCTACGTCTTTGTGGGTCCTTCGCATACATCAATAACGTAATATAACCTAACCTAACCCAACCTATCATCTCGGCGCTAATATTTGACAACATTCCTGGCGAGTTGGCCTCTACGTCTCCGTGGGACCTTTATATACATCAATAACGTAATATAACCGAACCTAACCCAAACTAACATCTCGGCGGTAACATTTGGCAACATTCCTGGCTTGTTGGCCTCTACTTCTCCGTGGGACCTTTATATGCATCAATAGCGTAATATAACCTAACCTAACCCAACCGAACATCTCGGCGGTAATATTTGGCAACATTCCCGGCGAGTTGGATTCTACGTCTCCGTGGGACCTTTATATACATCAATAACATAATATAACCTAACCTAACCCAACCTCTTACCTCGGCCGTAATATTTGACAACATTCCTGGCTTGTTGGCCTCTACGTCACCGTGGGACCTTTATATACATCAATAACGTAATATAACCTAACCTAACCCAACCTATCATCTCGGCGGTAATATTTGACAATATTCCTGGCGAGTTGGCCCCTACGTCTTTGTGGGTCCTTCGCATACATCAATAACGTAATATAACCTAACCTAAGCCAACCTATCATCTCGGCGGTAATATTTGACAAGTTTCCTGGCGAGTTGGCCCCTACGTCTACGTGGGTCCTTCATATACATCAATAACGTAATATAACCTAACCTAACCCAACCTATCATTTCGGCGGTAATATTTGACAACATTCCTGGTGAGTTGGCCTCTACGTCTCCGTGGGACCTTTATATAGATCAATAACGTAATATAACCGAACCTAACCCAAACTAACATCTCGGCGGTAATATTTGGCAACATTCCTGGCTTGATGGCCTCTACGTCTCCGTGGGACCTTTATATACATCAATAACGTAATATAACCTAACCTAACCCAACCTATCATCTCGGCGGTAATATTTGACAACATTCCTGGCTTGTTGGCCTCTACGTCACCTTGCGACCTTTATATACATCCATAACGTAATATAAGCTAACCTAACACAACCTATCATCTCGGCGGTAATATTTGACAATATTCCTGGCGACTTGGCCCCTACGTCTATGTGGGTCCTTCATATACATCAATAACATAATATAACCTAACCTAACCCAAACTAACATCTCGGCGGTAATATTTGGCAACATTCCTGGCTTGTTGGCCTCTACGTCTCCGTGGGACCTTTATATACATCAATAACGTAATATAACCTAACCTAACCCAACCTATCATCACGGCGGTAATATTTGACAATATTCCTGGCGAGTTGGCCCCTACGTCTACGTGGGTCCTGCATATACATCAATAACGTAATATAACCTAACCTAACCCAACCTCTTACCTCGGCCGTAATATTTGACAACATTCCTGGCTTGTTGGCCTCTACGTCACCGTGGGACCTTTATATACATCAATAACGTAATATAACCTAACCTAAGCCAACCTATCATCTCGGCGGTAATATTTGACAAGTTTCCTGGCGAGTTGGCCCCTACGTCTACGTGGGACCTTCATATACATCAATAACGTAATATAACCTAACCTAACCCAACCTATCATTTCGGCGGTAATATTTGACAACATTCCTGGCGAGTTGGCTTCTCCGTCTCCGTGGGACCTTTATATGCATCAATAGCGTAATATAACCAAACCTAACCAAACCGAAAATCTCGGCGGTAATATTTGACAACATTCCTGGCTTGTTGGCCTCTACGTCACCGTGCGACCTTTATATACATCCATAACGTAATATAAGCTAACCTAACACAACCTATCATCGCGGCGGTAATATTTGACAATATTCCTGGCGACTTGGCCCCTACGTCTATGTGGGTCCTTCATATACATCAATAACGTAATATAACCTAACCTAACCCAACCTATCATCTCGGCGGTAATATTTGACAACATTCCTGGCGAGTTGGCCTCTACGTCTCCGTGGGACCTTTATATACATCAATAACGTAATATAACCGAACCTAACCCAAACTAACATCTCGGCGGTAACATTTGGCAACATTCCTGGCTTGTTGGCCTCTACTTCTCCGTGGGACCTTTATATGCATCAATAGCGTAATATAACCTAACCGAACACAACCGAACATCTCGGCGGTAATATTTGGCAACATCCCTGGCGAGTTGGATTCTACGTCTCCGTGGGACCTTTATATACATCAATAACATAATATAACCTAACCTAACCCAAGCTAACATCTCGGCCCTAGTATTTGAAAACATTCCTGGCTTGTTGGCCTCTACGTCACCGTGCGACATTCATATACATCAATAACGTAATATAACCTAACCTAACCCAACCTCTTACCTCGGCCGTAATATTTGACAACATTCCTTGCTTGTTGGCCTCTACGTCACCGTGGGACCTTTATATACATCAATAACGTAATATAACCTAACCTAAGCCAACCTATCATCTCGGCGGTAATATTTGACAAGTTTCCTGGCGAGTTGGCCCCTACGTCTACGTGGGACCTTCATATACATCAATAACGTAATATAACCTAACCTAACCCAACCTATCATTTCGGCGGTAATATTTGACAACATTCCTGGCGAGTTGGCCTCTACGTCTCCGTGGGACCTTTATATACATCAATAACGTAATATAAGCGAACCTAACCCAAACTAACATCTCGGCGGTAATATTTGACAACATTCCTGGCTTGTTGGCCTCTACGTCTCCGTGGGACCTTTATATACATCAATAACGTAGTATAACCTAACCTAACCCAACCTCTTACCTCGGCCGTAATATTTGACAACATTCCTGGCTTGTTGGCCTCTACGTCACCGTGGGACCTTTATATACATCAATAACGTAATATAACCTAACCTAAGCCAACCTATCATCTCGGCGGTAATATTTGACAAGTTTCCTGGCGAGTTGGCCCCTACGTCTACGTGGGACCGTTATATACATCAATAACGTAATATAACCTAACCTAAGCCAACCTATTATCTCGGCGGTAATATTTGACAAGTTTCCTGGCGAGTTGGCCCCTACGTCTACGTGGGTCCTTCATATACATCAATAACGTAATATAACCTAACCTAACCCAACCTATCATTTCAGCGGTAATATTTGACAACATTCCTGGCGAGTTGGCATCTCCGTCTCCGTGGGACCTTTATATGCATCAATAGCGTAATATAACCAAACCTAACCCAACCGAACATCTCGGCGGTAATATTTGGCAACATTCCTGGCGAGTTGGATTCTACGTCTCCGTGGGACCTTTATATACATCAATAACGTAATATAACCTAACCTAACCCAACCTCTTACCTCGGCCGTAATATTTGACAACATTCCTGGCTTGTTGGCCTCTACGTCAACGTGCGACCTTTATATACATCAATAACGTAATATAAGCTAACCTAACCCAACCTATCATCTCGGCGGTAATATTTGACAATATTCCTGGCTTGTTGGCCTCTACGTCACCGTGCGACCCTTATATACATCAATAACGTAATATAACCTAACCTAACCCAACCTCTTACCTCGGCCGTAATATTTGAAAACATTCCTGGCTTGTTGGCCTCTACGTCACCGTGGGACCTTTATATACATCAATAACGTAATATAACCTAACCTAAGCAAACCTATCATCTCGGCGGTAATATTTGACAAGTTTCCTGGCGAGTTGGCCCCTACGTCTACGTGGGTCCTTCATATACATCAATAACGTAATATAACCGAACCCAACCCAAACTAACATCTCGGCGGTAACATTTGGCAACATTCCTGGCTTGTTGGCCTCTACTTCTCCGTGGGACCTTTATATGCATCAATAGCGTAATATAACTTAACCTAACCCAACCGAACATCTCGGCGGTAATATTTGGCAACATTCCTGGCGAGTTGGATTCTACGTCTCCGTGGGACCTTTATATACATCAATAACATAATATAACCTAACCTAACCCAAACTAACATCTCGGCCTTAGTATTTGAAAACATTCCTGGCTTGTTGGCCTCTACGTCACCGTGCGACCTTTATATACATCAATAACGTAATATAACCTAACCTAACCCAACCTCTTACCTCGGCCGTAATATTTGACATCATTCCTTGCTTGTTGGCCTCTACGTCACCGTGGGACCTTTATATACATCAATAACGTAATATGACCTAACCTAAGCCAACCTATCATCTCGGCGGTAATATTTGACAAGTTTCCTGGCGAGTTGGCCTCTACGTCTCCGTGGGACCTTTATATACATCAATAACGTAATATAACCGAACCTAACCCAAACTAACATCTCGGCGGTAATATTTGACAACATTCCTGGCGAGTTGGCCTCTACGTCTCCGTGGGACCTTTATATACATCAATAACGTAATATAACCGAACCTAACCCAAACTAACATCTCGGCGGTAATATTTGGCAACATTCCTGGCTTGATGGCATCTTCGTCTTCGTGGGACCCTCTTGTACATCAATAACGTAATCTAACGTAACCTAACCCAACCTAACCTCTCTGGGTACCATTTAACCACATTCCTTGATTGTCGGGCCCTACTTCTCGGTGGGAACACTGTATACGTCTATGACGTAATACAACCTACCCTAACCCAATCTAGCATCTCGGCGGTAATATTTCAAAACATTCCTGGCGAGTTGGCCTCTACGTCTCCGTGGGTCCTTTATATGCATCAATAGCGTAATATAACCTAACCTAACCCAACCTATCATTTCGGCGGTAATATTTGACAACATTCCTGGCGAGTTGGCCTCTACGTCTCCGTGGGACCTTTATATACATCAATAACGTAATATAACCGAACCTAACCCAAACTAACATCTCGGCGGTAACATTTGGCAACATTCCTGGCTTTTTGGCCTCTACTTCTTCGTGGGACCTTTATATGCATCAATAGCGTAATATAAACTAACCTAACCCAACCGAACATCTCGGCTTTAATATTTGACAGTATTCCTGGCGACTTGGCCCCTACGTCTATGTGGGTCCTTCATATACATCAATAACGTAATATAACCTAACCTAACCCAACCTATCATCTCGGCGGTAATATTTGACAACATTCCTGGCGAGTTGGCCTCTACGTCTCCGTGGGACCCTTATATACATCAATAACGTAATATAACCGAACCTAACCCAACCTAACATCTCGGCGGTCATATTTGGCAACATTCCTGGCTTGTTGGCCTCTACGTCTCCGTGGGACCTTTATATACATCAATAACGTAGTATAACCTAACCTAACCTAACCTCTTACCTCGGCCGTCATATTTGACAACATTCCTGGCTTGTTGGCCTCTACGTCACCGTGGGACCTTTATATACATCAATAACGTAATATAACCTAACCTAACACAACCTATCATCTCGGCGGTAATATTTGACAATATTCCCGGCGAGTTGGCCCCTACGTCTTTGTGGGTCCTTCGCATACATCAATAACGTAATATAACCTAACCTAACCCAACCTCTTACCTAGGCCGTAATATTTGACAACATTCCTGGCTTGTTGGCCTCTACGTCACCGTGGGACCTTTATATACATCAATAACGTAATATAACCTAACCTAAGCCAACCTATCATCTCGGCGGTAATATTTGACAAGTTTCCTGGCCAGTTGGCCCCTACGTATACGTGGGTCCTTCATATACATCAATAACGTAATATAACCTAACCTAACCCAATCTATCATTTCGGCGGTAATATTTGACAACATTCCTGGCGAGTTGGCCTCTACGTCTCCGTGGGACCTTTATATACATCAATAACGTAATATAACCGAACCTAACCCAAACTAACATCTCGGCGGTAATATTTGGCAACATTTCTGGCTTGTTGGCCTCTACGTCTCCGTGGGACATTTATATACATCAATAACGTAGTATAACCTAACCTAACCCAACCTCTTACCTCGGCCGTAATATTTGACAACATTCCTGGCTTGTTGGCCTCTACGTCACCGTGGGACCTTTATATACATCAATAACGTAATATAACCTAACCTAAGCCAACCTATCATCTCGGCGGTAATATTTGACAAGTTTCCTGGCGAGTCGGCCCCTACGTCTACGTGGGTCCTTCATATACATCAATAACGTAATATAACCTAACCTAACCCAACCTATCATTTCGGCGGTAATATTTGACAACATTCCTGGCGAGTTGGCTTCTCCGTCTCCGTGGGACCTTTATATGCATCTATAGCGTACTATAACCGAACCTAACCCAAACTAACATCTCGGCGGTAATATTTGACAGTATTCCTGGCGAGTTGGCCCCTACGTCTACGTGGGTCCTTCATATACATCAATAACGTAATATAACCTAACCTAACCCAACCTATCATTTCGGCGGTAATATTTGACAACCGTCCTGGCGAGTTGGCTTCTCCGTCTCCGTGGGACCTTTATATGCATCAATAGCGTAATATAACGAAACCTAACCAAACCGAACATCTCGGCGGTAATATTTGGCAACATTCCTGGCGAGTTGGATTCTACGTCTCCGTGGGACCCTCATGTACATCAATAACGTAATCTAACGTAACCTAAGCCAACCTAACCTCTCTGGGCACCATTTAACCACATTCCTTGATTGTCGGGCCCTACTTCTCGGTGGGAACACTGTATACGTCTATGACGTAATACAACCTACCCTAACCCAATCTAACATCTCGGCGGTAATATTTGAAATCATTCCCGGCGAGTTGGACTCTACGTCTCCGTGGGACCTTATATGCATCAATAGCGTAATATAACCTAACCTAACCCAACCGAACATCTCGGCGGTAATATTTGACAACATTCCTGGCGAGTTGGATTCTACGTCTCCGTGGGACCTTTATATACATGAATAACATAATATAACCTAACCTAACCCAATCTAACATCTCGGCGGTAATATTTGGCAACATTCCAGGCTTGTTGGCCACTACGTCTCCGTGGGACCTTTATATACATGAATAACATAATACAACTTAACCTAACCCAAACTAACATCTCGGCCCTAATATTTGACAACATTCCTGGCTTGTTGGCCTCTACGTCACCGTGCGACCTTTATATACATCCATAACGTAATATAAGCTAACCTAACACAACCTATCACCTCGGCGGTAATATTTGACAATATTCCTGGCGACTTGGCCCCTACGTCTATGTGGGTCCTTCATATACATCAATAACGTAATATAACCTAACCTAACCCAACCTATCATCTCGGCGGTAATATTTGACAACATTCCTGGCGAGTTGGCCCCTACGTCTACGTGGGACCTTTATATACATCAATAACGTAATATAACCGAACCTAACCCAACCTAACATCTCGGCGGTCATATTTGGCAACATTCCTGGCTTGTTGGCCTCTGCGTCTCCATGGGACCTTTATATACATCAATACCGTAGTAGAACCTAACCTAACCCAACCTCTTACCTCGGCCGTAATATTTGACAACATTCCTGGCTTGTTGGCCTCTACGTCACCGTGGGACCTTTATATACATCAATAACGTAATATAACCTAACCTAACCCAACCTATCATCTCGGCGGTAATATTTGACAATATTCCTGGCGAGTTGGCCCCTACGTCTTTGTGGGTCCTTCGCATACATCAATAACGTAATATAACCTAACCTAACCCAACCTATCATCTCGGCGCTAATATTTGACAACATTCCTGGCGAGTTGGCCTCTACGTCTCCGTGGGACCTTTATATACATCAATAACGTAATATAACCGAACCTAACCCAAACTAACATCTCGGCGGTAACATTTGGCAACATTCCTGGCTTGTTGGCCTCTACTTCTCCGTGGGACCTTTATATGCATCAATAGCGTAATATAACCTAACCTAACCCAACCGAACATCTCGGCGGTAATATTTGGCAACATTCCCGGCGAGTTGGATTCTACGTCTCCGTGGGACCTTTATATACATCAATAACATAATATAACCTAACCTAACCCAACCTCTTACCTCGGCCGTAATATTTGACAACATTCCTGGCTTGTTGGCCTCTACGTCACCGTGGGACCTTTATATACATCAATAACGTAATATAACCTAACCTAACCCAACCTATCATCTCGGCGGTAATATTTGACAATATTCCTGGCGAGTTGGCCCCTACGTCTTTGTGGGTCCTTCGCATACATCAATAACGTAATATAACCTAACCTAAGCCAACCTATCATCTCGGCGGTAATATTTGACAAGTTTCCTGGCGAGTTGGCCCCTACGTCTACGTGGGTCCTTCATATACATCAATAACGTAATATAACCTAACCTAACCCAACCTATCATTTCGGCGGTAATATTTGACAACATTCCTGGTGAGTTGGCCTCTACGTCTCCGTGGGACCTTTATATAGATCAATAACGTAATATAACCGAACCTAACCCAAACTAACATCTCGGCGGTAATATTTGGCAACATTCCTGGCTTGATGGCCTCTACGTCTCCGTGGGACCTTTATATACATCAATAACGTAATATAACCTAACCTAACCCAACCTATCATCTCGGCGGTAATATTTGACAACATTCCTGGCTTGTTGGCCTCTACGTCACCTTGCGACCTTTATATACATCCATAACGTAATATAAGCTAACCTAACACAACCTATCATCTCGGCGGTAATATTTGACAATATTCCTGGCGACTTGGCCCCTACGTCTATGTGGGTCCTTCATATACATCAATAACATAATATAACCTAACCTAACCCAAACTAACATCTCGGCGGTAATATTTGGCAACATTCCTGGCTTGTTGGCCTCTACGTCTCCGTGGGACCTTTATATACATCAATAACGTAATATAACCTAACCTAACCCAACCTATCATCACGGCGGTAATATTTGACAATATTCCTGGCGAGTTGGCCCCTACGTCTACGTGGGTCCTGCATATACATCAATAACGTAATATAACCTAACCTAACCCAACCTCTTACCTCGGCCGTAATATTTGACAACATTCCTGGCTTGTTGGCCTCTACGTCACCGTGGGACCTTTATATACATCAATAACGTAATATAACCTAACCTAAGCCAACCTATCATCTCGGCGGTAATATTTGACAAGTTTCCTGGCGAGTTGGCCCCTACGTCTACGTGGGACCTTCATATACATCAATAACGTAATATAACCTAACCTAACCCAACCTATCATTTCGGCGGTAATATTTGACAACATTCCTGGCGAGTTGGCTTCTCCGTCTCCGTGGGACCTTTATATGCATCAATAGCGTAATATAACCAAACCTAACCAAACCGAAAATCTCGGCGGTAATATTTGACAACATTCCTGGCTTGTTGGCCTCTACGTCACCGTGCGACCTTTATATACATCCATAACGTAATATAAGCTAACCTAACACAACCTATCATCGCGGCGGTAATATTTGACAATATTCCTGGCGACTTGGCCCCTACGTCTATGTGGGTCCTTCATATACATCAATAACGTAATATAACCTAACCTAACCCAACCTATCATCTCGGCGGTAATATTTGACAACATTCCTGGCGAGTTGGCCTCTACGTCTCCGTGGGACCTTTATATACATCAATAACGTAATATAACCGAACCTAACCCAAACTAACATCTCGGCGGTAACATTTGGCAACATTCCTGGCTTGTTGGCCTCTACTTCTCCGTGGGACCTTTATATGCATCAATAGCGTAATATAACCTAACCGAACACAACCGAACATCTCGGCGGTAATATTTGGCAACATCCCTGGCGAGTTGGATTCTACGTCTCCGTGGGACCTTTATATACATCAATAACATAATATAACCTAACCTAACCCAAGCTAACATCTCGGCCCTAGTATTTGAAAACATTCCTGGCTTGTTGGCCTCTACGTCACCGTGCGACATTCATATACATCAATAACGTAATATAACCTAACCTAACCCAACCTCTTACCTCGGCCGTAATATTTGACAACATTCCTTGCTTGTTGGCCTCTACGTCACCGTGGGACCTTTATATACATCAATAACGTAATATAACCTAACCTAAGCCAACCTATCATCTCGGCGGTAATATTTGACAAGTTTCCTGGCGAGTTGGCCCCTACGTCTACGTGGGACCTTCATATACATCAATAACGTAATATAACCTAACCTAACCCAACCTATCATTTCGGCGGTAATATTTGACAACATTCCTGGCGAGTTGGCCTCTACGTCTCCGTGGGACCTTTATATACATCAATAACGTAATATAAGCGAACCTAACCCAAACTAACATCTCGGCGGTAATATTTGACAACATTCCTGGCTTGTTGGCCTCTACGTCTCCGTGGGACCTTTATATACATCAATAACGTAGTATAACCTAACCTAACCCAACCTCTTACCTCGGCCGTAATATTTGACAACATTCCTGGCTTGTTGGCCTCTACGTCACCGTGGGACCTTTATATACATCAATAACGTAATATAACCTAACCTAAGCCAACCTATCATCTCGGCGGTAATATTTGACAAGTTTCCTGGCGAGTTGGCCCCTACGTCTACGTGGGACCGTTATATACATCAATAACGTAATATAACCTAACCTAAGCCAACCTATTATCTCGGCGGTAATATTTGACAAGTTTCCTGGCGAGTTGGCCCCTACGTCTACGTGGGTCCTTCATATACATCAATAACGTAATATAACCTAACCTAACCCAACCTATCATTTCAGCGGTAATATTTGACAACATTCCTGGCGAGTTGGCATCTCCGTCTCCGTGGGACCTTTATATGCATCAATAGCGTAATATAACCAAACCTAACCCAACCGAACATCTCGGCGGTAATATTTGGCAACATTCCTGGCGAGTTGGATTCTACGTCTCCGTGGGACCTTTATATACATCAATAACGTAATATAACCTAACCTAACCCAACCTCTTACCTCGGCCGTAATATTTGACAACATTCCTGGCTTGTTGGCCTCTACGTCAACGTGCGACCTTTATATACATCAATAACGTAATATAAGCTAACCTAACCCAACCTATCATCTCGGCGGTAATATTTGACAATATTCCTGGCTTGTTGGCCTCTACGTCACCGTGCGACCCTTATATACATCAATAACGTAATATAACCTAACCTAACCCAACCTCTTACCTCGGCCGTAATATTTGAAAACATTCCTGGCTTGTTGGCCTCTACGTCACCGTGGGACCTTTATATACATCAATAACGTAATATAACCTAACCTAAGCAAACCTATCATCTCGGCGGTAATATTTGACAAGTTTCCTGGCGAGTTGGCCCCTACGTCTACGTGGGTCCTTCATATACATCAATAACGTAATATAACCGAACCCAACCCAAACTAACATCTCGGCGGTAACATTTGGCAACATTCCTGGCTTGTTGGCCTCTACTTCTCCGTGGGACCTTTATATGCATCAATAGCGTAATATAACTTAACCTAACCCAACCGAACATCTCGGCGGTAATATTTGGCAACATTCCTGGCGAGTTGGATTCTACGTCTCCGTGGGACCTTTATATACATCAATAACATAATATAACCTAACCTAACCCAAACTAACATCTCGGCCTTAGTATTTGAAAACATTCCTGGCTTGTTGGCCTCTACGTCACCGTGCGACCTTTATATACATCAATAACGTAATATAACCTAACCTAACCCAACCTCTTACCTCGGCCGTAATATTTGACATCATTCCTTGCTTGTTGGCCTCTACGTCACCGTGGGACCTTTATATACATCAATAACGTAATATGACCTAACCTAAGCCAACCTATCATCTCGGCGGTAATATTTGACAAGTTTCCTGGCGAGTTGGCCTCTACGTCTCCGTGGGACCTTTATATACATCAATAACGTAATATAACCGAACCTAACCCAAACTAACATCTCGGCGGTAATATTTGACAACATTCCTGGCGAGTTGGCCTCTACGTCTCCGTGGGACCTTTATATACATCAATAACGTAATATAACCGAACCTAACCCAAACTAACATCTCGGCGGTAATATTTGGCAACATTCCTGGCTTGATGGCATCTTCGTCTTCGTGGGACCCTCTTGTACATCAATAACGTAATCTAACGTAACCTAACCCAACCTAACCTCTCTGGGTACCATTTAACCACATTCCTTGATTGTCGGGCCCTACTTCTCGGTGGGAACACTGTATACGTCTATGACGTAATACAACCTACCCTAACCCAATCTAGCATCTCGGCGGTAATATTTCAAAACATTCCTGGCGAGTTGGCCTCTACGTCTCCGTGGGTCCTTTATATGCATCAATAGCGTAATATAACCTAACCTAACCCAACCTATCATTTCGGCGGTAATATTTGACAACATTCCTGGCGAGTTGGCCTCTACGTCTCCGTGGGACCTTTATATACATCAATAACGTAATATAACCGAACCTAACCCAAACTAACATCTCGGCGGTAACATTTGGCAACATTCCTGGCTTTTTGGCCTCTACTTCTTCGTGGGACCTTTATATGCATCAATAGCGTAATATAAACTAACCTAACCCAACCGAACATCTCGGCTTTAATATTTGACAGTATTCCTGGCGACTTGGCCCCTACGTCTATGTGGGTCCTTCATATACATCAATAACGTAATATAACCTAACCTAACCCAACCTATCATCTCGGCGGTAATATTTGACAACATTCCTGGCGAGTTGGCCTCTACGTCTCCGTGGGACCCTTATATACATCAATAACGTAATATAACCGAACCTAACCCAACCTAACATCTCGGCGGTCATATTTGGCAACATTCCTGGCTTGTTGGCCTCTACGTCTCCGTGGGACCTTTATATACATCAATAACGTAGTATAACCTAACCTAACCTAACCTCTTACCTCGGCCGTCATATTTGACAACATTCCTGGCTTGTTGGCCTCTACGTCACCGTGGGACCTTTATATACATCAATAACGTAATATAACCTAACCTAACACAACCTATCATCTCGGCGGTAATATTTGACAATATTCCCGGCGAGTTGGCCCCTACGTCTTTGTGG